>JBAJHX010000011.1:6737053-6804381 GCA_037176925.1 Amniataba percoides | reverse complement strand
AGATGAGGTAGTGACTGAAAACCTACATGATTTGTTTCAGGATAAAAGACAATTGTCGTCATCATCACCACTGTCATGTTAACGCTCCAGTATGTATAAAAAATTAAAAAAAGGCACATACCTGATCACACAGGTGCCTAATGTTGTCGATGTCCTGTTCCGACACCTCTGTTCCCATTGAGATCTCCGCAGCCAGTTTGACCTCGGCCTCAACTTCCTCGGGGAGGAGGTCCGACAGATCGGAGCCGGCCACGTTTGTGCGATCGCCTGTAGACACATTAAACCAATTAGGAATACAGTCGCTGTTGCTTTCACGTATGTAGAATAAAACTAGTCCTACTACCTCTGACAATTATGTGCAAATGCAAATTATTTTTACCAATTTTGCGGACGGTTTTGCAGTAGGCCAAGTTGTCTGTGACGACTTTTCCCAGCTCGGGAAAGTGCCAGCCGTACCACTCCCTGCAACGCATAATGTAGTTGTTGAGCTCCTTATCCAGGTCGTCCAAAAGAGCTGAAAAGACACAGAACACAAAATCAGACAGCATATTCAAACACACAACATGCACTGGACATCACTATAGCTGAAAATTATTCTGCATCTTACGTTTTTTTTCTAAGCAAAGAGCAACTTAAATGTAACTTACAGATGGCCTGCACAATCATGGTGTCCACTTTGTCTGGACTGAACTTCAGCTTGTAGCGGGATAAACTGGAAAATGCAGAGAAAAGAAGAATATGAGTTACTTCACGGACCAAACTATTCTCAGTCACACTATGCTGATGGACAGACTGCTGCCTCAGTGGTAGTGACGAATGCTGAGGAAAATCTACAGGGGAAGTTTCAGACAGCAAGTGTAATCATAGGCAGCAGTCACACTTATTTCACACTGTGACCGAGCGCCATCTACCTGTGAGCCAAACCCAGAGACATGGCACTGATCTCTCGGGGAGGGAGCCCGGTGATGAGGTTCTCCATCTGGCTCCTGATGCATCTCATCAGTTCAGCCACGGCCGGGCTGTGGACACAGCTCACGTCCAGCTTTTCCTGAAAATCAGAGCCGGTTAGAGACCTTTATGTAAATCAGCTCAGCAACTGAATACTGATGATGTTCATGATTGGTCACTTACTTTAATCACCCCACCGAGTTTTACATCGCTGATGGCCAGCTGCTCATGAGCCTCCTTGGCAACAACTTTCTTCAGCACTTTCTTCAAACTCTTGCCAATTTTTCCCTCCACCAGGGCAGTGGCAGCTGAGCAGCAAGAGATACAAACATTATGTTAAAACACACCAACACCTCCTTAACATGACCCATAAACAATCAACTTAATAATGCCAGAGTGGGATTTTTAAGTTAGCATCTAACAACTTTCAATTATGTTGACACCCATTCACAAGACATCACTTTATTTGACTTTTGATGGTAATATTGTTAAAATTATGCGTGCATACACTGGAAACAATGGGTCTATTGGGGCTGTCAAGCTTTGCAGGTCAGTGACAAGCATGAGAGCTGCAAGCAGAATAATAAGGGGCCAAGTTATTGACATATTCTGAAGAGCCACAGCAGTGGCTGTAATGTGTTTAAGTATGAAAATGTACAGTTTTAACCTTTGTTCAGGTGTATACTGATGTGGTCTCAGTGGTAGTGACGAATACTGTTGGATGCCTCATGCTTGAATCAGACACAGAAATACATCACAGACCACACACCTCGGTAATACACCAGTAAACAAAAGTCATTAATTACCTGCCAAGGCCTCTGTTGTGTCCTGAAACTTCTCAAAGTGCTTCAGTTTCACACTGACAGGAGAAAAAAAAACAAAGACAGTGAGGGCCCATCTCATCTACACTCTCACATGTTGTACCTTATATTTATATCAACACTTACACTTTATTGGCCTTTTCAGGAGTTTCAAACTCCTTATACAGGCTGTCCACTTGCTGCAGCTTCGATTCATCGAGGACCTGAGATGAAAGTTAAGTTAAAAGTTAGTGGTGACACTTTAAAAAGGTCACTGATATGTTGCACAGATTTTTGAATAACATCAAAATCTTTTACATTTTCTATTCTGGCTGATCATACAACAGAACTAACTGTTGATTAATTTCCGTGATGCACGTGAATGTTGTAGTAAGTTCGCCTGATCGTGCACACACGTGGTTACCAGGCCCCCAGACGGCTAACTTCATTTTAGCTCGTGCATCAGCAAAGACGCGCGTGCACATGGACAAACATTACTTTTACACACTTACCTACCTGAGTACAAATTAAGAGATTATGTTTTTAATGCTGTTCACTGCTTACAGCTGGGCCAACGTGGGTGCGGGTGATTAGCAATGTGGCTAACCGGAGTAGCTTCTGAGCAATAGTTGTTTTTTTTATTCCACGACAAGACACAGAAAATGAATACTTACTTTAAATATCGCGTATCCAGCGGCGGTCTCGAACAACACCAGCATTTTGGCAGCGGTTCGGGACTTTTCTGCAGTTTGTGAGCTCTCCGGGATGAGAGCACTTCAGTTCACCACGCCGCACGGTCTAATGAGGCGCATGAGGCGAGAGAGGGACAGGAAGCAGCCGGGTTGCCAGGTCGCTGCATCAATATCCCCCGATACCAGAACGGTTCCTCTTACTTTATTGATAGTTCAGCAGAAACATCATCAGTGCATGTTTTGGTTTAATGAAAACATTGCATAGTTTTCTTTAATTGATAAAAAAAAGCATAAAAACAAAATACGTAGGTCAATTTCCAGCCATGTGTAATAAATAAATCATGTAAGTCATTATAGTGAGAACTGTTCACAAATTGGTATTTCAGAATTATGAGAAATGTTCTCAGTATTTCCCCATCACTTTGGCAGAAATGGGCTTCCATACACGTCACCCACGTTTCTTTTAAACTGGGAACTGCTTTATACACGGATTTCCCCATCCTCAAACTGGCAACCCAAGCGGTGCTGCATGAAAGCTCGCGAGAACTTGTTGCAAACACGCTGGTTTATAAAATAACATATTGAATAGTTTCTTATATGAGTCAAAGTTAAGCATTCTTTGTATATTTTAAATAAAACTATTACTATATTATTACATCTTTCGTGAGTAATTTGTTTGATTTTTAGCCTTATGTACTTCCTGTTCTCGCGGAAGTGACGTATTTGTGTAAACATGTGAGAGCTGCATGGTGACAAACTCTGGTCTGCTCTAACAGGACTTCACCGTGGACGAGAAGAGAAGAGGGACTTTCAGGAGAGCAGCATGAATAAACATTACCCTCCTCCGGACTTCGGCTCTCCCCCTCCGAGCTCTTTCCAGCAGCAGCCCCGCTCCAGCAGCTTCCACCCGGGCATGTGGAGCTGGACCGAGTCGCCCTCCGAGCCCAGCCGGGACCACGGCGGCCCGGCGGGGTGGCAGCACGGGGCAGGCTACGGTGTGAACTACGGAGCTAGACCACACGGTGAGCAGCCTGCACAGATTATAAACAGGGATCGAACCCAGATACAGTCACGGTTTTCACTGTCAGTAAATGTATCTGCAAGTTTACCATGCTTTCCTATTTTCGCTGTCATCTTTTCATTTTTTATTAAAAATGTATTAATGCATGGAACCAATAGTCTATCAATCAAGTAGTTCATGACTGGGTAATTGCTTTCAGTCTTCAACAAGACACGTCCAAATTCTCTGATTTCAGCTTCTCACATGTGAATATTTTTTGTTTTCTTTAGTCCACCGTGACAGTGAAATGAATATCTTTGGGTTGTGGACAAAACAAGACAATTTAGGATGTCACAGTGGGCTTCAGGAAGCAGTGATCAACATTTTATGAAACAAACGACTAACATATTACCCGAGGAAATGATCTACAGATTGTTAGTTGCAGCCCTTGGTGTGTGTGTGTGTGATGCGGCCGTCCCTCTGACTTCAGCCTTTTCTGCAGGTCAGAACTTTGGTCATGAGTGGTATCAAGGAGGATATCGAGGTGGAAGACAGAATCACGGGAAAAAGGTAGCTTTCTGTCAGAATATTATCAATGTTAATGGTGTTTGTTAGACAGCAGTGCACTGACAATAAGTATTTGGTGAACTGATCTGTCTGCAGCAGAGAAATAAGAAGGAGCCAGAGTTTTCCCATTTTTGTGACACCTGTGACCGAGGTTTCAAAAACCAGGAGAAGTACGATGAGCATATGTCTCAACATGTTAAGGTAAGTATTTTACTTTATTTCATCAATTGTGAAAAATCAGTGTACAAGAGTTACTGACTGTCTGCATCCAATCTCTTCCATAGTGTTCTGTGCACGACTGCAACTTCATGGCTCATGAAAAAATAGTCAGCATCCACTGGAAAAATGTGAGTGAAAGAACTCCATCTGTATATGAAACCTGAACTCTCTGTATTATCATTTTCTAATATCAATGTTTTTTTCATCCTGACTGCAGAACCATGCACCTGGAGCTAAAAGAATCAAGCTGGACACACCAGAGGAGATTGCAAAATGGAGAGAGGAGAGGCGCAAGTAAGTATTCGCAAATAGACACTGAAATTGAAGCAGCCACTCTAATTTACCCCTGAATTATTACCAGCATTGCTCCATGAGATGATCAATATTGTGTGTATTTTATATACATTGATTTTACTCATGGCATCAACAAAATGTATGGATTGTTGATGTTCATCTTTTCAGAAACTATCCAACACTTCAGAATGTGGAAAAGAAGAAGAAACTGATGGAAGTGCGTGAGGAGACAGGAGCCGTTCTGGAGACGGCTCAGTTCGGGTAAATGTACAAGTGTGATGTGTGAATGATCTAGACATGAGAATGCACCTGCACTCACTTGAAAAGAAGCTCGGCCTTAATCTGAAAACTAATATTTTATCTGCAGACGTATGAGAGGCAGGGGACGAGGTCGAGGGCGGGGACGGGGCCGTGGCTGGGGTAACAGAGGGTTTCATGGGCGACACCATCAAGGCCCTCACCCATCAGATGGCAACCCTGTGGAGAGACCTCCACCCCTCACCCAGCCCCGCAGGGACGGAGATCCACTGGGAGTGCTGGCCAGCAGTGACCATGGCGAGTGACCTGTCTCACACAGACCCGACAAACAAGACAGGAAAGAATCACTTAAAACAACAGTCATGAAAACTTGCTGTGTGTGTCTTCTGTCCTTTCAGATTCTGACAGAGAGGACCCGGCTGCCGAGTCTGGGACTGGTGGCCTGATTGTGCCCCCGAAACAGATGAGCTCAGCTCTGGGTTCTCTGATTGCAAACTACGGCTCCATGACTGAGAGTGAGAGCGACGAGGAACCAGAGGGTGAGTTTGCCACCATACTCAGGTACAAGATATCTCACATGTGAAGAGTCTTTGTTCAATTTTTTAAGTACATCATCACACTGGAGGAGTTTATAAAATCGTATAAAGTATCCTGAATAAAACTAGTTAAATTTCAGATCAGTCTTTTGTTATTTAGATCTTTATCTATATCCCAAATAGTTATTCAATTTAATTCTACCAAAAAACCTGCATTATAATTAGAGTTGGTTTTATTCTCACATTCATAATATACCTGCAAAAATATACACAAGGACACAAATGACACAGAGTAGGTGTATATGCAGTGATACACAAAATACACATCATGTCACAAGAAAAACACTTTTCATTACTCATGTCCAGTTTTTCTATAATCCTTCTTGTGTTTCAGCCACCCCCATTTTGAGAGGCAAAGACCTTGTAAAGGAAAATCAGGCTCTCCTGAACACAATACCTTCAAAGTCTCAGGAGAGAGGACCCCCTAGAGGCTGGGGAGGCTCTCCACAGGGTGCAGAGGATCATAAAGTCTCCCAGCCCAACTGTGCCCCTCACACACCTCACGGCAGAAGAGGAAGAGGGGGAAGAGGGGGAAGGGGTGGTAGAAGAGGTCACCAAGACACACCGCAGATGCGTCGTCCCACTCTACTTGAGATGGTAAGGAGATGTGTGAGATTATACAGGTACTTTTCACAAGAGGGTAATTGTATCATCAAGATAATGCATCTCTTCAACTCTCATGAGCTTCTCTGTTTTTCTTCACTCTGTGTAGTTACTGGCCCCAGATGTCCGCCACGAGAGGAATGTCCTCCTGCAGTGTGTGCGCTATGTTGTCCGGAATAATTTCTTTGGCCTGGAGAGGAGACCTGAGAACCAGGAGGCCACAAAGGGCAAAGTCACACCAGCTATCCCAGCTGGAGAGCATGAAGGGAGGCAGGAGGAGCCATCAGTAGCCCGGGATGAGCTCCGGTCTGCCTCTGTGGTTGGGGGGCAGAGGATTTCAGCTGAAGTCGAGTTAGAGACAAATAAAGCTGACGTAGTTGACCAGTTCTTGCCACAAAACAGTCAGGACCAAGTTTTGCAGAGCGGTCAAGTTTGCTCAGAACCATCCGGGGACGTGGACTCAAGTGCCGGGCAGGTTGCTGAGAACTTCATCCAAAATCCTGAAGAGACGACTGCCATAGATAACATCACATCTACCTCTAATATTTATGATGATGAAATATGGGAGAGCCCTGGTATTGTTTTGTGAAATCCTAACAAATGACAAAAACATTTTTTTTCTAAATCACAAAAGTGAGATTTGTGTTTCATGTTGTTTATACTTTTTCTTTATTTCTTAAGGATTTATGACGTGATGTTAGTTTGACTAACAATTTCAAGTTATATTTTTGTAACATGTACTGTACTGAAGAAAGACTTTTTTTTCTGTGAAATAAATCCTATAAACTCTATTGATAATTTTACATTTGTACAAATGTGGTTAATTTTATTTAAAGCTTGAATTATGGACACATGTTAAATATGAGTTTTCTGTCCAACTTGTTAGGAACTGAAAGGAAATCCATATAGATGGTGTGTATTCACAGCTATTAATTATTATATATCTAATATAATTATTAATATAATTATTATATATATATATATTATATTTCAGAGCTGCAGCCATTACTAGAATAATCAATTAGTTGTAAACTATTGAATTAATTGGCAACTATTTGTATTATTGATTAATTGTTTTGTGGCAAGACAAAGTGTTCTCAGATTTTTTGGCTTCTAAAATGTGAATATTTTCTAGTTTCTTCGGTCCTCTATGACAGCAAACTGAGTATCTTTGGATTGTGGACAAAACACATACATTAATCAAGCATACATATGTATGAAAAGTGCAGTAATAATATAAAAAATTCGCTGAGAGCTGTTAAAGACAATCTTCCTATTAAAAAACAAAAACACCTGTTCTCTTTTTCTGCAGGTCATCCAGAGTTCACTCCAGTCTATGAATTTTCCTAACCCCAATAATACTACCCCAAATAATCCACAATATCCCTTTTTATTTCTATTTCCTTTTGTTTTCTTTTGCATGTCTTCACATTTCTGCTTTTGTAGTTTTGTACTGTTTGTTTTTGTAAAGGCTGGTACACCTGTGGTAAACTGTTGACTTTATATAAATATATTCATATGTTTTTATGTATGTACATGTGTCCATGTGCAGTTCATGTTGTAAACAACAATAAAAGATATTAATGTACCTTGTACCTTGAGATGAGGTTCGCTTGATTTAACATTTACAGTTACTGATAAATAGGCGGGGATAAGTCTATTTTGGGAAACACTCAACTTTTTAAAGTTAAAAAATAGCATTTCTGAGATAGTAGTATATTAGAGATAGAAGTATATTAAAATATTGAAAATCCATATTTTTGCTCTGTATAAAAGTTTACATCGAGTGTTCATAGCTGCACCGCCCGCCCGGACTGTGAAATGTTATAAAACGAGCATAACTGCAGCAGTCGTTGCTTAGATACCAAAACCACCTGTCGTGCTATTTGGGTAGCAACGGTAAAGTTGACTATCGGTATGCGGGTGAAGGAGTCGACATATTGAGGCCTTATTTTATTTTACACGCACTTTATTAGCTAGGTAGGTACGTAAAGTGAGTTTAAAGTCACAACATGGCTCAGAGTTGTGTTCGGGTCGAGCCGCCGTGTGTGGAGTTTAGTGATATTAAAGTCGGACAGGTGTACAAGACGACGGTGACTGTGGCTAATGTTGGCAGGACATCCAAGAAAATCATAATTGAAAAGCCTACGTTAAAGGTAATGTATTTTGTGAGGGGTTTTTAAGAGATAACTGTACGAAATAAAAAAAAAAAAGACGCAACATGAGCTAGCTAAAATGTTCAGTAACAGCTAACACCATTTGCCTTCAACTTCAGCTCCAGTTAACTTGAGTTTTAACATTGTTAGTTTGGTAAGACCGTGTTCAATAAAATAAATTATTCAAATGGGGCATATCTATTGCTATCTATCTATTGTTTTATTATCGTATTTCTTTGGTAACATTTCATTTAAACTTTACATAGGTTTGCATTGTAATAATATATTTGGATTTGGCTGGTGGTCGGATGAACCAAGGCCTTTAATGAGTTATGAGGGATTATTTACTTTTTTCTAATGTTTTATACACTCAACATTGAATTTATTAGTTTAGAAAGTATATCTATAACAGCAATAATGATGAGAAGTTGCAATAATAAAGAATAATAATGATGAAGTCATATATGAGTACATTAACAGTAAGACCAAAGATGTAATTTAGTATTTAAATGATAAGATGTGCATTTTTGTCTCATTAAATGTGTACATGTCGTTATTTTGAAAAAATATATATGTGATTAATGTTTTTTTTTTTCTCTTCCTCCTTTTCTGTTTCTGTTTCCTGCAGTTGTTCAAGTTCACAGCGTCTAGCTCAGCAGAGGTGGTGGCTCCTGGTCTGTCTGTGAGCGGCTTGTTGGAGTTTACTCCTGAGGAAGAGGAGGCCGTCAAAGATTGTCTTCAGATTCATATAGATGATGTGGAGACCATTGAAGTCCCACTGCTGGGGTAAGCAAAACACAAGCATAGATATTATCTTAAAGCAAAGGTAGGTAACTTATTTTAAATGATGATTTAACTTAATGATTTTAAGTCATAATTGCTGTCAACTGTCTGTATGTCCTGACAGTAGTATGTAAGACAGATAATCAGCGAAAAACTTCATTCAGATTTTCAAAATAAGAGCACTTTCAGTAGGTAAGGTACGGTGAATTTAATTTGCAACATAAGGATGTGACAGCCATTGTTTATGATGTTTGAACTCTTTGAAGTCTTTCTTTTTTTGTGCACCTTTAGGTTTCCCAAGGCTTGTTCCCTCCTGACGGACTCAGTGCTTGACTTTGGCTGTATTGTCGCCAGCAGTCAGGTGATCTGCAAACATCACTACATAACCAATCAGGGTTCTGCACCAGGTAAATTAAGTATTTGTTTTTTAACCTGGAGATGCTCTATCTGAGTTGTTCACGTGACGAGGAAATATAACTTTTGCCATTACTCACCAAATTAAAACAGCACCACTGATGAACTGTTGTTTGATGTGGAAGGTTTACTCTGTAAACCGTTAAATTGTCTGAAGTGAAGGTATCTTTCTCTCTTTTAAACCTCTGCAATGATCTTTTGAAGCATCAGGGACTATTAAGTCATTTCAGTTCAATAGAATATGAACATGTAATTGTGTCTGTTTGTGTTCACTGAAGGTGCCTTCCAAGTGCAGTACAATGGAGACCTCTCAGTCAGACTCTCCCCCTGCAGTGGAGTCATAGCGGCTGGTGCCACCCAGTGTCTAAAAGTGGAACTGCGCACAGACGGACCCAGACAGATAGATGAGAAGGCTCTGTAAGATTTTATAACACCAAGCCAAGAAAACTGTGAAGATGTTTGCCTGTGTTTAAGCAATTTGACATTAAGAGCTAAGTTTTGTGTTTTAGGTGTGATGGTTTTTATGAGAATAATTTTTAATTCTATGTATTTGATTTAATTTAATGAATAGTAAATTAATTTAATATTTTCATTGGGGATACACTGTAACTATTTTCAGTATTGTAATGTTAAGAATGATTTTACATCCATCGACATAATTTTACACAGGAAAATTTTCAGCTCAGTGAAAACTTTTCAGTTGTGCACTTCCACTGTACGCTCCCTCTGTTCAGGGTGAAACTCCAGAACCGCTGCACTGTCGTTCTCAGAATCAGGGCTGAAGTGGTTGACCAGCACCTCGAGGTGTTTGACCTGCAGGTAATCCAGGAGTTCTTAAAGCACTAAACTGTGATACTCCATGTGTCCTTAATATTAACCTTTGTTGATATTCATCTTTAATGCTTTCCCCTTCTGAATGGTGTTTGTGAAAAGATCTTTTCACATCATGTTGTTGTGCCATCTTCCAGGGGGCTCCCCTGTCCTGTCTTTGGTTTGGACCTGCATACTTTGGGACATCCCGTGTGGAGAAAGTGGTTCTGAGAAACAATTCGCCCCAGGCGTGTGACTGGATCTGCCTGCTCCAGGACAATGCTGCTGGGACTGAGGTGGTGAGTGATGCCTTCAGGAAAAGTAGATTCATCTGGCAGTGTGTGCAGCTGCTACGCACGCAGACAGGTTTGTCTTCAGGCAAGGAAATGATAGGCTTTGACTCTGTTGGTTGTGTAGGGAACGGACCTGCAGAAGTGCACAGACGCCGCCCTGGTGTACAGAGTGGAGAGGTGCAGCTTATTCACCCAAGACGTCTCGCCGGTTTTGGCGTGTCTCCCCAAGCACGGTCGCCTAGGCCCATATGACAAAACAACTGTGGCAGTGCGCTTCAGTCCTATCTGTAACAGGTAAATTATCTGTGGATGTGTCTTAATATGTTTTAAAACAACCAAGCAACAACAAAGAAATACCTTTTTTGAATTTCACATGAGAATTTGAAGTACTCAGTTGCACACTGACGTTTTTAGATGTTGTTAAGTGTCAAAATAGCCACTAGATGTTATATTAAGGCAAATACCGTAAGCTGAAAAGGGAAAAAAAAGTATGTAACTCCCCGTCGGGGAATCGAACCCCGGTCTCCCGCGTGACAGGCGGGGATACTCACCACTATACTAACGAGGAGATGGTAATGCTGAAATGGATGTGGTGGTTCTTGAGCTCAACCACTATGGACTGCCTTATTGTGTCTTTCAGTGCAAAAGAACATCAGAAGAAACGTGATTGTTCAGCCAGTCGACAAGACTACTGTTTTTTCCTGCTGTTTGAGTCAGTGGGAAGCAGATGTGGCTTCACTCACCAGAATGGTACTCATAACACACACGCCACACTGCACTATCCAGTAATGCCCATAGGACTGTTTCAGTGAACTGATCAGTTCCTACAATTTTATGAGCAGATGATTCATTGCTGGATAAAGAATAGATCTCACTGACATCTAGATTCTCACAGTCTCTTCCGTTGTCTCTTAGGTAACAGCAGTGTGGAGCTGGCAGTCACAGGATCCGGGCTGCCTGTGTCTCTGGTGCCTAGTCCGTCTCAAAAATTTGATTTCCTCACCTGTGTGACAGGCCAGCGTGTTGACCTGCTGTGCGTGCTGCAGAACTTCTGCCCACAGCTTCCCATCAACTTCCGCTTCCGCAAGTTAGCACATTTCACCACGAAGCCGTCCGCTGGCACAATCGCCCCTGGGCAATGCCAGGTAAGGATGGTGAATGATGCAGTGATTTATTCATAAATCCAAGTGGTGGAGTAAAGGTGGAACTTTCTTCTCTTCCACAGGATGTAGTTTTGTCTTTCACCGCCCGACAGCAAGGGAGCTTCCAGGTGTGTCAGAAGATAGACGTCTTAGATCATGTTGTTCAGAGGGATGGCAGTGCTGCTGGAAATGTTACTGGACTTGAGCTTTGCAGCTTCCACACCATCACTCTACACCTGTCTGCAGTCTGCCGCAGTGAGACCACACATCCCCTGCCCAAGTTAAATCCTGGTGAATATTGTAGGATTTCTCTTATAAAAAGGCCCAAAAAAAAACCTACAAACCTGCTTTGTTTTACATATTCTGTCTGTGGCTGTCAGTCTGAAGCCTGTTTCTGTTAATACAAGCTTTAAGAACAGCTCACACAGCTCAGCTATACACTTCCATTTGAACATGCCATCCAGTACAACAATGAAGCTTTTGCACAACTATTGTCACACACAACACTTCTCGTGGCGTTAACTTGTTCTCGTGGCGTTAGCTGAAAGTTTAGGTGTTTTCATGGGTTTTGATAACAGTAAAAAAACAGGTTAAATATCAGCAGACTTGTCCTTTAGTTAGATGATTTGACACACTGTCCTGCTTTAACTGGCTGCTTCACAGGCATCACTCCAGTAGTGACCAATCCAACAGGATCTCGGCTTCATGTTCTCTCCAGTGAACTGGCTCTCTATCGTGGGATGGCCCGTGCTGCCATTCTCAGCGCCAACAAAACACAACTCCACTTACATCGCAGGGAAAGGATTCAGAACACACAGACAGAGGAGTTCTTGGCTTTTCCAAATGACCGAGCCACGAGCATCAGGCCTGCCTCTCCACACAGACAGTACAGGTAGAGATTAAAGAAACGCACTGTTTCACAAACCCAGTTCACAGTGACAGGCATTTCGTTTGCTGAAATGTATTTATCACGATCAAAAAGCACAAACTGTGAAATGGATATATTTCATTTTAAGTATGTACTGTTAAAAACACCTACAAAACAAACTTATTTATCTTTTATATTGTTGACTGGATTCCTCTTTATATCTTGTTCAGGACCATCTTCACTGGTGTACACCGCTATAGATATGTGGACACCAACTATGCTTTCACTGAGGAAGAGGAGGAGCAGAGACAGCGGCATCGACAGATTTATGCAGACTTCATCAAACAGCTCAGGCAAACACGCCTGAAAAAGATCAAGGACAGGTAGACTCATGAATATTCTGATTGCTGACCTAAAGATCTCAACCTTTTTTGACTCACAGTGAACAGTTGGGCAGTAAATAGTGAATTTGGACCTTTTTTGTTGTTAGACAGCAGGAAAAGGGGGAAAACGATGTGGATATTGGAATCGTTCCCTCTCAAGGGCTTGTTCCCCCTACACTCCGCATCAGAGACCTGGAGAGCAATAAGATCTCAGAGACCAAGCCAAACTACAGCCATGCTTCCCCAGAAACCAAACACAGCTGCCTCCAGGACGTGACATCCATCACCCAGCAGGTTAACAGTGAGGTCAGACTGAATGTTATAAAGAGATACAGAGAACACATTTCTCAATTATTGTAAGTGTAACAGATCAGTTAACTATTGTACAAAGTGGAAGTGTTGTCTTGTTTTTTTCAAAGATTTCTAATTTTTTTTGTATTTGCTCAGGTTTCAGAGGCAGTTAATGCAGTTCCCTCTACCAGCCAGGAGGTGGCAGACTGCAACAGGACTCTGACAGCTGAGGAACTCTACCAAGTCAACATAGGTTAGAGATTCAGTTCTGAAGTGCTAGACTCAGTGTTGCTAATAATTGCTCCAGTACAAAGTGAGACACAGCAAAACACAAGTATATCAAGTAATAGTGTGTTATTTCTCCTTATGCCTTCTCTGATTGGAAAGTAGTCTGATAATTTTAAGACATAAACATTTATTTCAAATCAGATTTATCAAAAAGTAGCTAAGTGCAGAAGAATTATGTTGCAAAGCCAAATAAGACTCTCTTCTCTTAACAGGTCCATTGTTTGTGGACTTCGGTGAGGTGTGTGTGCAGTCAGTGTGTGTTCAGAAGCTGACTGTGATCAACCATCTGTCAATGTGCGTTTGGGTGCAGCTGGAGGTGGACTGCCCTGAGCTGCAGGGCTCCTCACCCCTCTCCCACGTCCTGCCACCCCACTCCCACGGCACCCTTCCCCTGATGTTTCAGAGCAATAAACTGGGTCCCTTCTACAGGTTTGTGTGGGGAAGCAACTCACCATGATTTTATTACATGCACATCAGTATATATATATTTATAATAAACATACTTCTTTCCTCCAGACCTGTATCCTACACTGTGAACCAACAGCACCCTGGTCAGATATTGGTCCAGGCCAAGGTCGTCTCCTTGGCTCTGGAACTGTCCACCAGCCTGCTTGTGCTTCACCCAACTCCCACTTTGCTTGCTCAGTCGGGATACAGGAGCTCCGTTACCCTTCGTAACCAGCATAATCATGCTGCAGAGTTCACATGGAGACCAGTAGTTACAGAGAAGGGGATCTTGTTCTCTATTCGACCAGCTACAGGTGCTGAAAGCTTTTTAGTTTCTGTGCAAAGCTTTAATATTAACAATGGCACATTTCATTTTCTCTGTTGTGTTTGTCTTGAAGAGGCTTTATTGTTAGTCATAATGTAATTAATATATTTGCCCACTCGAATTAGAGCTGATACACCAACTCTCCTCCCCAGGTACAGTGGAGCCATACAGGGAATTGGACTGTGAAGTGGTTTGGCATTCTTCCTTCTCCTCCCCTCAAGAAGGAGACTTCGACCTCTGTGTCCATGAGGGCAACACACAACGCCTGCACTGTGTTGCCAAGGTCTGTTCCAAGAATAGGGAAGTTTACTTTGTATGATTTTCTCATTTTTCATACATTTTGACATTGCACCCAAAATAATTTGAGTATCAAACATTCACCTCGTCTGAATTTAAACCTTGTAGTTTGTTACTTTAATGGCTGGTGTCAGCTTGGATTTATGGAGGAAAAAAGGTATGCCAATAGTGAGACATTTTCGCAGCAGTAATGGAACATCAATAGAACCATTTAACCTGTTCCTGTATTATTATCCACTGTGTTCACTATCCAGTTATATCAGGGCTTCCAAATATTCAGTGATGCTGGTTCTTGTCATATTACATCTCTGCTGTTTGCTAGCCAACACTGTGGAAGTTGCAGCCTGGTTGTTTAAAATGGATTTATATGCCCAGGATGTTCCCAACAATCTTTTTTTTTTCACAAAAAATGGTCGATCTTCAACATAAGTCTGTTGAATTTTTTAGCAGGCACCTGGTTGTGTTCATACACGAATGGCTCTTTGATAAATCGCTCACTTGAGTATCAAATGTGCACTTAAACATCTGCTATAATATGTTTATTCTTTTGTAGAGAAGAATTGTTGTAGTCGTGGTGGATTTATGGAGGCTACAATTGTTATCAATACTGTGAGATTTTCACATGTAGTATCAAGGTATCAGAAACATTTTAACCTAGCACTGCCATACTTGCATCTTTTTTTTTTTTAAACATTTCACCTGAGATGGCTCATGACAGCTCTAATTACTGTTAATAGCAAAACAATTTCAACAATCAAAAACACAAGTGAGAAATGTAATAAAATAAACGACCAAATAGAAAGAGCCTCTTCAACAATGTTCAACAATCATATGAGGCCAAATCCATCAAAGAGGCAGATATCGATTCCTCCTCTGACAGCAGCCTCAGTAGACCAGAACACAATCCAGCAACAAGAAGTGTTGTGTTTTAACTAAGGCTTGTGACTTTCATGCTCCTTCAAATGGAAAAAGCCCTACTCACTTTTTCTGTTAGCATCATCAGTACTATTGCGCTCTTCACTGAGTCATACATAAGCTCCAAATACAAGCAGTCTGGGGCTTGTTTAAAGTTATTGTGCATGATGTGGGAAATTAGTGACCAGATTGAAATTAGACAAGGCAGGTTTAGGGCCATGAGTTAACTACAAATGAGAACACTATGGATTGAACATTTAAGAGCAGCGCTGTAAAATATGAAGAGAATTTTCCTTTCTTCTCTGTCGTACTCAGGTTGGATCCACCAGAGTCCAGCTGGCAGAGAAGCAGGTCATATTTGGATCAGTGCCTCTTAACATGACTTCTATCAGAACTGCAGTTTTAGACAACACTGGACAGAACCATGCCTACTTCCAGGTGCCTCCTTCACTCCACACACACACTTGTTTTTGCAGATATTTGTACTCACCAAATAAGACAACAAGCCAGCTTCTATCTGCTCTCTGCCTGTTTGTTTGAGGCAGGTGCTAGATGTTTGCCCTCTGCCAGGCATGTTAGTGAGTCCACCTGAGGGTGTGGTGCCAAGAGGGGGGCGGGCTGAGCTCAAGATCCACTTCAGGCCTGACTCTGTCCTCAAGTTTGACACCAGAATTGAGGTGATACAAGACAGAGGTTGCTTAATTTCAGTGTTATGATGATTTGTCCGTTTGTTTGTGTGTGTGCATGCACAAAATACGGAGAGGAATTGTTTTACACAAGCATGTATGTATTTTACAGATAGCCTTGAGGAGCATGAAGTCCATTGAGCTTAGAGTTGGTGGATCAGTGGAGCTTCCAAATGTAGACATCAGTGTGGTGAGTTTTTCTGTCTGTGTGTTGATATAATGTTTACAGACTCAGTATGGTTCTGTCTCAGTCAAGGACAGACAAAACCACAGCATTAAAACAGCCAGAGAAAAAGATTAAGAATAGAGGGAATAACAAAACACTCATTGATCAACTCATTTTGTTTACAGGCTTAGAGTTTATAGCAGGCAATAACCAACATGTGTTTTCATAATTTGTCAAACCCACAAAACCAAACCTGTAAAAATATACTTTTGTCTAACCCCAGGACTCAGGTAACAATAGGAATATTTACTTGTATCTACTTGTGTAAGAATTGGCAAAGTGTGCCAGTACACTTGATGTTACTTGTTCAAGGAGAGGACAGAAAAATCTAAATAAAATATAATCTCATAGGGGTGAGCAAAATGTTAAAGTTTTACAACCAGCAATTGCAGATACATTTGTTCAAGTCAAGTAATGTTGGTGCCTTTAGATTCAGGAGTTCCATGGGCAGAAATATGCCATTATGTACCTACAGCAGCAGGTTGAGAGGAGTAAAGAAATGTTGGAAAACTGGGGTAAAGAAATGTTTTTTGAAATAGTCAATCATAAATCAGTTTTCTTTGTTTGTATTCTTTATCATGTTTTTTTAACCTGTCTTGTCTGACAGACAGATCTTCAATCATCTTTCCTTTTCTCTTTCTTTTTAAAGTGTTTTTATCCTTCACAATTTACCGGGTGATTGCAGCCTTGTATTTACCATTATTACTGTCAAATAAAACAATCTATGCTTTGTACCATGCTAGAAGCGCAATCAATATAATAAACGGTTTGTTCATCGTATTGATTACACTTTGTAAAAAACATCAATTTGTAAATGCTAATAAAAAGATATTTGATTTGAAGCACCATTCACGCAACCCGAGGACACTTTATATATTGAAAACCATTAAAAAGCACAAGTGTTAAATCCAGATTTAAAAGAATGGGCTCCATGTGGTATTTAACTGAGCACAAGCTTCTATTTACAAATGCAAGTTGAGAAGAAAACATAATCAAGGAAGAAGAAAAGGAGGAGAAAAGAAAGAAATGAAATAACACAAAATTCATCCACCTACACAGTCCCATCAACCACTCTTGTCATCAAGCAGATGACAAAAACTTAATGATTGCCTATACATAAACAGTCAAGGTGTATCTGTGAGATATATTTTGGAGATATGATTCAACTAAATCGGCAACTGTTTCAAAATCAGTGATTGCTTTATCATTTACATTTCTTAAGCTAAAAGATTATGAAAAGACGACACCCACCGTCAGATACATAATCTATGCGGGGGTTTCGTCTGTATTTTTTTATTAGCTGCAGTCAAGCCATAATAAAAGACTCTCTTTTGATACGTTGACAAAAGAAGCCACTCATCATTCAACTGCAGAGTGCTGCAGAGACATGGCATGCAAACCAGGAGCATCTGATAATGTACTGGCCACACAAACATAATGAACTTCAGGACACTCCAAAAACATTATCATCTATGACTAATTTTATAATGTAACAGTTTACTTTATGAAGTTAACATTTTAGTTGGGTTATGCTATGGTTAGGGTCCTATTAATAATACAGACAAATTAACAGTAATATAATCTTAAAGTTATCCATTGGCCAAATCCATCAAAGAGGCAGATATCCATTGGCATTTTTTCTTATATAGCAATTATTATTACACCAACTTACCTCCTGTTTACACCTCCAGTAGTCTTGTATTAATGACTAATCTTTGGATTAAGTGTAATGCACTTGTGTCTTAATTTGATTTTTAAAAAGCTCTTACAACATTCAGCAATATTAAGGATATGAACATGCACAATTTTGATCCTGTGAACCGAGTCTTGGATCATTTCCATGGTTTTTATCATTATTAATTTCCGCAGAGATGATAATACTTTGCCTTGTAGGTGTGGAAAGTTAAAAATGTGAAAGTTAAGAAGAAGAAAAGACTGCGTGTGTGTGTGTGTCTGTGTGTGTGTCTTTTGGAAACAGCAGGGGTTGCACTTTTTGAAAGAAATAGAGTCAAGGATATTCTGCTTTTGTACATCTCCAATCAGAAAACTCTTCTTTTTTATTTCCTGTTGCTGTGTGAATGAAGAGAGTTTCTTTGGCAGGGTGTGATTTTTAAGTTTCTCTCTGAAACTTCTAGAGTGGAGTTTGGAGATAAGTTCTCTCACTCAAAACTAGATAACAGGAATACAGACTTTTTTTTCATCACCTCGACTCTCTCGAATCACAACGACAGGATACCAATTTCACCGTTTCTCTATGATGTTTGAATTGTTGTTTACCCTGCTGAAATGGCAAGTAATTGGATAATTAAATGTCTGGACAAGACAGCTAGAATGGCATTTATTGATTACATTTATCCAGATACACATGAAGTGCTTGTTTCATGTCTTATAATACCTGCAGGTTTCAGGTTTTTTTCAATCATACTTTGTCTCTCCCTGCTGCTTTTCAGTCCCATTTCCAGTTTCACGGGGTCTATGCTGGTTCACAGCGAGCGATACCGTTTGCTCTGACAAACCGCTCACCGGCTGCAGCTCGGGTTACGTTCGACCTGTCAGAATACACAGACTTCTCTTTGCAGCTTCCTCAGCCTTCATCAAGTACGTATTAACACACACAATGTAGCATATTACACAGTTAATGAGTTGTGGAGGATAGGTAATGTGTCCTGATTAGACCAGAGGTTTTGTTGCAACACAGGATGTAGTATTATTGCATAACTGCCTGTGTAGGTTGCTACAAGCGTCTTTTTAGTTAAGTGTTAAAAGTGTAAAAGTATATTGTCTTGTAGTCACTGAGTTTTGATTTATGTGTGCCGTTATTTTTGTGATTTTCCATTTTCTACAAGCAGAGAAGGAACCAGCTGTGAGTGTTACAGAGGTCCAGGGCCACCAGACAGTGGACTGTTCTCTTGTTTTCTCCCCTACTCAGGTGAGGGTGTGACTAAACATCTCCCTGCATATACAGCAGCATGAGTTGACTAAATTCAAAGGCACATTTAGCATCTGTGGTCTGACTGTTCTTCAGACCTGTCCTCTGAATACTGATTGTCTGAAAATACCAAGCACAGAAGGTCTGTAATGTTTTAAGTCTTTGCTATATAATAAGAAGCCTGAAATCCAATCCAGGATCCAATCTTTCAAAAATGACTTCTTTTTTAAGTTCAATGACAGGTTAGAAAGCAAAGTTAAAGGTGCATGCCTGCTGCAAACCAATACATTGTCTGTGTAATATGCAGATTTTATGAAGAGTAAATGTGGTGTAGGTGGCTGAGGCTGTCAGTGTGACCTTAACTGATAATCAAACAGTAGCAAGTGGTTAAGATGTCAGAGTAAACATTAATTTAATCTTTTCACGGTTTATGTTTGCACAGGTGAGAATCCGTTTTCCATTCAGGTTAAGCCATAATGCGTTCAATGAAATATGTATTTATTAGACTTTCTATCTTTTTTACTGTTTCTGTTTATGCTGCTGGTATGTGTGATAACCTTGATTTAAGTAATGTGCTGTTCTGTTTGCCAAATCAAAATGGGGTGAATTTACAACCAATCATTACAAAAGATTGACAAGTGTAGCCAAGGCAGCTAAGGGGAGGGGGCTTTGGTAAACAGGCATTAACAAATCCTGTTCCCTCTCGTTTTAAAGCTGTGAAATATTTGTTTGTAAAAATGACACATTAAAATTTCAAAGTTGACAAGGACAGTCAAGGAAATATCTTCCCGCAGGCAGCCAGTTATGACTTTGACCTGCCACTGATGGTCAACGGAGTGAGATGGCCTACTGCTTCTCCATCTCCTTTCCCCTCTTCATCATCCTCTTCCACAACCTCCTCCTCCTTGCTGTCAGCAGGCAGCAGGAAGTGTATCGTCAAACCTCTTCCCCACCCCATCACCATGGCGACACAATGGGTACAGGCCACAGGTAGGGTGATTAACGTGGAATTAGAGCTGTGCGTGTGCGTTTGTGAGTGATATCTATATTTTAAATACCATGCACTGTCATTTTTCTGCTGGATTGAAAGTGATATCCCAGCTGTTACTGCGTGTGTTCATAACAAGTTACATACATAGGACCAGGTTCATGTAGCTAATGTTTTTCTTTCTCCTGCTGTTGTGAAATGTTTTTAGTGCTGTGCACCCCACTGGAAATGTCCCCCTCTAGTCTGCAGTTCAATGTGGAACCTTTAGCAACACAGTCTGACGCTTGCTCTACAGGATTAAAAAGGGTATATGTGCAACTTATCATTTTCTTCACGTTATTCCCTTTAGTCTTCCCATTTTCAAGCCTTACTTCAATGGTCTTACTGGATTTTCTCCTTCTCTTTTCTCTTTTTGTTGTTTTCATTTTCACTTCTTTGTCATCTTGCTGTGTAAAGCATCCTGCTGAATATCTGACACCAAAAATAAAGTAATATTTTTGTCTTATCTTGTCTTGGTTTCTACTGTATTCTCATAATCCCATTCTGCCTCTCCCTTCTCTCTCCCCCTGCAGACAGTGGAGCTGAAAGCGGTGTGTGAAGAAAGTGTGTTTTGGCGGAAGGGCGTCAGGGAGCATGTGAACTGGTGGTTTGACTGCAGTGCGATAGCAGTACCAACAGAGGACAGAGGAGAGGGGGAGCTATGTATGGTGTCTCAATCATCAGGCAGTCTGGGACCTGGCCAGTCCATCTGCTTGGAGGTCAGCATCAGCCCTGAGGCTATCAGAACAGGTGAGAAATGATGGGAAACACACACACGCACATTATGATGGATTACTCTATCTCTCACTGCCCTCCCCTCTGAGTCACACATACAGTCATAATAAAGATTATCATTCTCTTACACACGCTTAAATCGTATCATCACAATTTATATCACTTGACCTCTTTCACACGCACACACACACACACACACACACACAATGAAAACTTGATAATGCACAACATATGTCTTAGCTTAATAGAGTGTAGCATCGCTCAAAATATAACTTCACATGGGCCAAAACTAAGATAAAACATAAACAAAATCTAAATTAAAATAATGCTCAGTTAAAGAATGTTCTCATGCAGCTCAAGCCATTAAATCATGGGGCCTTAATAATCTTACGTGATGGACCATAAACGAAGAATTATGTTTCACGCTGGGAACCAGCCTCTTCAGGCAATACTTAATCTTGTCAAGCTGAGAGCCACCAGAAACAGGCCGTTCATTCTTTTTCGTTTTTGTCCAGTGGTTTTAGAAAGCTTAAGGACGTTGTGCTTGATGGATAACTATAAATCCACCTTTAGCCTGCATTGACAGATGTGTGTTCTTAACGTGATTTGTCCTTTTTTTTCTCCTAGGGTTTGGCAGAGTGACTAAACTGTCCCTCCCTCTTTACCTGGGAGACGAGGGGATGGGAGGAGAGGAGGGACATCAACCTTACAGAGAACTGTGCATCATTATTACCATCCCAATTCCTTCTATCACCATCCGCCCCCGTCAAATCCTTCTTACACCGGTTCCCCTGAAAACCAATTCAACTGCCACACTCACCCTGTTTGCCTCAGGATATCTTAGGCAGGTTACACACCTTTGCACACAAACAGTGTTTTTTATATTCATCTCAGGACACAAACTGTCCTGGTAACAGGGACATTTTATGAAGGCCTCACTTTTGATTATTCGGATCATTACGCACGGGTTACCATTTTGCCATTATAGCTGTACTTGTCAGCTTTTTGGGTAAGCTGAACAACAGCAATGACAGATTGTTATTATATTTACATTTTCTAGCCTGTGGCATTTTACCAGCTGTGTTAAACAATTTGAGCTAACGGCTGTAGAGAAAACAATGCCACATGCATAAATTGACTACAGCATTCATTTCATTGGGATTTTTATCTATCAAAACAGAACTCATTAACTGGCAGGTCTGTGCTAATGTTGGGTTTTGCTTACATGGTAAGCCAATAAGCTAATCCACATTCCTCAAGGGTTAACATTGTTATTCTGATTTCACAGTGGACATCAATCTGGCTGCATGTTTATAGTTCTGACAGCTTTTTCTGACCCAAATCCCCATGACTGAACTGAGGAAATATGGTGTAATCTAAAGATATTTATTCTCCTAAAGAGTACCTTTCAAAGGTCTGTTACATGCTGAAATATGTATGTGAACACCAATAAACACACAAGGGCTCTGCAGACAGTGGTAAATGTAATCAAACTTGTATCCATACAGCTGGTTGCACTGCTTCCAGTTGTTCCCTGTAAATAATTTATTGTTCTCGGTGTTAATAAATCTGGTCATCATTTGATTGAAAACGATTGCTATACTGTTACTGTATGTTCCATTTAGTAGTTTTTCAGATATCATATGTTGGTATCTTCACTCATTATATCCCCTGTTTGTCATGCTTGCAGTGGTACCACAGTATCAGCTGAAGTGGATGAGGTGGAACTAGAAGATGGGACAATGATGCAGCCTTTTTCTGTCATCTTTCCAGAGGGTAACACCATCTCTGCTCCAAACCACGATCAGGTGCTGTCCTGTACTCACGTTTGTCAGCTGCCTCAGTGAAGAGTTTTGTGTCATGTGGTCTTTAATGCTGTTTCCAATCATTTGCACTGTTTTAATGGTACACATGTATTCAGGGATGTTTCCTCTCCATAAAGAGGATATAATATGGTAATCTTAAAGTCAAATCTCTACAACTGAAATAAATAAATGTAATCAATCTTTTGAATGCATTCTGGCAAGTGGTCCAGCAGGCAATTTTACATACTGCTTCACATGCACTTGGTTTCAATTTGACTTGCAAAGTTACTGTCTGTAGTTTCCATATCCTACAATTTAGTATTTTTCTGAGGACTTCATTTTTTAAGACTGTAATAATACAGGTCCACATTAAGCCTAAAAGCCTCTGTTATCATCTACCATTTATCTGTGTTACTTTTTCCACACACTCCCTCAGTATTTCATTCTGTTGGTTACACTATATTCACACACTGTGCAGATACCATCATGTCAATATAAATTCCAGGCGCAACATGGGGCAGACATCTGCCCAGTCAGATTTGAAGATCTTCTCACAGCATGAGCAAAACCTAATTTTGTGTATCCAGGTCTGTCACTGAATATATCTGGTCATCAGGTGACACAAACTGAATTAATGGAACAAGTGTAACTGATTTTCTTAGCATAGATACTGTCCTATTCTGTGACAATATCCCACTTTCCCACTCTCAACTCCACCACAGAGACATCCAGTGGGCATCCAGAAACAGGGGGCCAATGTGACCTCTCTAGTCTGCAGCGTGTCCTTCTGCCATGACACCTCTCTGTCCGTCTGCACAACCGTCACCTTCAGTGACCACCTCCACAACAGGTAACTGATTATTTCAAAACACTACCCATCATAGCTCTTTGTCTCTTTGTCTTACCTCCCATCTTCCTTCATTCCACTCACAAAATAATCTCAAAAAAGGTCAAATGTCTTCTTCTCGTATTCCTTCAATTAAGAACACATCAATGAGCCTCATAGTTTCATTACATGACTAACACATTGTTGGTTCTGGTCTTTTCGTGGGATTTATTTACAGTAATGAAAATAGAGTATTTACAGAATGCACATTAAACTGGTGTATTTAAAGGTGATTTAAGCCACCAATGTTTTTTCTCTTTTTCATTTTGAATCCACCTTCCTCTCCCTCCAGGTTCAAGGTTAAGTTGTGTGCTGTCACTGACAACTGTCTGTTGACAGTCTGGCCTTTCATGACTCTGCACCACTCAGAGCAGCAGATAGTTCTCAAGACAGGTACTGTACAACATACATCCATGACACAGTATGGAGCATGGGTGGACCAGACCTCATCCTCCACACTCTGCCTGGGCCAGTCACAGATGCACAATAATCATTCTACAGCTATGATTATTTATTCAATATATTTCCCTTTTTGGTTTATGTGTGATTGTCATTTAGGGGCCACTTCTGTTGAGATGATCCTTCAGCGCTACCACACACCAAGTCCTGCCTCTGGTCTGACTTCATCCTCCTCCTCATCATTTGATCACAACAGCTCAGCAAATAAGAACTCAACCTCAGGTGAGAAAATGAAAAGTATTATGTATGTGTGTATTTTTATTGTGTTTCTCAGCAGGATTCTATTTTTATATTGTGTATTGTGTATTGTGTATTGAGTATTGTGTCTGTTTATGCCCTCTTCAGACTCCTTTCCAGACAGTGACACTGTGAGTGGTCAGGCAAGTAGGGACACAGATGGCTCCCCTAACAGAGACACTCCAACCAACTTTGGTGTCCCAGAATTCCCTGCTGCCAACTCAGATGAAGGACAATATTACCAGAATGTGTTATTGGCTGTGGAGAGGTGGTTCAGCCTTTTTGGGTGGCCGAGCGGGCCACACCCTATTTCTGTGCCGTACACGCTCAGAAGGTATAACCAAGAGATTTCCTAAGAGGCTCATCTTTCATTTTACGGACTTCCTCTTTTCTAATGTAATCCTCCTCTCTCCTCCTTTAGAGTTGTGTCAAAAATTCAGATGAATCATTCCAGTGGTCGGACTTATCGAGTCAGTCAAAATAAGAACCCTAGGTGTGTATTTGAGTGATGGATTTTTAGCACACAGCCTTTGAGCTGATGGATAAAGATGTTTTTTGTGGTTCTTAGAGGTCTCATCCTTCTGCTATGAAGGACTGAAGGCTGAATTTGCTGGTATCATAACAACATAACATGGAACTGGATATTAAAATCTAGTCAACATCCATGGTGAAACTAGGTAATTGAAAGGGAGAGTGTGCACCTTGAAAGCAGTTACTGCAGATGAATACTGCTTTTTGTGGCAGAATAAAAATTTAAAAATTTTAAAAGTAAGTGGAAAATGTGCTCAGTGTTGCATTCGTATGAGTATTTATAGAGTTAAAATGTGTAATGGAAAGTAATTGACAGTACTTGAACTGGATCTGGTGGAATTTAATTTGTATCAGTGGGGTCATTGATCTGTCTCCAGATACATGAGACAAAACTGTGTTGTATTGCTGTGTCTAGATCTGTAGTGGACATGCTTCATCACCTGACTGGCAAACAGATTCCTGGTATTCTTCGCTGTCAGACGTTTTCCAGTGATATAGACCAGCGCACCAGTCAGCTGCTACAACAACATGATGCTATGCTTGCTTTTCTCAGGTAGGTCTTCCACACAGATACAGTGCTGAGCTGCAGACACTTTTTGATCATGGCAAAGACATGAACTTTCTTATACAACATCTCTGTTATGGCAGTCTTGCAAGTTAGTCAGATGTCATGTCAAAATGTTTGATTTTATTCATTACCACATACTGTAAATTAATAAAAACTAAACAGTAAATGTACCAGCATTAATTTTCATTTATACCAACTGTATTAACAAAACAGTAAATATTTAGCACAGCACTTTACACAAGACTTACAAATTTGGTGAAACAGACAGCAGAGGTGGCTCTTTGCTTTGATGCTGTTATATGTCTGAATAAAGCTGCAAGGAACATTTATATAAAGGCCTCCTACTGTATGTCTGAATGAAAGAAAAGATATTTAACAGATAAATGAAGGTAAAAAATGTACATTACATTACACTTAATGTTTTCTGTTCATTATAATTCTGTGTTCAGGGTGCAAGGAGCCTGTCTTTGTCATATAAGACCAGAGTACTTGCTAGACATGCAGGAGTTCAAACACTGGTGCACACTGCAGGTACAGACACATGCACACACAGCCATTTGGTCCTATACAGTGTGAATTAAATTACATGTCCTCTAAATTAATTTTTGGAGCATTGGGAGACAGAAAATAATTGCTGTATTGATGCCTCTTTGCTAACAATGAACAACCCATTCTGGTCTCACTCTATCACACATAACACATTTAGAGTGTCTTGTTCCGTACACATTCATCTATGTGTGTCTCTCAGTCAAATGAAGAAGAACATGGTCTGTACTACGGAAGTGTTGACTATGAGTCTCTAAGCAAAAGATCCTGGACTGACGTGTTGCTGCAGATATACAAGGTAAAAAACTCTCTCTGGCTCTCTCTTCTGTTAATCCCTGTCTTCATCCACTGTTCACATATATACACACACACACACATAAATACTATACATATATACTATATATACTGAAAGGAACAATAAGACATGCACTGAATGTTCCCCTGCACACATGCCCAGGTGCTGGTGTTGTGTTGCGTGTCAGACAGCGGCATGAACACAACTCTGAACTACAAATACTTGGATGGAATCGTCCCTGTCAGCTCGCAGCCATTGGCCAGTAACATCTATTCGTCTTGTGAGCTCCGGCTGCTCTCATGGCTCAGCATGCACTACCAGAACATGAGGAAGACTGTGTGGAGTACAGGTAGACTTTCTGAAAGCATCCTGCAACACTTGTTGTAAGACTTTTTAGCACCTTTTGATACCTTAACATGTATTAGTGACTGATTGGTAATTTCTGCATGGTTATGGTTTGCAGGTGATGTCCCAGCAGCACGCTGGATCGTGAATTTTGATCTGGACTTGACAGATGGACTGGTGCTAGCTGCTCTGCTTGCTTCTTACTGCCCTTACCTGGTCAGTGTGTGTACATGTGCCTCTGAGTTCATTTGTTCATTTTGTGTGAACCTTCCTCAGTGTGTCTGAGTCAATGAGGGCTGGACGCTAATGTCTGTAAGTGGCACTGTGATTGAAGTGATGAGAATGCAATTAGTCCTAAACAAGATTACTGAAGTCTCTTATGCTAAGCACCATTGTGTGTATGTATTTAATTGTGTGTGCGTGTGTGCGTGTGAGAGAGAATTCAGATCACGTTATTTTAGTTTTGGTGTTTTTTTGCCTGCAAGAGTTTGACAGGGAAAATCTGCAGAATTACAAAAACAGCAGTTAAACCATTTGTAAGCCAAGATGTAATTTAAAAATCTCGATGAGAGAGCAAGTATTACCAAGTATTATCAACAGCTAACAGGCAGCCCAGTGGCAGAGAAAGTGGTGAAATCATCCAAATGAAAAATAGGTAGATGCACATAAACCTTGTCATAGTTTTGAAATTCGAATTAGATTTGCAGCCACTTCCGGAGGATGTACACCACAACTAACAGCCTGGAGCAGATCCTGCACAACAACATCATCGTGTCCCAGGCCTTGACTGCTCTCTGTCTCAACCTAGATGTACAGGTAAATACCACATGGGACCAGAGGAGTGTTTCGAACAGCAAGATTAGCTGTTAAAGCAGGTTTGCCAAAATGAAACAAGAAAAAAAGTTTAGATCAGTCTGACATGATTGACCATAACCATGGACACTTGTTCCTTCAGACTAGCCTGGTCCTGATTAGAGTAGCTTTTGATTTAGCTCCATTTCAGGTTTAACCAGCATTACAGTTAGTGAGCCAGATGGAAACATGGTTTTCTGCAAAGTTCCTTCCTGGCGCATTGCTGGCACATTCAGAGAAAAAAAGATTTATACTTAAAAGGACGTTGAAGGAGTGGAGCGTCGATTTAGCCTTGTGCTCCAGTAACAAATGTGTCAAACTTACAATGAATGATTTTTTTTTAAAAAAGGATCAAGGACATGTATTAGATTTCACATAGCTCCCTTTAGAGCCACAGAATACTTTCTGCATCTTTTTTCACTTGTGCCGCAGTGATCTCCAGCATGTGGGAACTCACTTTGATGTGTAAAACTGATGGAGGCATTTGATACTGCAGCGTCGTTTAATGTTACGTTTCATCTTACACATCTTGTACATTGTCTGTCAGCATTTCATAGATGTGATAGAAAACTTAGATTACTTGAAGCACTTGAACTGAGGATGACGTGATTACAGCAGTGCTGCAGAATACTCAACAAAAAGAGAAGTTCAGCAACTCATTTCATTTCTACCTCAAGATGCAGTTCTGTGTTGCTTTGTTTATGGCAGAGGGTTTTGCTTTGATATTGTGTTATTCACATTATGTTTAGCATGTGCCGCCTCACTTAAATTATTCTGATCCCATTAGCTCTGAGTCAGCTTTATGAAACAGCTTAATCTTGGCTTATTCGGGTCAGGCTCACAAAAATCCAAGATTTCTGACTTCCAGTTGTGTCCCTGAATGTGTGTGTTTTCAGCCAACAGACCTGTCCGACCCCAATCCAGTGCAGATGTTAATGCTCTGTGTTCACCTGTATGAGAGGCTGCCTCAGTACCTGCCACTGCATACCATCTCTCTCTCAGGAAGCCTGCACAGCACGTTCAGCAAACAGGTTGCGTGCACACACACACAACTTTCTTACAAGATACCTTAATAAAACTTTAACCTCATGCCTTGTAAATTCATGAGTGCAGTGAGACTGAAAATGGCTCAGATAATAACCTCCTGGACAGATAATGACCTACACAGTCAGGAAAAAACACTGCGACTGGGATCACACACAGACACACATTAACAGGATTATAGACACACACATACATTAATAGGATTACAGACACATCCACACACACACACTAACAGGATTACAAACGCAGACAAATATACATTTGGGTAATGATCCACATTGTCAGGTTAAGCCACATTACAAGCCTAACAGAAATAGATGTCAGTTTATCAGTGCTAAGGAAGATGGATTTCGTTGTTGTATTGTTTTCTGGCAGCAGCATTTGTCTGTGTGTTTGTGATTGTGCTGGTTGGTGTTTATATGGATAAAAACCTTATTATTTTATGAGTTTCTGTGTGTGTTTGCTGCAGGTGCGTCTGAAAAATCCCTCCTCTAAGCCCGTCAAATACAAGGTTTCCCTTTTAGGAGGAGAAGCACATCTATTCTCCCTTCCTGGAGGATCCACAGTGACCATACCCCCAAAGTATGTTTTTACCTAGAAATGAAAATCACTCTACACTTTCAGTAAAAGTAGCATGCAAACATACAGCATGAATTTGTACAAACTAGGTATTGTATTGCACACCGCATTAGTTTCTGTAAATTCACATTAATTAAAAAAAAAACATGCTTTTCTTCTCAGTCTCAATCTGAATATAAGAGAATTAACTGGGCAAAAATCTTATCTTACCTTAAAATGTACAAAATAAAATCAAAGTTACAAAAAGAAGTAGTAATATTGAGTTGAGCTTTTGTTTTCTTATGGCTCAAAGACTACCCTCCCTGGTCTTAAGTAAGTCGAGCCACTGTCATCAGATCATTTAATGGTTTTTAAAAGACCCTTTTCAGATCTCTTGCAATTTGTCTGAAGATTGACCTTCATTCAAAAGTAAAGTAATTACGGACTATTCTTTCTTATTTTACTCCCTTAGATGCATGAATGCTTAAAGTTCACGAAAAGTACACTGTCTGTTTTTATGGTAATGATGCAACCAAACCTGCCAACACTGACAGAAGGTCAAAGAAACACCTTAAAGGGACGGTTTTGTACTTGAGCAAGCTGTCTAGTATTGCATTATACACATAACTGGATCGGGACGCAGACTGAAATCGCCTTGCCTTGGGTGACTAATTGAAATTTGCATTATTTCCTCTTTAATCTAGGAACTGATTTTTTATGCAATGCACAAAAAATTATCTGCTCAGGACTCATATATAATGAAGTGTTTACTGGCACAATTTTCCAGGTTAAAGCATAAATAATCTAAAAAGAGTCTTATGCAATAAAATTGTAATTATGAAACAATGTTGCATGCCTTTGTAGTGTGCATCAACAATAAATACTTTACTAAAGCTGGTGTTGTTAGCAAAGAAGTGCTGCCTTTGCATCTGTACTTCCAAATTTAATGTTTTTGGGCATACTTGTGCCCTGTAAAGAAATGGAAAAACCCTCAATTTAACTTATTCAGCACGCAGTCCAAGTTGAGTAAATTTAGTTTTGCCTTGAGACTTTAGCTCATTAAAATGTACCAGTTTTTTTTTCTCAAGTGAGGCCTCTCTATAAAAATAGTCCACATGCCATTTAGAATCCCTGCCTTTTCTTTCAGACATACTTTAAAAATGATGACATTCTGCAGAAAAGTAGCAATCTACAGCCTAAATAGATCTTAAAATAGGAACTTGTATGATAAACTAACTAAGTTGTAAAATGATTGCAGAGGGAATTTTGGTTCTCGTAGAGGCTGAATTTTAAGATGCTGTTGGCTGCGGTGATTTTCACAGGGCAGGCACTGAACTGACTGTCCAGTTCAGCTGCTCCTTCATGCAGCCCATGGAGGCAGTGCTGCTCCTCATCTCCAGTTCCCCTTTCGGCTTGTGCAGCGCCACTCTAGCCTTCAATCTCAAGACCCACATCAGTCACATCACACCCACAGTGAGTATGATTAACTTGTTGGGGAGACTGACGGCCACGCTGTCATGCTGCAGGTACACTTGTAGTTGGGTACAAACATCACTTACTGATTTGCTGATAGCTTGTGAACCATGTGTCTGTCTGAATGAATCACTACTCACTAGCGTGCTGTGTTTCATATAGTTTGAACTATATAGCGTCTCTAAAGGCTGGTTGTTGTACAGAGTGGCTGGCTACAGCTGTGGGGTGATGATGACTAGACAGACTATTTGCTTCCTACTGTCTCTCCTCAGAACACCGTGAAGAGCAAGTCTCCATGCTACCAGCTGAAAGTAATCCAAGTGCCCATAACAAACAGTTTCAACAAAGATGCAAACTTCAGGTAAATCTCTGTGTTCACATACACATGCATGTACACAATTTATTACAAGACCATTATAAGCCCCCTTTTTAACATAAAAGTGAAAGTTTTGAGGGGTCTGTGCACCTAGATTACTATTCTTGTTAAGATATCCATTCATCTTTGGTTAGATGCTGGCAGACACTGCAGAGGTTAATTCAGTTTGGTTTGCGGTGCTTACTGCGCTGAAATATGTTTGAAATATTCATCAGCAATGTGGCTTTCTGAAGAAAAAGTCCCAGTACAATATGTTTCCTGTGTTGTATTGCTGAATTCAAACCTCTATCCTGTGCGTGTTTAGGGTGGTCCTGGTGGAGTCTCTATTCAACCCACTGGAACCTGAAAAGAAAAAAGACTGCCTCGTCCAACAGGCCTCCTTCAAAGCCAAGTAACACACACTGTTAACGACACTCAGCTAAGATAGCTGACACTCACACACACAATCAAGTGTACTAGATATTATTTAGCCACACAATAAACACGCAGTTAAGGGATTCATTTTGGCAAATTTGCTTTTTTGCTGTCTTGCTGAGAGTTAGATGAGCATTAAACCCTCTCAGTTGTGTTAAAATGCTACCACCAGCAGCTAGTGAGATTATCTTCGTAAAACATCAGTATATATATTTGTCAGCTTTATAGGTGCTTGTAGGCAGAATTGTGGAGTCTTAAGCAGACTTTCCAAGCCAGCTAGTCATAAAAGCAATTTTAGAGTAACTTAATCAAAAGAGGTTAGTTCAAAAAAGAAAATAAATGAATAAATAAGAGTGTTCCCTCTACTAGTGACTGCTTCAGAAGGTGAGGGAAAGTACGAGGTTGTTGCTCAGGAGAGTAATGGGTTGTCATTAAGAATAGCTGGTTAGTATTCACATCTCACCGCCTGAGACGTCTTCAAAGCCAAATATTCCAGCCCCTCCTCCTAATCAGGAGTTGACTATGAGGATTTGAAGTGGGACTGAGGTCATCTGTGGTTCAACCAATTCAGGTTTTATAGTCTGATATCCATATACTATGAATGATTATGATTTTCTGTCCTCCGCCTCTCTCCCTCAGTGTAGAGAAGATGAGTTCAGACAAGAGCGGTGGGGAGGAGACAGAAGGAAAGGGTTCAGATCCAAGTGAGTGCGAACGCTAAAAGGCACACAAGCTCTGTGCTGCCCTAATTACTGTTTATACATGTATGTGAATGCTGTACTGTTATTCATGTCTGCTTAGCTGTGTGTGTACATATATGTGTGTGTGTGTGTGTGCTCAGATGGTGTAGACAGTGAGTTCCTGAGTACAGTGAAGAGCGTTTGCCTGAAGTCAGGCCAAGCAGACACTCTGACCATCCACCACCTGCCCTTCTGCCCAGGCACCAAGTATTGCTCTGTGTTGCTAGTATGCCCTCAGGTCAGTATGTGTATGTGTGCGTGCCTAGTTTCTCTGTCAATTCCCTGAAATAGATTTTTTTTAAATAATTGACTATGAAATTGCAGACAGCCATGGATACTTCCGGAAATTTCTAATTGCTCAGACTGTTGAGAGGAAATGTGAAGTGCATGCTAAATTAGATTAGTGTGCTTCTGTGTGCAAGCATATATGCTGTTAGTGTGCAGATTGATCCTCTGTATACAAGACAGCACTCCTGTTTTATTGCATGACATAGGAAAGGCTTTGAGCCAGTTCCAAAGTACCAGTTCCTAATTTTATACACATGAAGACTTTAATAAGGATGTCCTTAAACGTTAAGGTCCTTAATTCCTTAAAAGTTAGTTTATAGTCTGATATTGATCAGCTGGACTGACTAACAGTACAGCATGTCCATTTGTATCAGTGGTCAAAGTTTGAGGACAACACAGGAATATATGTCTCCAAACATCACCGGCCAGTGTGGCAAGTGGCCCTCATTTATTCATAACCATGTCCATCTGTGTGCGTCCCTGCAGGTGGGAGATATGGTCTACTTGGTAAAGGCCACAGCTGAGTTGCCTCTTCCTTCTCCTCTCACTGCCAGGCCCAGTTCTAACATAGTCTCCATCCAGAACAACTCTGGTAGGAAACCTGACATACAGATGTTGCCTACAATCAGATTGTGCATTATAGCACAATCTGAGTGAAGCTAGATGTTATTTACTGTAGCTGTTTTTCCATGATCCAAATATTTTGAACATCACTCAGCATCATTTAATCATAAAACACTGCAATTGGTCTTGTTTCAAAGCCAAAAGTTAAATTCTGTCAAATTAAATCTTGTTTTGAGCCTGCTTTTTCTCAGTGGATATGTTTGCTGTGATGCTCTTATCGTGGTGGCAACATGAAAAGAGAATATTCACATTGAAAATGCACCAGTAGACACATAAATATGACTTCATATATTTGCAGTGAGAAGCTAATCAAATATCGACATTGATGTTTTTCTCCACCTGTAGACCGAGCTATGTGTGTACCAGTGCTGAGACTACGCTGCAAGGTGGGGCAGGTGTGTGAGGAGGTGGTGCGTGTGCCGCTGATCAATATGGCCTGGGAGCACGCTCTGGCCATCTGGGGTCAGCATAGCATGAGTGCCGACGAGCACAGGAGGCGGATGCTGACGCACACTTTGCACAGCAGCACTGTGAGGGCAACCACAGCTGCTCGCAAGCTTCTCAAACAACAGGTACTCACACACACTCTCTGGAAAGCAGATCTTTGGATGAACAGGAAGGTACGGGGAGTTCTACATCAGTATTGTGGGATGTTTTTACCTGTTGTCCACATTTTACTTGTCCCTCCTCTTTTCTTGTCTCCCATTAGGCACAACTGTTGACAGGTGTGGATCACAGCAAAGGAGTAGAATACAGTGTGGAGGTTTCTTTGCCGCAATACTTTTCTTTACCCAGTACTGTTACAATACCTCTAAAACGAGACATCAACATACCGTTGGAGAATCCTGCAGGTATACACACACTCACACATAAATACATAACTCTCAGCATAACTAGGTCGTACTTTATTTCTTCTTAGCACAGGAGGAGAAATTACTATGGCATCATTGACTGCAACTTCCAATTCAGCGTAAAATCACAGCATGATAGCCTGTGAATGTGCCTGAATGATGTGTGAATAGATGTAATGAATAAATGAATGACTAGCTACACTAAACTACTCCCAGAATGTCTGCCTCACAATGACTTGTCAAGCAAATCATGTTTTATTTCTCTTGTTCTCTAGCTTTACCGTCTCAAATTCACATTCCTGTTTCTTTTCAGTGGCTACAATTTGTTTCTTGGGTCATGGAAGGTTTTATAAACAGGAAACCTTCATGGATTGACATAATTTTGACCATGTTCACAGTTGGAGGTGTCCTGTCTAAAGTTTTACTGATATCTTTTTTTAAATGGTGTTCTGTGGTAAATATGTGTTTTGGGCTGCATGAGATTTTTTGTTGCAGTACTGGGGCAACTGTGCAGCAAGCCTGATAAGTGGAACCCAGAATTTATCTAATTTTTGAGATTGTACCTGCCAAGTCTCTGTTTGCAACTGAATTTGATACCTAGAGCTCATTTTCCTGAGTCCCCCCTGTAATTTCTTCTTCTCTCTGTTCAATAGATTGCGGCTGTGTGGACATCCCATTACATTTCAAGGCAGACTCTGTAGGACAGTTCACATGTCAGGTGGCCCTGAGGTCCTGGTGTGATACCAGGGTCTACATGTTAGAGGCACTGGTTACCTCACAGGTATATCAGTTGATATCTCAGCTTAGTTAACCTTTAAATGGTGACTTGTTGGTTTGTGTGTTTTTTGGTCAATGTTACTGAACTGTGTCATTTGTGACCTCAGGGAGAATCCATTCACCTTGACTTCAGTTCACCTGCTCACCGTTCAGTCACGCAAGACATACCACTGGTGAGTAGCAGAGAAGAATGTATTAATCAGTCTTTATGTGTGTGTGCTGATTATTAAGGGCCAGCCTAAAAGCATGTGATTAATTATGAATGATCTGAGATATTATTTCCATAATGAGAAGCTGACTTCTTGGAAGAGAGTAATCCTGAAGATACAACAACCAAAATGGAATGGTTGACTAATTACTTCACTGAAACTAAGACATCAAAAGTTTTATGTAGAAGATTATCATACAATGGTAGTTTTATAAAGTTTTTTTTTAGCATATTGCCAAGATGTTTAATAATGGTGCTTTCAAATCAAATTATCAGACCTATGTGTCTCTCACAGCACAATGAGACTGAGCAAGACTGGAAAATACAAGCTGAGGTGTGTGGTGAAGGATTCTCTGGCCCAAAGCTTTTGTATGTGCCAGCAGGGACAAAGGCCTCCTACCCCCTCACCTTTCAACCCTCTGCACAATGCACTGTCATGGTAAGAACCTTTTTTTGTTGTGAAATCATTGTTATTTTTTTATTTCATAATTTTTCTTCACTTGTTTTCTGTCTTCCATTTGAAACTTTACTTTCCTAATACACTTTTTTGATAGACCATGAAATGTTTGTTGTTGGTGGTCTTGATTTAGTGGTATAAAGGATAATTTAACATCAGCAACACTCAGGAGAAAACGCACTACCATCAGTGTTCATCTTCCAAGCTCTTACATTTGGCCTTTCTTCTCATTAGCCTCCTTCGTTGTATCCTCCGGGAACGGCCAGTTCAAGTATGACCACTTATCTCAGTGCCTGAAACAGCAACACGCTGTCTGGCCTGTGTGGCTGTTAAGATCATTTCTGGGATTTTAAGCTCCCTCTGTGGCCAACATCATCCTCCACCGCTTTCATAAGAAGCACAGCTGACTTTTTTTTTACTACAACTGAGCTTTCTCTTTCTGAGAAACAACATGTTGAAAACAAAGTGCTGCAGTTTTAATGACATCTTATCCCTTACAGTGATTAATTAATTAAAACACATATAGTGCATTTTGGACAGTTATATATTTTATAGTTATATATTTTTAGATGTTTGCTCAATCACATATATAACTTCTTCCTCCTTTATCTTATTCATTTCTTTTCCCTCTACATCTAGATTTTATTTTTGGAGGATAAAAAATGAAATTAGATTATTAATAACTGAGGACACTTATTTTACTATATAAAGAAGTGGCAATAAATTTGTGAATAACAACGCTTTTTTTTTTACTCAATTACATTGTATTTGAATTTATTTATTCAATTAATAGATAATTTAGGTATATGTATGACTTTGTTTCTTTGTTTCTGCATTTATTTATTTATGTAGCCATGGAGTCACTTGTTTTTAATCCCTCATTTATAGGTAAACTGTCAAACAGTGGGGGGAATCCTGTAAAAATGCATTTCTGCATGCATTTTAGGGGGTGGGACTAAAATAACAAACATGCTGCTGCAGGTTGTCACCAAACACGGCCTCATATTGCACCACACAGTCAAAGCCTCAGTAGCCAGTTTTTTCCCTCCAGTATGGTCTGTAGTGAATTTTCTTGGGCTCAGTATTCAGTCACGTTCATTAGTCAGTGTGACAACACTTGACTGCAGCTGCAAGTCCACTTGATGTTGTTTCCCTTTGTTCACACATACTAGACACCACTCTTAGTTAGTCTGTGTCTGACTGCCTCAACTTCATCCCTACCTCCAAAGGGCATGCTGTCCCTACATAATGGCTGTGACGGTACTGAGCACATGTTTACCCTTAGAGGAATTGGAGAGCACCCCCTGCCTGTGGACCACGTGGTACTACATTGCTCCGTAGGTCAAACCACACACACACAGCTGGATGTCCCCAACTACAGTCAGAAAAAACTCACTCTCAAGGTAAAAACGCACAAATCCATAATTAGTGTGATGCATGAACTCACAAAACATTTACTGAATAGGAAAGCACACAGGCAGTTTGATGTTTTCATCTCCATTAATGTTTTTAGATATTCTCCATATTTACAGTGCTTCTCTGTCTTGTGTGTGTGTTTATGTATGTGTGTAGGTGGAAACAGATCTGTCTGTCATTAGTGGCACCCCCTCCCTGGAGATTAAACCTGGTCAAACCGCTCCGTACACCCTAGCTGTGTCACCGTGGAAGCGAGGAAAACAAACAGGTGACTTTTTGTCTCCACAGCATATTTGTGATAGCAGGGTTGCACAGTGTGTTAGTATGTTTGTTAGTATGTGGAGGGCAGCTGTGCCTGCTGCTTGAATCTTTTTTCTTATTGTTCAATAGTCTTCTTTAACATTAAAAAAGAGGCACACAGATGAACACACTCCATAGTTTACATGCCTGGATATGCGTGCCGGGTGTGCACGCGTGTTTGTGTACCCTTACATTGTTTTAATATGATCAACTAAATAAAGCTAAAATAATTACAAATGTAAATACAGAAATGAACACTACAGAAATGAACACTTATTCACACCTTTCCTTGCAGGCTGTGTGTCATTTCTTGAAATTGATGACATGCAGGAGGCAGAGGAGCACAAAGGTAAGCTTAGTGTTAAGAGTTCAGCAAGTTCAAAAATATCTCATGTTGAAGTTTTTTTAAAGTGCTGAAATGTGTTTTTTCATTTAGACTCATTTATACATGTATTTGCTTGCCATCCAGGAAACGTTCTCGGACTTTATGAGGTGCATTTCTCTTTGGAGATAATTTGTGAGCCAGCAGTGCCCATCAGGATCATAGATGTACAGTGTGTTATTCAGGTATGTCCTCTCAAACATCCCAGCACACTTAAATTGGGGCCAAGAACAGTTTTTCCTTAACATGTAAACAGCCACAGTTCATCTAATTTGTGGCAGAAATAGGACAGTTGGACACATGTTGCTCAAGTGTAGAAAGCAGTGGAGTACAGACTTGACAGACTTGGAGGCTTGACATCACCTGAAATGATAGAAATAGGAATGGGATAACACTTTTCCTTTACTTTTAAAATAGCAGAGAATCAAGAGTACGGATAATCAGCTATTAATCTATTAATGATCTGAGAAAATGTGCTGTCCTGCGAGAAGTAGAGGATCTTTGATGTTACTCTTCTGATCTTAGTATTTTTACTCGTTGCCACTTAAGTCCTAAAAGCGATTAATTATCTTGTGCATGGAAGTTATTATAACAAGAAAAAGAAAAATCACCTTTTAGGACTTTAAGGGCTCCATACACTCAGACCTCCCTAATTTGCATAATTTACACCCAGCTGGGTACCATCATTTATTATTTATGTCGACCAACATGTTTGCTGTTTTTTTCCCAATACCGCCAGACTCCATCCTGTTAAACCCATCTCTACAAACTGTGGGTGATTCCCTAAAGAAATCCCTGCAGAAACAGGAATATGGTGTATATACAGCTTAATAACTCCTTCACTCTTCCACTTTTGTGCAATTTGACAGTGAGACAGATATAAGTGGAGTCAGTGTATATACTGAGCCTGGGCCAAAGATCTTGAGCAAAGAGTTGTGACAATTAATTACATGAGATTTTTTGTATAACTTTGTTTATTAGATTATTTCTATAAGAAATGAGAGAATAATATAACAGTCGTCTTATTATTGGCTTCCTCAGTCATACATGTCATGAAGTCTTTAAAAGGCATGAAAATTTAGAGAAACTTAAATAAACTTAAATTAGTGAGAAAAAACATCTTTTTGTGTTGCTGCTATTCTCTGCAGCCTCACTGAGATAATTCCTCTTTCTCTCCCCTTCCCTCTCTCTTACTGTTTGACCTGGCTAGTCTCGCTCCCCATGTGTGTCTGATTAAACGGTGCTACAGATTTTACACCTCTTTTTCAGATGCTAGACTTCATTTCTGGTTTCCTCTCCCATTCTGATCACTGTAGTGATAAACCGTTGCAGAGGTCATTTGTATTAACTTCAGTTCCCTGCTTTTATGTTTTACACCTCAGCACAGGATGCTTTATAATACATATTGCATGAGACCAAACACAATTTTCATTTGTGCCACTTTCTTCCATCGTACCAAAATCTGGTCAGGACAAACAGAAAAAAGGATCACAAATCCTTAGCATATGCTGGACATTGTAGAGTCAAAAACATATTGCATTGTACGATGACACTTGGGAGTGGTAGCCTAAGTATAAAAAAAGAAATCATCCTCTATGATAACTGACTGTTTTTACTTTGTGTCTCAAATTTCTCAAATTCAGTCTGAATTTGAGAAATTCAATTGCATGTTCTATAGCTGGCTACTTGATATTCTGTGAAAGAAAGTAAAAAGATTATCATCAGGCCAGTAGTATTATTACATTTGGAATTTACAGGCCTTAAAGAAGTGTTTCGTCTCTGGCAACAGTTACAGTAAAACCTAATCTTCCCTCTGAACTTGGATCAAAAGACAGAACATCACAAGGAAAAGAAAAACCAGGTGTCATCTTTGATTTGTTGTGTCTTCCCAGAGCTCAGTTGCCATAGAAATCCCTGTCAACAACCCACAAGCAGAGTTGCTGATGCTGCATGTGTACCTGGAAGGAAATGACCTGAATGGAGCCAACTGGGTTTCAGTTCCCCCGCGGGAGACTCTCACCTACAAAGCTACATTCTCCCCTGGCAGAGTAGGAAAGAGAACAGGCAGGTAAGTCTCGCCGCACTGTAGCTGACCTGACCTTCTTTAAAGGAGGAGGTGAAGGAAAAGTTTCTTTACACAATTTATCACTGTAAGTGTTCATTAAGTGCTTTGTGAGACTTTTATACAGAGATGTATTTGTCCTGATTCTGATGCCATGCTATGGCCATGACCGTTCATTGTTTGGTATGCAACCTACTGTAGACCACGTGTGAGCTTGATAATTGAATATTCAGTGTTTGCAGAGGGTTTGGTGTGTGTTTTCTGCCAGTGTGGTGTTCCAGTCAGAGCTGGTGGGGGAGTTCTGGTATCAACTGGAGCTTTATTGTCTTCCCTCTCCAGTCACCATACTACCACAGGCCTGCTGTCAGCTGGGAAAGTAGGTGCACACACACACCAACACACAAACAGTTTCAATGCAGGGTTATTGGCTAGGAATAGAAGCGCACATGCTGCATACACACTGTGAATTTGTCCATGCCAGTGATCCCGTCCTTAGGATTCAGTGTGTGACGTGGGTACTTAGGCTGGCTCTGTGTAGCATATTCTACAGAGGGGGCTGAGGATTTATTCCACAATAACCTTTATACTTGTAAAACAAAAATGTGGCCTGCTTCAGAAAAAGTGTTTAGTAGTTTGTAGAACAAGCATTTACATTAAAGTTAGATATTTATATCTAATATCTAATAATATGTAATGGAACAGCTATTTTATGCTGTCACTCAGGTGTTCTAGTGTCACAGAGCTGGCCCATTTTTAATCAGTGTAGATCACCATAGTAACCTGTGCTGCACAGCTTAGCTTAGTAGTTCAGAAAAGTGCAGTTTGAAATGTCCATTTACAAACCACTCACCTCCCTGAAAAAATGTATTCATCATTCCTTCAGCAAAATACTGAGTTTTCAAGTGAGTACAATCACTTTGTCTGCTATTATAATTATTTCAGAACTACAAGAAAAGCTTTCTCTGAGTTTAAAACCTCCAGTAAACAAAGATATTTTACCACTAAATAAAGATTACAGATTCACATTGATTCTACATACTGCTAATTAGTTGGGTAAATCAAGTAAATTAGAAAAATTCAACAGGTCAGATTATCAGGCATTCATTTCATGTCAGGCCTTGTTTGACAATCTGCCCTTAAGCTTAACAGTGAGCACCAGTGTCAGTATGCTAGACTACTGAACATGTTGAAAATGCTGTGCGTGTTTCAGATGGACAAGACTGACCATTCCTGTGGTTAACCCAACGGCTGAAACCCTGGAGTTAATTGTAGTCAACAGTAACACCAGAAACTACACACTGGAAATGCACTCAGGAGGAACTGTAAGTACACACACTCACATTCACCTTTGTGCCTCATCCTCAGTTTTATCAGTTCGGTATTCCACGCTGAAACATACATCTGAGGTTACCTTCTCCTGCCCCTGGGGAAATGGATTCACTGTTATGTTTGATGCTCTTTGTAGTTCAATGGATATTTGATTGTATTTGCTTTGGGTTTTATCTCTTAAAAGAACCGTACAGGCACTTGATACTAGTCGTTGTTCCTTTCACATATCCTAAAACAAACAAGAGTAACTGTTGTCAGCTGGAGGTTTAAAGATTTGCTGTATATCTGGATGAAAAGCTGTGGGTTGCCTAGCTGTGTGATTTTAAGGATTTGTCTCTTTGAGCACAAGTGTGTTTATCCTCCCTAACTGTCCCCTTGAAAGCTATTCCCTCTGTTTGTGTGTGTGTGTGTGTGCACATGTATGTATGTATGTGTGTTGCAGCTTACAATGGAGCCCCACTCCTCTACCCAGCTTGGTGTCCGCTTTAGTCCTTCATCCATCGGAGAGGAGAACCACACGGCAAAGATCACTTTCATGTGCCCTCAGGTGAAAATAAACACACACACACAGACACAGAGAAAATGGATTACATAAATCACAGTCCTGCCTTTATACACACACACAGACAAGAACACACACAGACACACATATGTGCGGGAATTGTTCTCTCCTTTTTCCCCTTAAATTGGTTTAATCAGGTGCTCTGATTTTATTTACTGCCTCATCACTCCCAATCATCCACATAAAGCTTGGAGCAATCAGATCAGCTCGTAAAGCTTTTCATTGGCTCAGATTGTACATTTTATTTAAGGCACAGGAGGCTGTTGCCTGAGGCTGGATGAAATAAACAATATAAACAATGACAGAGACACTTTTGTTGTAAAGAAAGATACTACTAGAGATACTACAAAATAAGTTTATCATCAACAGAGAGCATCCTGCAGAGAGTCATAGACTCAAATATGAGAAATTAGACCCATCATCTTGGTCTTATAATGAACCACCAGGCACTCCACCAACAAGCCATAACATAACAATCCACTTGTATTACATATATTACTACAATATTTCAATATTTGAACTGTGAAGTACACTTAAAGATATGAAATTTGCATTCTTGCAAATAGACTGAAAAGATCAATACCACTCTTGTGTCCTTTCAATAAATATGAAGCCACCGCCAGAAGATGGTTAGCTTAGCTTAGCACTGAAACTGGAAATAATAAATAGATAATTAAAATCTGCCTACCAGCATCTACAGATAAGAATAAGATATAAAATAGCAGTGAGCTTTAGAGATGCTTTATTTGTTAATGTTTGACAGAGCTAGGCTTGCTGTTCCTATATGTTTCCAGACTTTATGCTTAAAGCTGTCTCCAAAGATTGGGGAAATATCTAAGATCAACAGAAGCAATGACCGATTGTATTATATACTGATACTGAAAACAATTATCAGTTAGTTGATATGTTTTTTCTATTTGACCCAGCCATGCTTTTGTAAACATTTTATCTGAAAATGTGATTCATGACCATAGCAAAGAGAGACTGCAGACCACCTCCTCTGTATTCCCTTCATGCCTTCTCATTTCCTTTCTTTATTTTGCTCCCTCTAGCCACTTGTGTACGTATGTGTTAATCTGTCTCTGTCTCTCCTCAGTTGGAGGAATGGTGTGTGTTGTTGAGTGGGTGTGGTCTTAAACCAGAGACACAGGAGCCTCTTTGCATCTCATCCCCGATAGGCTCCAGCGCCTCCGTCATCATCCCCTTCAAAAACCCCACCGAGCTCCCAGTCAGGCTAAAAATCACACTCACAGGTCACAGGCACTTCTTGTCTTTCTCCAATACACACTGTCTTACTCGTTTGTGACATGGCCGTAACACCCTCAAACATGTTGATAATACCATGTGGATCTCTATATTTTAGATGAGGATCCACGTGTGGCCCCAAACTGCTGTCAACTCACTACAGACAAGCAGGTCTTCTCTGTCCCTCTGAGCAAGACTGAAGGTATGTTAACTGAAATAACTTTTTAAATAAAATAAGAAATATATAATAAAATATGAGAAATATGAAATAAATTCATATCATTCTCAAAACTAAGTCCTAAGCACACTAAAACTCAAAATAACCTGAAGCAAAATGAGAGCAAAACTAAACTTTAAGTTGCAGTAATCAGTATTTCAGGATCAAATAACTGTAATGTAAAAGGGATCAATTGTAGTGATGTACCTGTAGAGCATAATTATTTTTCAAGTTATTTCAATCAGTTATTATTATATTATTCAGCTCAACAGGTCCCCTCAGCCTTTTCAGCTCATTGTTTTGGTTTTCTTGCTTATAAACTTATTGTTTTATTTTAGCACTTTCACTTATCACACTTAACCTTGTTGCATGAAGCAGACAGATGTTTCCAGCGAATATACTCTAATAAACCCACTGTACACTATATGCCCAGCACCAACTGACAGATTGAAAGCTTAAAAATATCCAGCAGATGTTCAGTAGTCTTAAGATTCAGAAGACGCTAAATGAAGATAAATGTCCTTCTATCAAAGGGCACAAACATGGTTATGCAAACACAGACATTCATTTGCATCCGTGTACTTGTGTGGACCATGTTTGTGCCTCAGGCCTTCTTCACTGACACCAGGAATGTGAAAGTTTACATACAAGTATATTTCTTGTAGTTTAGAAGAGTCATGATTTGGATTTCTCACTTGGTGACTGGATAGGAAACTTTTTAAAGTGATACTGACTGTGTGTGTGTCCTCCATCTTGGCTGCAGGTATACAGATCAGTGAAGGAGCCAGTTTTAATGTGCCTGTGGAGTTTGCATCTAGATCTATGGAGGTACAGCAGGCCTGGCTTTGCATCGCTATGAAACCACTCAACAACAACAGCCCAGACAACAACAGCATGAGGTGTGTGTTTTTTGCTGACTGCATAAAAAGCTATATCTGCGACTCTGCCTGGTCTCAGACAAGTTTCTGGACCTTCAGTAAAGCTCATTAGCTTCCACTTTTCCTTCAACCAAGCAGGTTTCTGCAACCTCTGTCACTGTAAACAAACTGAAGAATAGATAAATCAGCTTTACTGCTCAGTGTTTGAGCTCATTAAAGATGTTTCATTCCATACATCTTATATTATATTTTTACTCTCTGAGACTATGACAATACAGAGCGAGCAGTAGCTAGAATGTACCATGCATCCATATTTTATACCCACACAGGATCCCTAGTAGCTCTCCCAGTGTGCATTGGGCTTTCATAGGACTCACACACTGACAAACACATTCACACTCTCTTTCACACTTTGGTACACCTGGAGATAGCCCATACTGGCAAAGGCGCTGCAATCTATTACTTTTACCAAACTGTTCAAGGGCTGTGACTCTGTTTTTAATGTGTTGTTTCAATGTGCAAAACTCTTGCAGCCAAACCAGCATTTAAATTATTTACTGTAAATGTAAAATGTTGGGCTTACATACAATGTGCAGTACACAGTGTCAATCCTTAGAAAACAGACACATGTCTAAATGCTTATTACTATAAGTAATCCTAATAATAGTCTTAATAGTTCTTGTAAAAAGTCACTTTAATCTTGGTTTCTGACATGCTGTACAGGGCTGAGAGTCAGTGTTAGATATCAGTGAGGTGCCCGGGATATTTTCAGATCCAACACTAGTTGGTTCCTAATCCCAAATACTTTATAAACACTGTGTAAAAAAATCCATCAATATTTCAGGTCAGAGCAGGAACTGTCAACCATCTGTTGGATTTACCCTCTCTGTGGGATTCCTATGGAGACTCCTGTTGAGAACTCATCACTTGGCGTGGTCTATTGTGAAGCGGGCTGCCAGCTGGAAAGGAAGGTGGAAGTGCTGCTCACAGGATGTATGCCGGGGAATCGAGACCACAAAGGACAGGAGGGTGTGTGCCAGCTTGTGTCTGTGTTTGAGTCAAAGTGGTCTTGCAATATCAAAAAACACTTTTGAGGATCATTTTTGTTACAGTGATGAGATATTTTGTCTCATGGTTGAAGTCTGACATTGCTCAGTAGTTGGGATGATAGCTGCTGATGGTAAGTGCACATCTGATACCAGTACTCTCTGTTTCCTAAATTCAAATTGAGTAATGCTTCCTTGCTGCGTTAAATTAATTGGTATTACTCTTATGTGAGTTAACATGAAGCTGTAAAATGAGCAGTGGCACTACATCACACAGCTAAAGCCACCTATTTAATGAGTGAGGAGATTGTTTTAGCTCTCATTTAGTAACTATGTAGATAATGAGGTGACATGATGGGTCTCATCTCTGATTCAGCTCAGCAGGTGACTGATTGATGATCACGTCGTATGTTTGCTTCGCAGTAATTAATTAAAGAAGCACGTCAGAAATGGAAAAAATAAAACACTTTTTCAAGTTGACACAGCAGTCAGTCACAATCAGGTGGTAATGTGAGAGACAGGTTATGCTTTTTTATATTTTTTATCCCAGCAAATGTTACAACAAAGAGGGTTAAAGTTTAGGAGTTAATTTAAAGTTTGTTTTGACCTTGTTTTTGACCTACTGGACCATATCCTGACCTGAGGACAGACATAGTGGTAGCTTCAAAAGTTAAAATTGGCTTACTGCAGCATATGAACAGAGCAGAAAAGATAAATGTGTTTTAGGTGGAGTTTTCACATCTTGCCTATACCCGCCCTCCTTAATAAGGTCAGTATCTGGGTGACAGATTGGATCAATGCATCCTAATCTGTAACAGCAAAGAGGAGTGGACTACTTTTATCAATAAAAAATGATAAAGAAAAAGAAGCATCAAATTAAAAAAAAAAATGTATAGTAGTTTTTCACATCTTCGTTTCACTTTTTACTTTTTGACAGTTTCACAGATGATGACAGAGGACTTCCGGTGCAAGGTTCGTTCAGAAAGCAAAACGGAGCACTCATGGGTGGAGGACTGCTTTTCTGCTTCCATTGACGCAGCGAGGAGGGACTCTGAGACTGGCATCGTAACACTGACCCTTAATCTAGTCTACACTCCCCTCAGGCCATGCAGGTTACACTACGACACACACACGCACAAACAAACCTGCTAAAAAAAAAAATGTGATACACAGACGAGTATGCTGAAACATGAGATGAGAGAGATATTCAGAATATGCCATTTTTATTGCAGGGAGTCAGGAGCTTTTGAGCTTTTGATGCTGTTTTCTTTACAAAACCACTCCATAGGTTGTGTTACCAGTTAAAGCAAACAAACGCTGCGAAAACACACATAGAAAAAAAACCCATAAAGGCAAATTTTGAGGGACACAAACCACAGGCACACATCACATTAAAAGCCAAGAAAATGAAACAAACTCACCATTCTGAGACGCAGAGAAAGAAGCAGATGCACACACTAGTGAACCGAGAGAACAGCTTAACACGCACACACAGACACATACACACACACACACACATTGTGAGGGTATATTATGCTGAGAGAGGCACACAGACGCCTCAAAAGTTAAAAAGCTCACACACACACACACACACTCCAAAGAAAGAAAGGAAAGTACACAGAATTGCACACTTTCAGAGAAACAAATATGCACACCTCCTGTGTGAAGGAAAAAAAAACAAAAGGATGCTAATAATAAGTCAGAACAACAAAGCAAGCACATGCAGTACTCACATGTTCTCTCTCACACACACACACACACACACACACACAGTAAGGAAAGGCACAGACACACAATCAGTTTGTTGCTCTCCCTCTCTCTCTGCACAGATAAAACACTTGCATTGAGCGTTGTGAGTAAACACTGCATTCATTTATCTCCTCTTTTCCTCCCTCTACAGTACAGTCTCTTCTCCCTCTCCCTTACTCTTTTTCCCATCTTCTCTTTTTCTCTATCTCTCTCTCAGGTGGGTGTGGCCTCTGCATTCATTTATTACTAACTGTCTGTATGTGCTGAGTCTTAATGTTTGTAGCTAAAGGTTGCTGCACTCTCTCAGAGGTAAAAGGGGAAAGCCAGCTCATTAGCTGCCTGTGCTTTAACAGTACTTGCCATGGAAGGTCAGATCCCCACAGACAATACATTAACTTTGATCTGACCTAAAAACACATTTGCTTTAAAAACACCAGGGATTCTTCTCCTGCATCACATATCAAACCGCTCATGACTTTTTAAAATGTATCATTTCTAACCTGAGTTGATGAGAAAAGTTGATGAGAAAACAAATTTGGATGTCATTTTGACAAGACTAATTAATTTGACTGAAATGCATGTCTTATTACTGGAACAAGTGCGTGCTCTTCCTTTTTCTCCCTTTCCCCCTCTCTAGCTGTCTCCCTGCTCCAGTTGTGCTTAATGTAGAAATGGTTTTCGTGTTAGTGAAATTGTAGAAGACGTTGTTTTAGCTGAAGTATTGGAAGTTTAGAGATGGATTGTGTTTTTAGTGGACAAGAAGAACTTGTTTTCCTGTTGTGTTGGCCTCTTTTAACCAGTTTTATTGGTGTTTGCTGAATTTCATCATGCTCTTTAGAAGACATAGAGATGGAATGAAATCAACCTCAGTGTTCAAATTTTCACACATCTTTTTCCTAACTTTGACCCAAAAAACTGTAACTTTTGGAAAACTGTAAAACATATCAAAACAAACATTTTGATAAGAATACTTTTAGATTTGATTATTTAAGAAACATGATCAAGACATAGAGTACTGAGGGGGACATTTTGTAGTTAAAAACCTTTGTAAAATAAGTATTATATATATAAATATATAAGTTATATATATAAGTTTTATATATATAAATACACACACACACTACGCTAATACTGCCTGTTATATTTGCTAAGGAGCTTCATCCATTTAGGTTTAGTCATTAAATAAGGCTTTAGTGACAAAATGTGCTTTAAAATCCATCAGTGTTGCAGTCTGTGACTGAACACTGTTTCATATTTTCCTCCACATAAAACAGTTGCAAATCAGACTGTTAAATTTACTCATAATGAAAAGGCTTGAAAGCGCAACTGTAATGCAAACACTCCACACTGTACCTTTAACGGACAATGTTTCATCCACCATATGTCTTGAAATAATTCTGTAGTTACTACTTTTACAAAATATCCATTGTAACTTGTACTTAATTGAAAACATATCATATGCCCATAGTTAGCGGTCACAATTTACCTATTCTTGAATGTCCTTACTGTACATTACATGTGCCATCCTGCTGGGTGAAGGCTGCGTTCATTTATCAGCTCCCGTCTTCATCTGTAGAGTCCTTTAATGAGGCGTGTCCTGGTAGAATCAATACCTCCGAGAGCTAATGACTTCTCCATGAGGAAATGACGGGGGGTGTGGTGCTGCTAATAGGCTCTTCCATTATCTACATGTTATTTCTCTGCCGTGGGCACTGAAATGAGGAGACAAAGTATCATAAGCTGAAAGCAGGAATATTAAAGACTGGTTTAGTGAATCATGTTTTTTTTAGATAAATAAGAATACTCAAATTACACTTTTACAAGATAGATTAGAGTAAAAGAATGAATTGAATGAAAGAAACTCCAAATCAGAGGTATTCATCTGTGCGCCGTCATGGGCCAACTGTACACAGGTTTTATTCCAGTTAAAGCCCAATGCAGCTCTTTTCACTGATTAGTTCCTTTTCTCTGATGAAGGTAATCAGCAAAATCAGCTGCTGCACTCACTGGTTAAAGTATAAACCTGCATACATGTGGCCCATTACATACCCAGTATGCAACACTGTTGTTTTTTAAATAGCGTTCATATTTTAACAGTAATTTTGTGCTCCTTTTTAAAAAAAAAATTAAACTTGCTAAGTTAAGTATAAAGACACATAAGGTACATAAAGGTTTAGTGGTGGTTGAGTTTGCTTGAAAAAATGTACTTAGTACTAAGAAATGAGTGTAATCGAAAAAACTGTGTGTGTGTGTCCAGGTGCTCAGCGGTCTTGGCTGTGCAGTGTGTGTCCGGCGGGATCTGGGAGTTTCCCATCAATCTCATAGCTACGGAGCCTCAAGTGGATGATGTCATTCTCACTGAAGCCACTGAGTTGGGAAAGACTTCAGCTGTGAACTTCCGTCTGACCAGCACCACCAGGTGTGCGTGTGTGTGTGTGTGTGTCTGTGTCTGTGTGTGTCTGTGTGTGTCTGTGTGCTTACTCACCTGTATTTGAATATTAGAAAATCAATGGAAATGAGATCAAATACACTTTACTACACCTCTAACATGAGGTGCATCTATGTAGCCTTTTGGATAAAAGATCCAGAAGTGCTTGAATTATAGGATCTAAATTCAGGATATAAACAAGGAACCACATCTGAAGTACTGTCAGGATGAGATAAGTTCTGTAACAGACTTAAATATAACTGCGACTTTGAAATGCAGTTTTCACAAACAAGGAAATAACAACACAGTCATCCTGTTGTTCTTTGTTGTACTTTGGTGCAAGGTTTGAACTGATGCAAAGAAGACATTTAGAAGCAGAAAATGAGGCTAAAATAACTTAGAATGTCTGTCTCCAATCATTTTATGGTTATTTATTCCTCCTTAGTACAAAACCACAGTAAACAATCCTGATGCTATGTGTTGTTTCTCTTATTCACTCGCTTTGTTCTCTTAATCGCTTTTCCCTCCGTCCTTGCCTCTCTCTCTTTTACTCGTGCTTTCAGTGTGTACTTAAACACACACACTTTATTGAGTCAGGAGACCGACATCATAACCTTGCTTGGAACTCCAATAAACAATTCAATAACCCCTCAGAAGACGTTCTCCTCGTCATACTAATATTGATGCTACCAGTGTTTGTTCACTGTGTGAATGAAACTGCACAAGCTGTGGAGCTTCTGTGTTTGACCAGTTAGCGATCATCAGCTCAGCAAATTCCTTTCAGGTTGTTCCTGTAATAGAAGGATCTAAACTCTGGACTTCCTGATTTGGTTTTACCACATTTGAAAAGCCCTGCAGACTCTGACCCCGAAGGTTCCTGAACCATTAGACAAAATAAAGCTAGTCCTTAGTTCCTGTAAAGGTTCTTGGTCACCTTGGAACATTCCTGGGGTGAAACGTTGCTAAAATTCCCAGATATTTTCACATTAATTTACTCATAAGTGTTTTTTGCAAAATATAAGCAGCTCTTGGCAAGTAGTTGTAAATTTGAGTGTTGATTCCAGGAGGCCAGAGCCGTTCACAGCGACATTCCTACCAGGCAGCAGCAGTGACTTCACAGTGACTCCAGCCTCAGGGATGTTACCTCCTGTTGGGGCTGCCGGAGCTCTCATCACTGTGTCCTTCACACCCACTTCACACAGCAAACACAGAGCAAGACTAATCGTCCAGGTATTTAAATGAGTTATTATCCGGTAATCTCCTTGTCTTTTCTGTCTATTTGTACTTTCTGTTTGATAAATTGTGCTTCATTCACTCATAATATTAAAGTCTTATCACTCCTTGTATATAAATTCTTACAGTGTTAATATTATTACCTGTTTAAAGTTGTGACAATTATGTATGTCAGCAATAAAAGAAGGAAGTTCGGAGCCGGAGGCAAGAACAGGATTTCTAGTTACAAATACATGAAACCACAGTATATTAAATGTTCTGTATGTAACATTTAGAAACTGTTTTTGACAATGACACCCTTGGCCATTGCAATCATTGATCATCGATCAGGGCTATGCTTCATTAGCACTCAAAATAACATCATCTAAATTCTGTACAAATGTAAAGTAGTGTCATAGAGCTAACCTTGGCTATGGTTTCACATTGTTATTGCTTTACATAGAAACCAGTCTTCAGGCTGTTATGGTCAAACAATAAAGTTAGGAACATCTCAATTTCTAAGTTATGTTACAATCTGTTCCCACAAAATATCATTAAAAAATGCTTAATGTGTACATTATGTATACATTATGTATATGTATACATACATTGTTGCATACAGCCCCTTTAAATTAAATATGATAACCTATTCCTATATAAACAAACTAAGCAGCTGTGAGATTTGCATGACTAACAGTGTACTCCTCTTATTACAGGCAGCAGACATGCAGTGGACCTACGAGGTGAGAGGGAAAATCTCTCATGACTCCCCTCCCATTTGTACCACACGCACCTCAACTCCTGCGCTCCGTCCAGCTAATCAGCGGCAGCAGAACTTTGTGGCTCGAAACCTTCGCCTCCCTGTGCTGGCTAACTCGTCCCCGCTTAAAGTCCGGAGATAAAGGACGTCGACACACAGCTAAGGATCATCATTTTTGTCCAATTTCCTGTTTTGGCTTTTTTTATATTTTAGCTTACAGGCAAGATTTTGTTTCATCTGGCGACATCTACCACACAATATCATCTTCAATTAAAGAGATACATTCAAAATTTGAAAGTGAACTGTTATTTGGACAAAGACATAGCTACGTAATGCCTCATTAGTCATGTTAGTGTTTCTCATCAAGATGTGTAATGAGCTATTTTCTGCCAATACAAAGATGTTTTTTTGTCTACCTTTTGGCAAGTAAAGTAAATTTAGCAGGATGGAACTGAAATGAGCACCAAAACCTTGCAAACAAAATCAACATTCATCACCGTTAATGTTTCTCCTGTTGTAATTAAACTTCAATCTGTGCCTTCATTTTACCAATACTCTCCAAAAGTCTTCATCATATATTACATTACATATTCTGTAATTGACATATAAATGATAATCAGCACAAAACTCAAATGTGAAACATCCTCCTGCAGCTCATCTGCTTGTCTCACCACCTTTATGACGGGTTAAGATTTAATAAGTAAAATCGATATGAAAAGAGCCAGTGTCCTTGGACTTTTACATATTCAGCAGGTATCAGATGTATGATGAGCAATAAATGCTAGTAATGGTTATGACATCCCTATTATGCCTCAGAGTCCACTTTAAGTAAAATGTTACCAACTGCATTTTATTCAGCCCCCCACCCCACTGATCCTCTGTTAGATAATAAAGAAAGAACGGCCATAAATTAGATCCACCTCAAACTGCTGGTCCCACAGATATTTCCACCACACATTATATTACACTAACCAGGACAACCTTGAAATATACGGCAGCTTTTTTGAAACCCTCACTTTCTTCCATTTAATAAATCAAACCAAATGAGTCTGAGGAGGTTGCCCAATGTGTGGGCTTGTGTGCATGCAAATGTAGTCTGCACAGCACCCATGGCTATGTGGCGCTGCTCTACATCTTTGTGTCTGTGGCTGCAATTTCAGCCAAGACTTTTTAATGTGTTTTATCAGTGGATGTATCAAATTGAGTTTCAGTTTCTTTCATGTATTCAAATGTTACACACAGTGCCTGTAAACTTGTAGTATAGTATACTATTCAGCTGGGAAGTCTCCAGGTTTTATTATTTTCCACATTGAATCCATGTAGATTTAATGTGGCTTTTTTGACACTAATCAGAACAGAAAAAGACTGTTTAATGTTTGCTTTAATATTAATTCCCTTTAATAATCACACTCTTAAATCACCACTGGTGCTGCCGGTTGGTTTTAGAAGTCACATTATTAGCTAAATGGAGCTCCCCTATGTGAAGTTAAGCCTTTTACGTTGGTGGCAGCATAAATATCGTTTTAAGTGAAAGGCCCAACCCTTGGTGAGACAGAATTGTGATTCATGAAGACCAAAAAACCTTTCAAGCACCTCGGTAAAAGGTCAGAGGATGGATACAAGAACACTTCCTTGCCACTGGATATCCTTTGGAGAACAATTAAGTCAATCATTAAGAAATAGAAAGAGTAAGACACAGTTGTAAATGTGCCTAAGCAGGCCATCCTCAAAAATTGAGTGAGAGGAAGAAGACAAGTGAGGGAGGCCACCAGGAGACCCGTGACAGCTCTGAAGGAGTTTCAAGCTTCAGAGGCTCACATTGGAGAGACTGTGGTACAACAACAGCTGCTTGCTTGACTGGTGCTTCACCCACTATAGCTTCATGGGAGAATAGCAAGAAGAAAGCCACCGTTGAAAGAAACTCATAACACCTGGGAAGAAGATTCAGTGGTTTCTCTCTGAACGAGAGAGGATTGGGAGAGGATTGGTTTTTCTAGCAGACCTTGAGCAAGAATATTTTCATATTCCTGTAAAAGTGTTGCAAATTGAATTCTCCAAACTCTGCACACATTTTCAATCCTATGAATGTCACCTGTTTGTGTGGAGGTGAGCGTGCACATCTTTTGATTATTTCCTTAATTGCCCCCACCCTGTAAATTGCACTATATATCTATTAAATTTCAAAGGTTGCATTACACAAATCTGGCAATGAAAATGATAAAAATGACTTATCATTATGGAAATGAATGTGTAGTAGAAGTTGATAGTACCCTTAAAGTTTGCTTAAATTTGGTGGATATGTTGGATAGTCACATTCTGTAGCTTGTGCGTGTGCTCTTAGCTCTCTGTGTGTCCACATATGGAGCTGTCCTGTGGCTCACCTTGTGCCTGTGGAATTATTCACGAGGCAGTTACGCTCAGTTATGCGTCCATTAAGCACCATCTGCAGCCTGCTAGAGCAAGAATGGAGGGGAGAGAGATGGGATGGGATGGCAGAGAAAAGATAGAGGAAGCCAGTCAAAGATGGAGGATGGAGAGAGAGGAAAGAAAGAAATAAAGAGGGAAAGCGAAGGATTTGGTTGGAATAATAGATGATGAAAAAGGGGGAGGGTGAGAAAAGATAAGAGCAAGAGAGCTGTAAGAGGCGAGTGTGAGTTTGAGGATGAAGGGAAGCTACTCTCTGCATGTATTTTGCATATTGTCTGAGAGAAATCAGGAGAGGGTGTGTGTCCCTGCAGAATCCTGTCTAAAAGAGTGAATCAGTGAGGTGAGTGTGTTTGTGTGTGCAGTTGTTGATTTCTGTCCATAGATTACCTGCGGAAATGAGCTCCCTTTCTTGCCTTCCTCTGCGGGTGCGTTGCCCCGGTAACAGATGAGCCAAGCCAAAAGTAATTGGAGGAGGGTCTGCTCTGTTGCCCGCAGTTACAAGAGATCACACTGAAGTCAGACTCATAATAATGAAATCATGATGACAAGCCGCCAAGTGCTGAGACATCGAACCAAATCGAACAAAGCAGATCCTCTGACCTCTGTGAAAAACAAGACACTCCAAGTTTAACTTCGCCTCCTCCTGGAAAACTTTTAAGACATTTCATCAGCTGCTAAAAGCACAGATATTTATGAAGTTTGTCAGCATTTTTCAGCAAGTAAATGGATTAGATGATGGAGCTGCAAAGTGTAAAGTCTGTAAAGCTGTAGTCTTTTGACATTAGGATTAATATCAAAGTGATAAATTAAATATGCATGAAACCACTTTTATGTGTGGGCTGTATATGAAAAAAGAAATAATTTAGCTTTAGCTAAAGATATTACTGTTTTACTATATGCAAACACGTGATGTCAAATAGCTAAAGTAATAATATTTACCACAGAGTCATTTTGCATAGTAAGCTGTAAGTCAACACTGTAAGTGTTTAGGCTGATAGAAGTGGTTTTGTGAAGAATAAGTGAAAGATTTTTAGAGATAACTTTCAGAAATGGTTGGATACACCATGACAGTGTGTGCAGTTTTATCACAATTTTGTCATTTTATTGAAGTTTTTGTCATTATTTATCTCCATAGCTGGAGACTGGCTAAGCTGATACAATTTTTTACTCCCAGTCCTAAATATAGAGGTGCTTTATTTTCAATCACAAAATATTTCCCATTTTGAGATTCGTAATGCTTTTAAGTAACTAAATTCCAACAGCAAAAAACATTGAGGTTTGTTAGCAAGTTAGTTGCAAGCTAATTAAAAAAGTAACTTTTATCAACTTCAGTTTTTGTTATTTTGGTAGCTTTTTCTGGATCATAATTATCTCTTTGAAAGGTTCATTGTCAATTTTTTGCTTTGAAAACTCAAATAGGAAAGTTCTGTTCATCACACCTCTGACAGCCAACTGGGATTCAGTTTTACATTATCTACTTTTATGGCACTGTCTGCATCTGTGATTAAGGCCCTAAAGGCTAAGAATTATCTTTAATGAGATGTTTACATTATCAGCTTAAACTAGATGAGTTCCCTGTGGTGGATGCTAATGTTGTTTACAGTCAGCAGACATGTCAGTAGCCCTGTTCTGGGTGTCACATGAAGTAAATTAACAATCTGAGTATGAGATATTCATCCAACAAAAGTTTTATTCAGCTCATTTCTTTCAAGTTCAGGGTTTTTCCACTGGGTCCATCTTACAAAAGCTCTGGTACAATGTAACATCCAAAATATACTGAATTCAGCTAAACCAGCCAAAACAGACAGACATTGTGTTCTGATGTGCCTGAGGGCAGTTTGCAGTTAAAACTCCCAGTAAAAAATAATTTAAATAAGAGCAAGTAAGGGAGTGGGAATGAAAACATTTTAGATTTCAAATAACTTTGATGTCTTCTGACAGGCAAGCCATATGGCGCTACATTAACTAATCCTTCTCGTTTCCCAGACATTCCTAAATGGATTATCTACTTGGCTGCTTAATACTATTTCATTTTCATTCTGTCACAGAGAGTCCTATCCCCATACATCACTCACACTGGGATTCAATTAGCATGGCAGTAATTAAGCAGGGGCTGTTTCTCCCTGAAATGCACACAGAAGTATTTGACAGCCTGCCAGTAGAGGGGAGAAGGAAGCGCTGTGTGTGTTTGTGTGTGTGTGTTTCTGTGTGTGTCGTTTTGACAGAGGGAGAGCGTGGGTGATGGAAGAATGTAAGAGGTGGATACTTGTCGGATGTCGGATGTTGTCACTTTGTCTGATGTCATCCTCGCTTGTCACCACACAACGTAATTGTGTCAACAAACACGCTCCCACAGCTGTTAAGTTCGCAGTAATATCGAACAATAACCGTATAAACTTATTACAAATGTTATTACTTGGCTTCGACTTGGCTGCGGTAAAAATCTTTGTAACTCCAGTTTATGAAAGATGCAGTTCCTCCATGGGTAGAAAAACAAAAGTGCCCTCCTGGATGCCCCTGCAGTAAATAAAAGTGCCCTCTAGGGTGTGCTTCCGGTGCAGGAAGACCAATATGATACCATGTACCACTTCACATACAGCAGGCCCCTTTTTTATTTTTTTCTGCCCCTGCTTGATGAGGAGCGGTACGTGTCTGTGAAACATTAGTTGCATGTTGTTTTCACGTAAAAGTGGTACATAGTAGTGGCAGTAAGGATCAGCAAAGGCCTGTGGGAAGTGGTTGCTGCCAGTGTAATATGAGTGACATGCTGTTAATAAGTTACAGTTGAATGGCAGCAACATACTTCAATACCACTAAAACAAAAGTGATATACTGTACCATCAGCCACTTGTCAGTCTCAGTGTCATTATAAAAATGGAGTATTCCCTGTCATTGGTAAATTGACTTTTACATTTAAAATTAGTGGCACTTTTTACAAGGCTACTCCAATGCATTTAAAAGTTAAAAATTATCATTATTATTTTACATTTGCTAGTCATTTCATAATTAATGTTCATCATTTCATCTCCAACAGTCTTGACTCTTCATCTCACAGTCGGTCTTCCCACCTCTGATTCACAACTTACTGACTTTGTTTGATGGTAAAGTGAGTGTGAACTCACTTCCACACAAATAACAGCGGATACATGGCCCATCTAGCAGCGTTTACAACAGGGGAGGACGGTCCGGTATCCTGAAGCACCCACAGTCCCTCACCTGCTAGTTTGGGTAGCCAATCACGCGTCGGCCCCCGTCTCCCACCGAAACAACTGCGTCCTTCTTTGAAGTGAAATCTAATTATTACTGCGGCACTTCTGCGCGAACATTGCATGTGTGTGTGTCTGCAGTTGTGCCTCTGAGCATGTGAGTGTGTGTGTGTGTGAGTGTGTGTGTGTGTGTTAGCCTACACCTATCAAAACTCCCTCTGGTGAACATGACAGAAGAGACGGGGAGAAAGAACAAGCTGCTCAACCCTTCTTTCATCTTTTCCCCCTTTTTACTGCCTGAAAACTCAACTCAGCTCTGACACATAAAAAAGCATCACGTCTCTGTGTGTGTGTGAATGTGTGTGTGTGAGACATCGTTACATATTTCATGCTGCTGATGATTGTAGGAGTTATCATTCTGTTTGCATTCGAGTGTCTGACAAAGCAGCACTTGTGTGTGAGGGACAGCAGGCATGTGTTTGTTTGGTTCTGGAAGCAGCTTTGATGACTTGACAGATTGTGAGAGAGTGTGTGACATGCCTGCGAGTGTGCTTTCATTTAAAAGTGTCATCACCCTCTTTGAAGCTCTCGCGCTGACTGATGGTTGTGTGTGCGCATCTTGGAGAATGATGAGCCAGCGTTGTTTGTATGTTTACAATAATGTGTGTTGTGTTTGTTTGTCTCGCGAAGCTATCCGCGGCGAACATCCAGCACCTGTGTCTTGTCTCCACCGCAGATGGAGACAGATAGAGAGCTGGAAGAGCTCAGCAGCAGGATATGAAATATGCTAATGAAGCGACATAATAATGACCCATCATCACACACACGGCAGAAGTAAAATGAAAAACTTTGCAAGGGATTTTGTCTTTTATCCAACCTTGTTTGGAGACAAAATTGAAATTATCTTATCCTCACCTAGGGGGAACATTTGCCGGTTTTGAGAAATAGTACTTACATCAAGCTTGAGCTATTTACAAAGTCTTTCAATTACGCTAACAGCATTTCCAAGCTGTTTATTAAGGGTGTTTACATTCAAAAAGGCCACCATGCCTCACACAGCAGGGGAGGCAGAAGCGAATAAAATCTATTTCAAGGCACTAAAAGCGTATTTAGCTGAAATCTAGAAGTTTACACTTCATATAAAACCTCACTTGATTGATTTTGCCAAGTGAGCTTTGGTTTCCCCGTTTCCAGTTTTTATGATAAGTTAAGCTAATTGTTTCCTGGCTGTACTTTAGTTTCCTGATATAAAAGTGGTATCAATCTTCTCAACTCACCCAGTTGCACATCCTATATAAATTACATAAAAACAAAAGCCTCTTGATTTTCATTTGTAGTTGAAGAAAAACAAGCGGCATCACTTCAGTGCTTATTCCTTGTGGCCTGTGTTCATTTGAATAACAAGTACTTCTTGCACGCTGTAAACTGCAAAGCCACTGTAATCAGATACTGAAAAATGAACGCAGACTCATATATTGTGCACTACTCCATCATGCTAACTTGGTAGCGAATGAAATAAAGGGAAGCATAAGCGATTCATTTAGATAAGGATCCTCAGAGAGACGTTTCCCTTTTGAAGAATCACTGGATTCATTATTGATGCTCACCAGGAGCTCTGCGTAAAAACACTAAAGTGCTCCTTCATCATCTAATTGCAAAAAATATCAAATTAAGCATAACAGAGGGTGGAAATTTAATAAACAAAAACAACTCGAACTTCCTCCGCGTCATGTCTGTGTTTCGTGTTCAGAGCTAGAATTGGAATTTAAAATGTTTTTAGGTATCGTTCAAGGTTCGGTGGTAAATTATTATTATTATTATCATTATTATTATTATTGCAGTGGGATATGTAAACTTGCGGGTGTTTTGTCTGACTAGAGAGGAGTGAAAGTTAGAATCACCTTACCCACTGAGTGGAGTTTCCCTTTGTGGCTGGACAGTGTTTGGTTTGTAAATTAGTCCAGGTTGATCAGAGAGCAGGCAAATCATCTGCGGTGATTTACATACCTGTATTGAAATGGACCTGGGACAGATCAAAGTCATTGTTGTATGTGATTTTGGACGCATGCAGACACCCACAAAAGATGTTTATTGTGAGTATGATCTTTGATTTATTTAAAAACTGAATGCACAAATAATGGTATTTATTTACTGCAGCCTCGTTTGTGAAGAATGTGATTCCCACAATTTCTCTGAAATACAGACATTGTTTTTTGTTCTTTAAAAAAAAGAACATTTATCAACACCAATGATTTAACATTTAATGTGCTGAATTTGCAACTGTTGTTCCAACACAACTAAAAACTGACACTTGGATTAAAAAACATGTTGCAATCAGAATATCGAAAGTAAGTCTCAGAAATCTTCAGGCAAACGACACAATCAGACAAAGGAGGGAGACGGCCAGGTTAATGCTAGCTACTATTGTCAGATCAGCTGTTTTAATTAAATTTAGATTTATAATGAGAGAAAGTTAGAGGCAAACAGTCAACCAAATATCTACGTCGAATGTAAATGAACTGCAAATGTGTATTTATGCCTGCAGATCATTTCACAGAAACAATTTGTTTACGTGTCATGACTCAAGCGGGCCAGTATAGTTGTTCACAAAGGACACAGAGACCACCAATTATCACGCACACTGTACAAATATCAGCATTGAATTTCACTCCAGGTCTTATTGCTTTTAGTCTTCATCACAGTATCTGAGGTAACCTGTGTGACAGGTCATATTGTAACTCAACCTCCACGATGCACTATTTTCCATTTGTACTGTACATACTGGCCACATATTTGCACATCCGCTTATTGGGTTGTATAATTAGGTACTGTATGAATTTTTTTTTGTTGGAAAGGCCATCAACATGTCAAAATAATAAAATAAAATTTACATATTGTTTTCAGTAGATACTAGTTGATTATCATAGACATCATAAAACGCTGATAGAGAGATTGAGCAAATGTAAATGGATAAAAACACCTGTAATACACCATCTGTAATAGCTGAACTGTAAATTACATATCTGTTGCTCTAATTTTTAATCATACAATACTATTCCACAGTGTACTGCAGTCAGCTTTAAAGGACTCATACAGATTGTATTGTTGGAGTTTGTCAGAACTCATGCATGAATATTTATTACATGATATACAATAGGAGGGATGTCTGAATGGATGTGTGAAATGTTTGTTATGAAGTTATCCTTTACATTTTAAAGGTGTTTTTAGTCCAGCTGTGGCTCCTCCCTCCCTTCACAGGTAAGATCCACCTGATTCAATATACTGTCACTTTAGTTTTGCACCCATTTCCTTCCAAATAAAACTTGAAATTGGAATGACATTCAGTAATTGTATTTTATTGTATGCAATTGGTGTTTATTATTATTTATTATTAATTATTGTGTTCCATACATTTTTAATCTACATAAAACAAGGCAGCTGGAAACTGACATGTCATGTTTAACAAAGATAGAGGGCTTGTGCAAAACACCAACTAATCAAAGTTTCTGTCACTATCAAGTTACTGCTTTGGAAAATGTGGCACGCCTTGGAACAGCATCTCAGTCATCAACACACTCTACTACTGGTATCGCTTCACACGCAATTGATGGGAATAGAAATTCAGAGTGGTCGGCTGGATCCTGCACTCATACACTTGAACAAGTGAACAACTGGTGGAGTGTGCTGTTGCCGGGCACGTACAGGATCACATCTGTTAGCATCACAAACAGAAACGTTGTAGGTCACCGGCTAAATAATGCCCAGCTCCGCATCGGGAACTTCCTGGAGAACAACGGCAACTTCAACCCAAGGTAATCCTGGAGAATATTCAAACCCAGCTTACATAGACCATATATCCTTTGCAAACACATGTAACATTTACTATTATTTGCAATGAACCTTCTTGCTGTGAGGCGACAGTGCAAACCACTATACCACTGCCCTGTTAGCCAAACATTTGGAAAAGAAAAGACAAACAGTACAGTTATTAGCCAGACTGTCTGCTGCAAACATCCACCACAACTAACTGACCGACTGGACATGCCACATGTGATTATCCAGATATCCAACAATGACCAATGACAATCAATTGCCTGTTTCTTTATGTACTTCATGTATCAAACTTGTTCTACTAAACCAGATTTATCATTTAATTTCTCCCTGTGTCTTTTTCAGCTGTGCAGTTATCTTTATCCCAGATGGAGCTACTAAGTCCTTCGACTGCAGAGGGATGGTCGGTCGATTAGTCAGCGTGAATTTGAACGTTCTCACTGCTCTGACATTGTGTGAAGTGGAAGTCTACGGGAGTCAGTTGATCACTGCTCAATCAAGAATCTTGTGTGAATTTTGAAATTCAAGCTGTCAAGGAAAAAATATCTGGTGCTAAATGTTTTAAAAAGCAACATGGCTGTCTTTATTGTAGCATCTCTAAACCAGATATACTGTTGCTCACACCCTCCAGAGCTTGCTGTTCCTTCTCCGCTCTTCAGTGCAGTGGTGATGGGTAGGAACATAGCAGTGGTGGAGAAGAAGCTGTGTTGGTCAGATGCCCTCTTCTACTGCAGAGACTTCCACTGGGACCTGCTCAGCATACGCAGTGAGGAGGAGCAGAGGGAGGTGGAGGAGGTGCTGAGGGCCGCCTCCTTCCCCCTCACCAAACACGTCTGGTTGGGACTGCGCAGGTACTCTGTGGAGTATACTCCATAACACTTTAATTTATCTTTTTTAGCAAGGATCACCTCCAAAATAAACATCGGTAGTTTTCACTTTGAGTACAAATGAAGTAACAATAACGTAACTAGATTATTATGGCACTCTTCCACTCCTGCCTCCCTCTAACCCGACTCTACGATGTATTTGATGACACAGCATTGAGCCGGGCTGCACAGTTAATTGTGTTGTGTTGCCTTTATTGATTCAGGGAAGACTCACTGAGCAGTGAGCTCTGTTTAAGCAGCTCCTCATCGCGACGCTCACACAGTTACCTGCATTCACGCTTGGACACTGCCAGGTGTAAGAACAATCTGCCACTGTTTACCTCTGAGCAACTGTGCAGGAAAAGTCGGGAGTCGGGTGCCAAGTGCAAGTGTACACGAAAAGTTGTTGCAGTGGAGAGTTTGGTTTTGGTTTTTCTGGTTCAGCAATATGAACACAGCAATGCTTTATGACACCTTCTGCAGTTGAAAATATTTTTATGGTAATTTAATGATGAAAGGGCAACAGAATCATTTTATTTTGGTCAGATAAACAAAGGTTATTATAATATAATTTCCAAACTGCATTTGAACGAGCAGTGTTTGCGCTATCTTGAGTCTCAAAGATAATTCCCTCTCATCAGTGTGATATCAGTGCCATTTATAAAACCACTGCACCACCTGACAACCATCTGCTGTGTTAACAACAGGCCATTAAAGGAGCAATAATAATCGAACTAAAGTCACAGTCAATAAGCTCAGATTGTGACAAAGTGTCATATGAACACGAAGGCTCCACCTCCACATAGGAACAGCCAGAGGCCTTTTAGTCACAGATACTGACTTTCTGAACACCAAAGAATGCTCATTCAAATACCAAAGCATCCCTTTTAGGCACCTGAGAGGTGGCACCTGGATGTGGATGTCTGGTGCGCCCATGGACTACACCTACTGGGAGACGGTGTCCGTCTGGCAAGAAACCAGCACCTGTGGGGGCGCCGACACCAGCGCTCCATTCTTCTGGAGGGATCTTCCATGTGGAGATCACCATTACTTCATCTGTTCAAAAGGCATGTATTTACCATCCTGTCATATTTCCTCACTGGGCCAAATTTTGTACAGTTAAAAAGTTACTCACAATAACATTGATGTCTGACCTTTGACCCCTGTTTCTTTACAGACTATCAGGGAGACATGGAAAGAGTGTATTTCTACAGTAGCACCCGAGATTATAAAAGAATTGCCCCCTGAAGTCTCTGAAGTCTGTATGTTGTTGTACAGTAGAATCATGACAATGTGTGTTTTAGGCCAAAAATTAAGAGAAGCTGCTGCTAATGAAGACAAAACACAGATTTATCACGTTTTTTTTCCCCCTTTGTTTAGCTGTAGTGTATCAGGACCTGAGCCATGTAAGACAGTGAAATCAGCAGCTAAAAACACCTTTCGCTGATGTTTAAAATTATGTTTAGAAAATACTATCTACTACTATCTGTTTCAAATATATCCTTGTCTCTTCCACGTGTTTCTATCTTCCTCACAGCTCCACTTGTCACTTAGATATATACATCAAAAAGCCCTTTCTGACTGATAGATGTACTATTTCACAATTACTTTATGATGGGCCTCATGACCCTGGGTGAAGATAAACAACTTAGTGGTCAGCCCTTCCTTTATGACAAGCTGTAAAAAAATGGCTTTATAGCGTGATTTTTAGTTGTAATTCAAGTCATGCACATATTGAATGAACAGAAAAAAACATACTTAAACCTTGAGCAAATGAGAAAAAAAATTACGCCTAAAGGCTGGAGGCATGTCATTATCTTGCTATTTTATGGGGTTACAGTTTAAGCTAGAAAAATATCTGACACTGACACAAAGTTACCAGCCCTGTCTTGCTCTTTTATTGGGTTTTGTGGAAGTTAACACTCTAGAAACTTCAACCAAACAAACATCAAATAACATAATTCAATCTTTGCTCTGTGAAGTAAAGGTTATCGTGAACAACACAGCATGAATCTGACCACTATGGTACATGCTGATGTATGTTTCTTTGTAGTAAGCATAAAAACTATTCACCATTTACTGAGGATGAATACCTTGAAAGTGTCTTCTGCATAACCTAAACCAGTGACCTTTTGGAGAGATATTTACTGTATATTTAACTTTATATTAGCATTATATTTTGTGTGTGAAAATATGAAGTTCTCATGATAGATTTTTTGGATTTCTGGTTTGACGTCTTCTCTACAACGTGATTGTTCCAAAAGATCTCGCCTCTCCAGTTTAAAGTAAAATCAAAGTAAGCATTTCCTCTAGCCTGAGGGCCTTGACACATTTAGGGTGAAAATTAGAATGAAAACTCTGAACATCTTTGTCTGTCCCTGGAGTTTCCCATCATCCAGCTACAATCAGCAGAATACTGTATATACGTCCCCATAGAGGCCTATATAAACTGAATCTGTCAGCTCATAAAGAACATAAATACAATCTGTCGAGTACATTCATTATTCTTCCACTGAATGTCAATAAAGTGAAGTGAAATGAAAAATGTCCTTGATAAAGTTGCATTGCGTTGCCATAAATGCTTGTGTAGCATCACCAACTCATTATTTCGAGTCTTGCTTCCTGTTGTGATTTACCAACACTGTGGGTTTTGTAATAAAATAAAATAAATATCACTACCCCCTGTACATCGTTAGTGGCCTAACAACAAAATCAGCATATCCTTTCATTATTCAGTAACTTTCCCCCAAAATATACCCCTAATTTAACTGTGATTTATTTGATAGAAGCGAATGTTTAGGAGTAAGAGGGTGATGTTTTGTGTCTCGGAGATAAAACACAGCCGGGAGGAATTTTCCTATTAAGCTGTGAATAACTGATGTGGATCAACAGTAAGTCTATTCATTAAGGCCTTTATCTAAGACCTCTCAAAAAAAAAACAACTTAACATTTCATTCCTCAAGGCTTCCATCCCTCCGTCTCTTTCACCTCTATCTGTTGCCCTTCCCTTCTCCTCTCCCCTGCCTCCTTCTGTCTCTCACCCATCATCGCTCATTATTGTCCTGATGGAGAGTAAACAAGGCCATCTTTTCCCTCCCATCAGTCTCTCCATCCTTCCTTTCTTTACGGTTGAATAAACATACGGATGGCTCAGCCTCCCTAAACCTGCTCACCTCTGCTTTCTTGGCCTCCCTCCTCTTGTCTCTCGTCTGTCTCATCTCTGGCTTTGTCATTAGTATGCAGAAGAAACAATAATATTCCTTCATGTGCCTCCCACTCACTGCTGCTCCATCACCGTGTTTGCTCTCCTTCCACTGAAAGTCTTTAATTTTTTATCTGATATCGAAGTGAAAATCTAATATTTCTGAAAGAATGATGGAACGATTTTCTGAAAAGTCAATAAAATGTCACATGTTGCTGTTTTGACCTCATGTGATCACCTTCCACCTGACATTTTCTCAAATATTTGACCAGAATATAACTTATATTGTGACAGAGCCTGAGAAAATGAAAGATTTTTATCTGCCACACTCTGAGAAACATGGCCTGATATTTACAAAGCAGCGCTGATTACATCAGTTAAAACTTATATCTTAAAGAATTAATATCACTCTGCTTATACTGTATGTTTGTGTGTCTTTTATTGTTCTTTATACTACCACCGTATACATGCACATGTGCATTTTACGGCTTTTTGCACCTCTGATTTAGTGAAGAATGTAAACAATGTCATTAACTCAGTAGGCTAATCTGTATAATCACATGATGATATCAGGGCTCTTTAAAATGTTTGTTACTGCTGCTGAATTAGACCAAAAATGACATAATAAAGTTATTTCCCACAAGAGGACTGTGGTGGGAGCTTAGAGTTGCACAGGATTTTGGTTGGTGGCTTTACATTTGGGGCTTGTGGACTCCTGAAATCCTCTCCACGGCCCTGGTTACCTCTCTCTCTCTCTCTCTCTCTCTCTCTCTCTCTCTCTCTCTCTCTCTCTCTCTCTCTCTCTCTCTCTCTCTCTCTCTTTAGGACCCGGTGGCACCTGCTGATCCCTCGGAGCCTTTGACGTCAGCGCTGGAGACGGTGGAGATCTCCGGCGCGCGGCGGCGGCGCAGCTCAGAGGCGCAGCGTCCGTGCAGCGCGCAGCGGAGCCTGCAACCACCACAACATCTGCACGGTGCACACAGCTGGCTGACTCTGCGGCTCGGAAGGTAACGCATCAACACCGCCACCCCCTCCCCTCTCTTCCTCCCCGGTTTTTGCACCATGTCGTCCGCTGTCACCGAGACCGAGGAGTCTGCGCGCAGCTCCCCGCTCACGCCGCTCAAGCTGGTCGGGCTGGTGTGCGTCTTCCTGGCGCTCTGCCTGGACGTGGGAGCCGTGATGAGCCCGGCGTGGGTGACCGCAGACGACCAGTACTACCTGTCCCTGTGGGAGTCCTGCTGGAAGCCGGCGAGCAACGACCACTGGCAGTGCACCACCACGCTGACTTCAGGTACCAGAGAGGGAGGAGTGTGTGTGTGAGGTTGTGTGTGTGTGTGTGTGTGTGTGTGTGTGTTGGGGGTTAAAAGTCATCATGCATGATCTGATTGAAGCATCTGCCCTGTCCCGTGCGCGCTGGGCAGGAGAGAGGTTTTCTTTCATGCATGAAGCTTCTTTTTTAGAGGCTGCGAGGGAACAAAAGAGTTGTTCTGAATGACAGCAGGTGATGGAGGGATGCTTCCTCACCTAAATCTCAAGGGTAAAAAAAGCCAGACAATGATCTGTTGACTCTACAATAAGCAATAAGAAGGTATTGTAACACCGCCCCCCCCCCTACTGTTTCTATCCAACCATAAGAAAGCCTCATCCTGACAGCTCCTGTCAGCCCAGGTCTCCACTGGGATCCCCACATTAATTACTGTGGAGGTGAAATGAAGGAAAAATAGAACTTGAAGTGATTTTTTTTTTCTTTGTTAAAGGTCTGAAAATGGATCACTGATGAGGTAAAACTGGTGCGGTTTGTCACACCTGCACACTCACTTCTCATCCCTCCTCTTTTCCTCCTGCTGAACAAAGCTGCAGACGTGACACTGTGGAAACACACAAACATGACAAAAGCTAACCCCGGTGTTAAGGGGCGCACGAAAGGCTATTTCAGGAGGAGAAACAGAGGTGGGGGGCGAGCAGTGAGGAGGAGGAGAATGCTTTTCACACAGAAATGAAGCTTTTTAGTCGTTTCTCAAATCTAAAGTGACATAAATCCTCTGGTGAATGTGAATATTTTATGGCTTTCTTTATCCATCTTTGAGTTTTGGACTATTGATCTGGTTGGGACCATTCAATAATAATTTCTTTGTGGCCATTAATTGACAATCAGGAAAATGTTTGACTTGTTGACCCATTTGTTAGACTAATTCACACACTGGTGGGCCGGTTGAAGGAGGTGAAGCAAGAATTAATGCTGTTCAGAAGCTATAAAGTGCACTTTAAGCCTGTTTTTGCTGCTTCCCAATGATCACCATCGAGATTATTAACACTGCAAAACTGCCACCACTTTCATGGGAAAGCACATCAGCTCTCCTGGGTGTTGCCACTTACCTGCACCTAATTAATTCATTTGTCAAGATGGGAGAAAAACAGAGAGGGGAGGTAAAAAAAAAAAAAATGAAATAAAAAAAAAAGTGCTGGCTCGATAGAGAGATCATCCTGTCTGGCTTTGCTGTTTTTTTTTATTATCCTCCCCTTTCTTTTGTTGTCTCGAAAACTGCCTTGTTGTCGCGCCCAGGAGAGGTCTTGCAGTTTTGGGGCAGGAGAGGAGGAGGAGGAAGGGTGGGGGGGTTTATCTTGTTGGATGATGTTGGATTGGTTTCCAGGGAAACAAGAGTTCATGAGCGTTACTTTACTGAGGTGAAAGTGGCTTTATTTACTACCACTGTGACACTGGGAGACGACTGGTGCTAATTACCCTTGAGGGCATTAAAAGAGGATCATTTAAAAGGTCTTTAAGCTGTCAGACACTGTGGCAGACACCATCCATCCATCTATCTATCTATCTATCTATCTATCTATCTATCTATCTATCTATCTATCTATCTATCTATCTATC
>JBAJHX010000011.1:6702647-6737014 GCA_037176925.1 Amniataba percoides | reverse complement strand
TGTGTGTGTGTGTGTGTGTGTGTGTCTGTCTGTGTGTTTCGGTGACAGAAGGAGTCTGGGTGTCTGTATGTGAGCGTGTAAATTGGTGTGTGACTAGGTGTGTGTGTGCCAATAAGAGGCTACCACGTTGTGCTGACCTATTTCTGGACAGTCTCCTCTGAAGCCCAGCTGAATATTTCATGTCACACTCTGATTTCTCTGTTGTTGCATCTCCGCACCTCCCCTCCGAGGACCTGTGCACACACACTCACACACATATACACATTCACAGACACACTCTGCGGCCGCAACTTCCAGCAGCTCCTCTATTTTTTTTTCTTTTACCCTTCTCATACATCCAGACTCCAGACCAGGACACCTTAATTAGATGTCTTGGTGCGACAGGTGTGTTTCGGCTCATAGGTGTGTGAGACTCACCAGCACACACACACTGATTTTAAAGAATAAATCACTCCTGTGGCTTGTTACAGTGTCCGACACACACCAAAGCAGCAGTCTCTGTTAATTTAGTCCTCTTCCTTTTCATTCATTGTGATGAGTCTCTTTTTTAATCATGTGAAACTGAAATGAAAAACGGTCTTTTCCTGCGGCTTTCCGTGTATCACAATGCAGAGCAGCTCAGCTGTCGGCAGTCGTTCATTGGCATTTCAATGTAGGAATATTTGAACCTGCAGAGTCACCAAAAAGACACACAGGAAAACCATTTGAATCCTAACAGATGACACAGCCTTTTAGATGAAAGGTGAAACATCTTCAAGACCCTTAAGCACGTGCAGTTGACTCTCTCTGTAACTCTTGACCTGTATGACTGAGGATCTCTGAGAAACAGACAGATTAAAAAAAAGAAAAGTTATTTTCACACCCCTAAGTAGCATATGTGTTTGTCTACAAAGGACCATTTAAAACAGACATTTTACAGCTTAATCAATTAATTTCAATGATGATTAACAATAGTGGATTCACATATGGAAACGAGGTTCGACTGATTAAAATGTTGGTGTCAAGTTCAACCAATAGCAAGCTGTCTTGACAGTGCTGACGTTTGCGGGGGAAACGAGGCCCAAAATGGAGGAAGCTATCGTAGCTTATTAACTGCATTGTCCACATTTAATAAACCGTCCTGTGTGAGAGTATAAACTGCCCCACAGCTGACCATTAACTGACCATTAACCAACCATTAGCAAACTGACTAGCTTGGAGGGCTCTTTTCCTCTTCAATAACTTTTTATTAAACAAAATCTATTCATATAATCTCTCATATGTGTAGACAGAGTGTTTTCTTGTGTAAACTATGAAAAAGTAGCTGCCTTGTCTGCATAACGTGATGATAAATAATCTTACATACATTAGTTCTTTAAAGATGGTAAAAAGTTTAAGACAAAAACATTTTAAAGGATGTTGGCATGAGATAACTGTCAAAACAAGAGCTGAATTCAATGAGATGTGAGCAAGTGCAATATGGTCCCGGTCCATGAAAGACCCAGAATATGCATTATCCATCAGCGCCCCTAATAACAAGCAAAATGCTGTAATGTATGCAGACACAGATCATGTAATACCTCAATCAGGGTAAGAAATCTTTAGTTCACAGCATGCACAGCATCCCTGCTAATTAATTGGGCTGAGATGGAAAAACAAAGGCATAAAGGAAAGAGCTCGCTTTGCAGAATAAAACTGAACTGTTGTGTAAAGACCAGCTGTAATAATTGGAATATGAGTGTCTTTGTTAACTCATACAGGTGCAGTTATAGTGTATCTGAAAAACCCTTCACACATATACATATTTATCTGTAAGGGCAGTTTAACACCTCGATGTAATGAAAAAGGGCTGAAGGCATTTTATTCAGAGGAATGAAATGCAACAGCCGGCCAGCCTTGAATCCCATGTTTACATGGGACAAATTCCCAGATTAAGATCTGTAGACGGAGTTGGTTGTGTGACGGTTTAATTGAATCTAACTACACTGAACGGCTCTGGCCAACCTGAGGCTCCGTTTGGCTTGTTTTCAGACTCTTCCATTTTATCGGGTGCCAGGTCTGATATTTTGGAGCTTTCGCAAAAATATCCCAGTCATAATTACAATTTGGATGCTGGCGTAAACAATATTTTACCAGATGGATAACTCCTGTGTGACGTGGACACGGTGTGAACTCCAGGTCGCCGGGGCATTTTCATTTTGAAGGTTCTTTTCATGTTGGGCTTATGGTTTATGTTTTTTTCCCTTGTGGTGTGAGGCAATTTATATTCATTTATTCATGCCAAATGCATGGATGAAATTATGAATATCAAGCAAAAAATTTACATACAGAAAGAAACCAAACAGGAATGAAAAAAGTCACAACTTAAAGCTGCTGTAATCAGGGGTGAAGTGCTGCAGGAGTGCACTGAAACAGCACTGCACTCTTGTTGCTCAGCACCAAACAACAGTGGAGACCAAAACAGAGCTTAAAGCAAAGTAAATATCTGCCTCAAATTCAGGTGACTCGACTCCTAATGACTGCTAATTTTACTCTGTACCTACTGGATGTGTAAAATGCAAACAAGGTACGAGTGTGTGAATGCTTGCATCTTGTTTGGGCTGCCAAAAAACTCGGTTAACGCAGGTTTTAACGTCCTGCCTTTCTATTCTTGTGCTCTGTCAGGCATGAAAAAACAGGCAGCAGAGATGTCTAATAAATAATTAAACCGGGAGGAGAGGCGGCGAGCGTCCCACACACTCATGTTAGTCATTAATTAAGGTCTCCACCATAAAAACACCCTAAAACCTTCACTGATGTGATGTTCTAGAGATCCGAAATGATTTCTCTCCGTCATTTTTTTCCAGTAAAACTTACAGCTGCAATACCACCAAATATCACTAATACATTGTGGCTATCTGAATAACACCAGAATAACAAAAAGGCCCTCACTTGAACACAACTGAAAAAAATGCTAAAGGGATTTCTAGTCCATCCACACTGAAATTCCTTCATGTTTGGCAAATGTTACACCACTTCGGACGAAAAATTGCATGTGGGCGTTTGACCTTATAGGCGGACATCAGGGGAATCTCCACCCGTCAGACACACACACACCGCTCTCTTGAAAGGTGTTCGAACCGCACGAAATTACACCTGGAAGGAAACCAAACGTCTTCTTTCTATTCTCTCTGCCTCGCCTTCACCCCTCCCATTATTCCTCGTCTGCTCCTCCTCTTCCTCGTCTCCACCCCTTCTTATCCACCCCTTTTTTCCTTTGTTTTCTCAAAACTCACACTCACACACACTCAGACATTACACACTTTCTACACAGTTAGGTAAACAAACACATATGCTTTCTCTCGCTGAAAATGCACATGTAGCTGCTTCAAACAAACGTGAAGCACAACAAATTGCAGAGAACAAAAGAGACGTTGTGTCGCTACCTTTGGGTTTGTCATTTACCTGACCTTGAGAGACGACAACCCACGCCCCCCCCCCAAACTCTCACATTTGGATTTGGTTAGAGCACATCGTTTTTTCACTCTGTATTGTGTGTAGAATTGTGTTTGCATGTGGTCATATTTACACATTTGTGGATAAAAAGCACAATTTTGTAAACAGATTTAGTGAATACTGGTGTCAGTTTTGAAGTTTTTGTTGTCACAGATTTGAGATCATTCACCACTGGAGACCTTAGGACCTCCATAAATGTCGCCTCCTTGCTCTCCTCCTCCCCCTCATCTTTCTTTATCAGTCTATCGATTCATCCGTTGCCTTTACTCCTTTAGCCTTTTTCATCTGTACTCCTCAATGACTGGTCATTTTCTCAGTACTCAGCCCACCTCCCATTTCTTTCTCCCATCTCCTTTTTGTTTGTTCCTCATTCCCTTTTGTCTCCTTTCTACCTCTCCTCCCTCCTTCCTGTCCCTCTCTCCTCCCCGAGGGCTTCATTGTTACATTTCTAATGTTAATCATTTTCTCTCTATAATTTCCCCCCATCCTCAGCCCTCTCCTCTCCATCTCCATCTCTCCTTTCTATTTTCCCCAGGGTCAAGTCTCTGCCCCTTTCCTCCTCTCCTCCGTCTCCTCCTCCTCCTCTCTTACCCCCTCCTTCGCCTCCCCTCCTCTCCTCTCCTCTCCTCCGCCTCCATCTCTCCTCTCAGCGAGCCGAGCCCCCAGAGACGCCCGTTCTATTTGTAGCGGCTGAACGAGGAATGGGAAATGATGTGGCATTCACTTCTGTGGCAGACAGACAGACAGGGGAATAGCCAGGAACCCACGGCTCCCACTTCCCCAAAACACACACAAGCAAACACACACACACACACACACACACACACACACTGAAGCATGATGGGGAAGAGGGATGCACATGTGCCCAAACACACATAATCCTTTTGGTGGATGCAAATCAAGCTTTCTTCAAAGCATTTACAGTATCACAGCAGCAGCATGTGGCAGCAAATAAAAAGCCTGTAAAAGTCTCAAAATAAACAAATTCTAAATTATCTGTGGACATAAAAGAACAAAATTGTCTTAAATACTGCTATTCCTCTGGTGTTAACACGCAATTATTATATATTTTTTAAATGAGCATCCTGTTTTCTGTCTGCCATGTTCATTTGCAAACAGGCTGGTTTATCTGCTTGTTTTTCATGTTTTGGTTGTTAAATTCGTCTTTGATTAAAAAAGAACCTTCAAATGTTTTAAATCCACTGTGTGAAGTACAAAGAGTCTCGGACTGCTTAATTAACACCTAGCAACCCCAAAAGAAAATTCACATTTCTGGGGTTCTCAGAAGTTAGGCTGATTATTTTCTATTTGTCTACATTTTAAAGTTTATTTTGGAGCAGAAGGAATTCATTGATTATATGATTGGTCACTCAAACACAGTGAGGTTTGAAGCTAAGTATGAATGACAGCATACCAACACATTCACAATGACAAGGCCAATGTATTGATATTTAGTAAGTATAAATTTTTGACCTGATGATGGAGCTATTATGATTGTTTCAGTCACATTTCTGTAGATTAATAGATGTTTACCTGTGACCTTACAGTGGCACCAGATGAAAATCAGTCACTACTCAGTTATTTCTGAGTGGTGACTGACCAAAGAAAAGACATTACAATCCTGAAGCCACGCTGCTTCTAAAAATGTCCTTCAGAAGTCCATAACTTATCTTTAAACTAACACAAACTTGCTCGTCAGCCACCACACTTCAAACGATCCCGCTGCGTAAACTGTGACTCTCAGCAGTGTGCAGAAACGCTCAGAAAGGTCAGTTATGTTTTAATCCTGGTCCCAGTAATTCATGAAGGTGTCAGCACTTTGTCAGCTGTGCCTTATTTACTCAGGACTCTTGGTGTGATCATAATCCACTGAAAACATGAAGAGTGCCTCTGCCTCCGGATTCAGATCTCTGCATTGTTTTTATCATTTATTCATGTCTTTCGGCAGTTGTGTGCTCCCCCCTCTCGTACCCTGAAGCCCTGAGCTTTTGTCAGCAGCCACCTGTGAACCTCTCGTAAAAATGTATTTTTACCAGTTGCATCAGTGAGCGTCTCTTTTTCATTCTGAGGCAATTGTTGGTTCTGGTGCTGAGCTTTGCAGGTTTGCTCAAGACTTACATGACTTTTAATTATATGGGTAATTTGGATTGTGTTGCTATCCCTACCCTGTTATGTAAGTGCTGCACATGGCGCTGCACCTCACTTGATGTACTGACAAATGTGCTGCATGTGCGTGCTATGAGCTACGGGAACCGATGGATTCATGTTTTGGACACGGGAACCCAAAGCAGCACAGCAGCTAATCGGCACGACAGCTTGGAGGGGCTTTACAGTATAGAAAAAAATGTGACAGAGCTGTGCAGTAATCCTGTCACATGGCAAACAGTCACATTACAGCACGCAGAGGTATGTCTGTGAGCGAGAAACCGAAAAGGGAACTTCACAGCGCGACTTCAAGCATTCATTTGCAAGTTACACACACACGCTCACCAGTGTGCACAGAGTGTGAATGAGAGAAAAAGGGAGGATTTATGCTACATATGGCAAATTACACAGTTGCCTGTATGTGTTACTGATGCAGTTTTGCAGTCTGTGTGTGTGAGAAATATTTTTTTTATTGTAAGATAAAGCAGTAAAGTGAGTTGCTCCACTTTTTGTTGTGGGACTGAGAGTGAGAAAGAGGTGGTGTCATATTTGTAACAGTTGTAGTAACTATAAATGTGAGAGGTAATTTAGATACGTCCAAAACAAAAATAAAAGTATAACTATGTGAAAGAAAAGACTTTACATTCAAAATAGGGTTGTCTATTTAACTTATTAATGTTGTCTAAAAATGATCCCAGTGAGTTTATGCAAGAAAGTTTAAAGATTTTAAAGATAGTGATATACAATGCAATCTGTCAGAGAGTAAATAAAATGGTCAAATTCTGATATTTTATGAACGTATCCAACAAAAGAAAGACTTTAATTTCTGTATCATCTGAGCTATGGTCTATTTTACATGAATCTCAGGTGTATCAGCATATGGCCACCTCTCCAGATCAATAGTTGTGTGGTGTTTGTTAGAAAAAGTAAATGTGTGATATTTACAATCATTTTTCAGTAATTGACAGCAGATGGATTCTTGTCATGTATCTTATCTTTTCTCTCCTCCTTTACGTGCTCCCATTTCTTAATCATATCTTCTAAGAGGTCTAATCAGCACCTCTATCTCTTCAACCAGGTTTAATAATGCACAAACAATAAAAAGCTTCATTTCTCATATAATAACTGGAAATATCTAAGGATTCATCGTTAAAACAAATGACCACAGACTCTGTCTAGAGACGTTTAATATGAAATATAGTCGTTAGAAGATTTATATTAATTATCTGTCCTCCAAAAACCCAGTGGGTGGGGGTGGGTAGCTCTGCGGTTGCCAGGGGGTACGTGGAGAGATTTTGGAGTAGCTCAAGTAATTCAGAAAAATTTAAATTATGACTTTAATAAAAAAGTACAGCCACATATTGAGTCAGCTGTAACGTGGGCAGGGAAGTTGAACCAGTTGGTGAAAAAAAAAAAAAACGGTGCTGGTCATTAAAGCTGCTGAGCATAAATATCCACGCCTGACAGAGCCGATGCTGATGGAACACGCAGTTTACTCTTGTGAGAAATACGTCTGCGTGAGTGTGTCTGAGAGATACGATTCTCGCTGAAATATGGCCGAGGATGCTTCTTTTTGCTTCTTATTGGTTATTTGCTGCCTTTCGGTTTCATGCTGACTTTTGATTGGTCGAGGCTGCTTCCACAGAGCAGACAGGCTCTTGGCTCCAAGTTAAATATGAATGAATGATAAACCAGCCGAGCCTCCCGTGAGCCTCCTGTTAACCCTCCACCTCGCTGCATCTGTCTCCCATCCCTCATTCCAACCTCATGTACCGTGTTGCACCGCTTCTGCAGGGCAACTCACTCGGGGGCGACAGACTTACACTGACTTCACACGAAAAAACAGATTTTTGTGTGCTTTGCGGTAAACACGTGCACACACACTCACACCGACAGACGGTCACAGGATGGAGGCTAGGAAGCAGAAATTGCACTTTCATGTAGTGATTACCCTGTTGCCAGGAAACACTTTGATAAAGCTGAATAGGTTTTTGACCAGAAAATGACCCCATGGCGTCACTTTCTTAATGACCAGCATCGTTCAAATAGAAAATAAACTGTTTTTGGTTGCTTTGCATTTGTAAAACAAGATGCGTCTGACTGTAGCAAAGGTCTATCTTTTTATCACTCCTCTCTCTCTCTCTCTCTCTCTCTCTCTCAGCTTTAATTTCCTCCTTCCCTGTCTGCCTCCCACTATCCACCTCTGCATCTCATCTTTCACCTCCATCTCCATCTCTCTTTCCCTCCCTCTGCCTCTGCCTCTGAATCTCTCATCTTTCCTTATCTCTCCCCACCACCATCCATCGCTCATATGCTTTTTTTTTACCACACTATTGAATTTAGGCATCACCCATATTTACACAACTTAAATAGCTGTAAAATAAAGATGAATTAAAGTTGAAACAGCCCTGCAGTCTACTGCTGATGCTGCCAGCTGTTGCGGACTGGCTTTGCATCTACTGACAGCTACATTTCTGCGTCAAATGCTCTTCATTGATGTTTTATCCAGAACCTTCAGTCAGAAGTTTGCCTTTTAAGATCCACTGTATGTCTTCAAGGAATGCAGATTATTTTATTTATTTATAGATATTTTTATTTGTAATATAGCACTTCCTAGTTTAGCGGTGCAGCACAGAAATAGGTTTTACGCAGCTTACAGGAGCCCGGCCAATTTGACGGCATCACACCTGATCACAGTGCGAAGGCAGACAGGTGGAATAAAAGGTTAGAGAAATGGTCAAGTCTCTTTTCTCCCTCTGAGTCCAGATGGATTAGATGACAAGGTGTGTGTGTGTGTGTATGTGTGTGTGTGTGTGTGTGTGTGTGTGTCTGTCCGGAAACAGTCACACCAGCATATAAAAGTGGGAAATTTCACGGTGAAATCCATCCATTCCAGTGTGATTGTCGTGACTGGGAGATCTAGTTTTTCTTTGACACATTGAGTTGGGCTGTTGACTGATGGCAAACTGTCTGCTGACCTTTGAAGAAGCTGTTGTGCACCATCCATTTTTATTTGAACTGGGACAATAGCTTGGTTTCCTTCCAAATGCGCTGCAAATTTGAAGCAAATTTTGAGAAAATCAGCTAAAGAAAATGTTAAGGAGTTGGTTCATTGAGATCAACAGTAGGTGGCGCCAACTCTCCCGTCGGGTGCCACCAATGAGTGCCAGTCAAAACTTTTTTTGCAATGTTTAAAATTTTTTTTTTCAATTTTCACCCGTTTTATCTCAGGTTTTTAACCACTGTGGCCTCAAGTGGCAATTACAGGATTACGGCACAATGCATTACCATTCATTCATCAAAATGATTATCTGCGGCACATTAAATGTAGAACAAGAGGAAACCGACTTCAGTTATAGCAGTCACACAGCAATCTCTCTCTCGAGGGTGCTAAAATTAGCCACGATAAGTTACTGCTGTGCGAATGTATATTAAGAAAAGCCAAAGTAGCAGCAGCAGAAATACTCACAAATCTTGAGTGTGACGTGATGCATGGGACCACGTTTGGGTGTGTCTTCACATGTGACGACATATCTGTGTGTGTGTGTGCTATTTCAGTGTGCATCAAGCGGCGGCGCTTCCTATATATAAATGCGGGCAGATTTTTGGTAACGTGCCAGCAAAGCTTTTTAGCCGAGGCTTTTTGTCAGCTCAGGTATACTAAGTGCTCTCTCTCTTCATTACTTTCACTCAGCTCTGTCCCCAGCCCTTCACGCCCACCTCGCCTATTTTCCCCCCTCAGCGCCCTCTCCTCCTCCTCGTCCTCTTCTCCTTCCTCCTTTTGGCATTTCTTTTCATGCTGCCCTCTCTCTGTCCTTGTAACATTATGCCGGTGTCTCTCCGCTCGCATCTTTTCCCCTCTTTTATCGCCCATCACCCTCTCCGAGATGCTCGCCGCCACCAGACCTCTCCTCGTCTCACTTTAACTTGTCTCCCCATTTTTTCCCTTTCTTCCTTGATTCCCTTTGTTATTTTTTGCAGTCATCTGCGCCTCCTTTTTATTTCTCCCTCTTTATTTATTCACCTTCTATCCTTTTATCTGCCTGTCTGGTCTTCTTTTCTTTCTACATATTTTCCCTCCTTTACCCCCCCATGCTTACTTCCACCTGTCCATGCTTCCTTAACTTCCTTCCCTGTTCTCTCTTGTTCCTTCTTTCCTTTTATCTTTCCTTGCTTCCTTCCTTTTAATTGCCATTACTTTATTCATTTTCTACCTCCTCTTTGCATTTTTCTGTCTGTATCCCATCATCCTGCTCTTTTTTCCACTCCATCCTTTTCTCCATTTCATCTGCATGTCATGCTTTCTTTTCCTTACTTCCATTATTCTCTTTTCTCCTTGTTTTCCATTTCTTCCTTCATCTCCTTCCACCTTTACTCTCTTCTATCTGTTCAGGTTCACCTACATTCCTTCCCTTCTTTGTGCCAAACTTTGTCATCTTCTTCTTTCTATCGTCCTACCTTCCTCCATTTCTTCCTTTCCTCACCCTCATTTCCTTGATTGATCCCATCTGTCTTCTCACTGTCCTTTGTCTTCCTATCCTATTCCTCTTCTTCCTTTTTCACTGTCCATTCTTTCCATCCACCGAAACTTCTTTCACTTTTCTCCTCCTGTCTTCTTTTCTTGCTTTTTTCGATCTTTATCATCTGGTCTTCCTCCATTTCCCCCTTGATGTCTTCTTTTTTCTTCAGTTTCTTTTATGTGGTCATGCTTCCTTAATTTCGCCACTTTCCTTCCTCACTGTCTCTTTATTTTTATTTCTGTCTTCCTGTCACCTGCCTTCTTTCTTTTACATCCTATCTTTTCCTCCACACCCCATCTTTTTCTTTCTTAGATGTACTTATTCTGTCTTTCCCCCCTCCTTCTTTCTTCTTTTCTCCCTCCAACTTCATTCATTGCTTTCTTTTTTATATTTCACCCCCTCCCTCGTTATCTTCTTGTCAACAACAGAAGTAATAAAAAATGTCAGATAAAATAATCTGTCTCTTGTGGCTCTTTCTCTCCTCCCTCCACCCTCAAGGTCTCTAGCGTTGAGTTTTTTTCTGGTATTCACAGTAGTACATGTCTTAATTTTCTCTAAATGTTGGGCTTTTATGCAACATGTTGCATGTCTTTCCACCTCCCTCCATCACTTGTTCTTCTCCTCCCTTTTCCCCCCACCTCCATCCCGTCCTTTCCCTTTTCTAGACTGGCAGGTTGCTACGCTGGCGCTGTTGCTAGGGGGCGGGGCCCTGGTGCTGATGTCATTCCTGGTCGCTCTGGTTGCTGTGTGCATCGGCACGAGACGGCGGTTCTACGCGCCCGTTGCCTTCATGCTCTTCGCTGCAGGTCAGTGCACACGCGCGCATACAATTAACGGTACTCACTACATACACAATTACACCAGCCCTGGGTCGAAGGCCACACACTCATTATGTGCTAAAATACACACCTAATGACACGCACACACACACACTTAATTAGCCAATTTAGACAAGGTAACTGGAAGGTTGCAGAGTAATCACATTGAAAACTGACATGCATTTAAATGATAATCCTTACTTACTCATTAAGTAGGCACACAAACTGCACACACTCACACATACACACACAGACACACACATTCTTACGATCCCACTGGCACACACACGCGTTCCCTTTCTCCCTCAAACTCATTTAGAGAAAATCTTATTTTTATGAATCGAGCCCAGCAGAGTCGGAGCCCAGGGTGTCACGCCTGTCCGTTTAATTTCCCCAGCCAGCTCCAATCTCAAGTTGGACAACTGTCAAGTTTCCACATTTTCCACTCATTCTCACCTCCCGGAATAATTGGAAAACGTCCTTTTTTTTAGCCATGAAATGTCTCATTTTGCGAAGCTGGATGTGCTGCCTGTCAGACGTTTTTCTAAATCACACTGTGCAAACCGCAGAAGTGCGACGCAGCACTGAAGAGGAAATCTTCTTAACGTAGAGGGACGCTGTAGAGATTTACAGAAGCTATGTGACTTCTCGTGAACCGGGGGTCCTCTTATCCTGGAAAATACTTTCAAAGCCTGTGTGTCAAAGCAAAATGCATGAACGGATTGGAATTAGACATCCTTATTATGTTTGACTTGACATTTGACTGCTCATTCAAATAGAATCATTTTGCATGCTGTAATGACTGAGAAGCTTTTCCGTCTTCAGCCTCAGCAAAACAAACAGATGCTGTGGCATTTCCAGCATTAACACATATAGAGATACAAACTGAGAGAGTTTCCCCTCTTTTACTTCTTATTTCAACAATAAGATATCTTCAATACCTTTAGCTCTTCCTCCGTCAGGTTTGGCACGGCAGATGGCTTAAAATCGTAAGCCTCAGTTGCCTTTACTGTGCAAAAGCATCCAGCCAGAGGTGTGAGTCCCGCTGTAGCAAATTCAAAGTAATTAGTTGTGAAAACTGTGCTGTAATTTCCAAATTCATGCAGAACTGACCCAGAATCTGAGAGTGAACTCGCAGGTGTGACCGAGCGCACTGTGATGCTGTGTGGTTTGGTGTGAAAGCCAATTGAAACCTTCAACCAGAGAAAGCAACAAAAGTTAGATTCACTGTTCTTTTGATAGCTGCTTGGCTGTTTTCTGTTTTTTCCAACAATAAACTTCATCTTAAAACACGAAGTTAAATTTAAAAAGTCACTACTCCAATCATCTAATATTGAAATACTGAACATTTTGCTGTGACGTTGGTATGCTAAGATAAGATCTTTTATTGATCCCACAGTGGGGAAATTTAACCATTAAACAATTCAAAAGAGACAAATAATATAAACACAAAAAACAATATGTACAATAAATAGTAAATAGTATTGCAGTATCTATATACACAGCCTCACTCAGTTAGATAAACTAAAGATAAGTCAGGAGAAGTCACCTTGTCCTTTGGGGATCATGGTTGTAAAAAAAAACCTTGGCATCCAATCCCAGGAGATATTTGAGTCTAGATCAAAGTGCTGCATTGACTGACCCAAATTGTCTTCCTTGCACAAAGAATATTGGAAACCAATAAAAATACTTTTTAAAGATGTTGTGTTAAGTTTTCTTTATTTAACAGAAGGGTACCAACAATTCATGTGTGTATCCATCTGTGTATGTACAGTTTTGCAGGTATATGCTGTCCTGCATGTAGCACGTCATTAATTTATTTCTTATGTTATTATGTACTCCATCTGGTGCAAGGGTAGATAAGCAATGGAAGTGCAAGGGATAAAAGGATGGAAACCTTCTGAAAAGATGTTTGTCATTTTCAGTGCCATGGACTTGAACCCAAATAAAACGGGCCTGTACGCTCATTAAACTTTAGAGAAGCGCCACTTTGATTCAATAATAATCATTACTTCAAGCAGATATAATTATATAATATAGAGCTAGGGAAACAGAGATCAGTAATCTATTAATACTTAACGTGCAAACAAACAAAAAAATGTACTTGTTTCCCCTCGATGGGACACAAACAGCCTCTCTAAATGATATCTTAAAAGCTGAGCACTGAAGTGTTTTGGTGTGGACTATAAAGGGACCCTCAGTGAATGATAGATCACATACGCCCATCTTAACAACCCTCTACCTCTTTAAGGCTTGTTTTTCACGCCATCTTTGTTAATATTTGCGTGTTTTAGGATATTATGCATTCCATGTTGTTGTGGGTTTTTTCTGAGCGGGGAAAGTGCCAGAGCTTGTTTATGTTCCCACAAGATGAATTCCTTTTGAAGAAAGAACGATTGATGTGTTCCCCTTTGTTCCACTGCCATCCATCTCTCTCTCCTCCCTCCCTTTTTAAACATCCATCCCTCTGCTCGTTCTTCCCCTCTTCCCCTTCCCTGTTCTGCTTTCACCTCCCCTCGTCCCTTCATCCCTCACTAAAGTCGTTCCTTTTCACCCCTAAATCAGACTCTGATCTATCTCCAACTCGTGTTTCCAGTTCCTCCGTCCAAACTCTGTTCTCCTTTTCTCCACCGCCATCCTCTTTCCTTCCTTTTTGCCTGATCAAGTTTGATTTATTTTGTTTTTCTGAAATGTACTAAATGAACTAAACGGAGCTAAATGACATCCCCTGCGGGCACGCGACTCTCTTCTCGACCCAGTCGATGCTAATTTCTTCTATTTTTCTACTATTTCCAAACTGTTTTGCATGGGACTGCTAAAAAATGTAAGAGACAAAATGCGTGTGTGACCAAATCCCATGAACCCGAACTTATTAAACTTTACAGCAGACTCATTTTGCATCAAAGGAAATTTATTGAGAATGTACTTTTGATTCAAAAATGAATCATTAATACAGATATCAAATACTGACCGTCCCATACTGTAATATATCATTTTGAAACTTTGAGCACAAACATTTTTCTTCCATCTTGACTTACATATTTGTGCTATCGTACAGCTGTTGTTTTAGAACTGATAAATTACACAGTAAATAAATATTTTTAACATTTACAACCCTTCTGCTTCCTCCAGCTGGCACCCAGGCTGCTCTCTTGCTGTAATAGCTTTTCTAAATATAGATACTGACGACAGTATATTTTAGATATGATTCTATTTCTTCAAACCCTCCCCATCATCCAGTTCATTTTCAGTATGATCTTTAAGCTTTACTTTCTGTGGTGATTGTAGACAGGTTCTCCATTAAGACTTACAAAAGCCATTAGATTTGCAGGTGGTTCATCATAAGGAAAAATATTGATGCCTTGATGATTTTGCCCAACAAAAGGTCAAATCATCGCCAAAGTTAGTGCAGTTCATCCTGTAGTCATTGAGACCTTGAAAACCAATAAAAATACTTTTTGAAGATGGATTTTTATGTGCCACTTGCATTTGCCACAAGTTGATATATATTTCTCAGCTGAGGTAGCGGTGATAAAGGTACTTCTGCTTTGCAAGTTCTGCATGAGATGAGCTCTACAGGTAGTCAGTTATTACTCAGATCTTAAGACATCAGCAGTCAGAGCAAGTAGAGAGCACAGAGCCTCCCTCGATCTGGATATTAGCAACGTTAGCATGTTTCCCTGCTGTTAAAATGCCATTAAAATGTACCAGACGTTGTGCAGAGACTCGTGATACTAGATGTCTGCAGTGTATACAGGCAAAACGTCACTCAAGAGAAACTGTCAATAAAAAATTAATAGGTATTATTCATGAGCTGTGAGGGTTCATGAAAAGAGACTCAGCACAAATTTCTTTGATGTTTTTCAATGAAAAACAATAGGCTGAACAGCGTCTATCAGCTGTCACCGAGTCCCACGCCGAAACTCTAAATCTGTGTCAGACTAATCACTGATGAGCCTGAGAAGCTTTTGCAATATTCATTAAAAGCCCTAAACACAAGTTGTGATGTGGGCTGTCTTACCTGAGGCCATTTCATCAGAGAAATGATGCCCTTCCTGCAGCTGTTGTTTAAAGAAATCATGCTTTGTCTTGTACTTACCGCCTGCATGTCTCCAGTCGTCCTCCAGGCCTGCAGCTTGGTCCTCTACCCCATCAAGTTCATCGAGAGCATCAACCTGAGGATCTACCACGAGTTCAACTGGGGCTACGGCCTGGCCTGGGGGGGAACCATCTTTTCCTTCGGCGGGGGAATCCTCTATTGCCTCAACCCCAAGAACTACGAGGAGTATTACTAGCCCCGATCTGAGCCAAGAACCCTACAGTCACATGCCGGGAGAGGTATTCAGGGGGCGAGGAGGGGGTTTGGGGATGTTTGCCTTTTGTGGCTCAATTCCCAAGAACTGTAAGGAATACTATAGACCGTATTTGAGCCAATAACTGCATCGCCACAGGCTGACACCCGCCCAGGGGAAATTCAGGGGGTGAGTCTGACATTCGGGGGATTTCTTTTCTTGCCTCAGTCAACAGAAATGGGATCAGGTTGGTCCTGGGGAGGGGGTCAGGGGGTGGGAAGGAGTCTCACTAGTTTATCGTAGGACTTGTGACACACCAGGGAGAACTGACAGCCCTGCAGTATGGAGGCTTACGGTGCCACCTCCGTACTTTCCATCCTAAACTGCAAGAACGACTCTTAAAGTGTCACTAAAAACAACCCAAATCTTGGAAACAGGATGTCAGACTGGAAGGCTTTTTTCCGCACGTTTACACACGCATGCACATAAGAAGGCACGCGTATCTTCACCTTTAAACATCGAATCCTCGGGCTGGACACCCTCAGAAATCTCCCCCCTCCCAGTCTCCTGCTCCGTCCGTGCATCATCATCAGTGCTTAGTGAGGAGTTGTGGCATTTTGTTTTCCGGAGTCCTCTGGAGCACTTAAACTTTCACAAGGACATGGAAGAGGATCAGACACTACAGTTGCGCTTCATAACTTTTCATAAGACAGATAGATCCCTCTTGGGGGTAGGTAAAGGGGAGGCAAGGGGGGAATAAAGACGCCCGCTCAATATTCTGTTATCGACCCTCTTGTCTGTTTCCGTGGCAACCGCAGGGCGTACACATGCGGCTGTCATGATTGATTAGCCATGGTCAGAGGTGTGAGACAGGACAGCGCTCGGCTGCCTCCGAGAGTCTGCTAAATTTCAATTCCCCATCGAGCGGCGTTTTTCCACACTGTGACGTCCGGAGCATCCTCCCTCCTCTGCATCCTGTTTGTTGATGGAAGCGGCTGATATGCACACCACGGGCAGATGTCAGACAGATAGGGTCTCTCAGTGGACATGCTTACATGCACATCAGTAGTTTAACAAAGTTAGGATGAGTGTAATAATAAGATTATGCACTCTGCTGATGTCGGTACAGTCACAGAATCACAGTGTTAGAGCTGTTAAGCTTTTAGACCAGATGGTGGCCACTGCAGTTTCTGAATTTAAATTTCTAAAAACAACATTTCATATAGTCAGACATGACTTTATAATCTAAAAAAGTACTCATAATAACAGGATTACTGTCGAGGACACAATCAGACAATCTCCTGACTCCTACCATGAGGAATCGATGCAGTATTGTGTGCATGTAAACACAGCCACTGAAGCAGACTATTTATAAACCGGATCAGTGTATCCACTGATAAGTTCAGGCCACGTTTCATTAACACCAAACTGCTGTCTCCTTGTCTACAGTAAAATGTCAGGGATCAGCCCAGCGCCCAGTGTGTGTAGATTTTGTGGAAAACAAGCTGGGCATACATCTGTTGGCACGGGAAGAGCAAACGTCAATATCAGCCAGTGTCAAATGTCAGCATTAATGGATACTGGGACACATTTACGGTAGGACAATATCTTACATCAAAGCATCACCACCTTACAGAAAAGATCATCTGATAATTGCTGCTTTCATGTCCCAGCCGGCTGATTTGAATTTAAACCGTATTTATCTCATTTCCACTGTTTGCCCTGCCTGCAGGGTCTGGCTGTGATTATCAGTTGTTTGGGCGGTAGCCACGGATCCAGTGCAGTTTCTGGGTGTAGAGAAGCAAATATTGTGACTTCAATACTGATTTTAAATTTGTGATTGGGCATGTGATGAAGCAATTTTTTTTTTCTTGTTTTGCAAAAGCCTATTTATGTTTCCTCTCAGCTGAAGTGCAAATTCAACTTCCCCTCTCTTCTGAATTACTTTCCTCACTCTGTGACCTCCATTCTGCCTTCAAAAACACATTCTGTGATTTCAAAAGTGCACAGGGAGTCGAATGCAAAAGAAGAATTCTCTGGTTGACATTTTGGAGACACAAGCGGCGTCTTGTCTGCACTCTCCATTGTCATATATTTACCGTGGAGCTGTCAGACAACCGTCACCCAAAAATAGGATCCAGGCTGCCTCCCTCGCCACCTTAACAAATGTAGGACTGTGCAGCCATCACATGAATCATGCAGCTGACAGAAGTCCGTTTATTTTATAGAAACTGACACGATGATGTTTGCCACAAACAAAATAATTTCTTCTGTTGTTTATGAGCGACAGTCGTATTTGTTTTTGGGCAGTTCTGCCTGTCACTACAACAGCAGTGTTTCTAAAATCAGCTCATTCAAATCTGAGATCTGATGAAGAACATATTGGTAACACTATAGATTATTGCCCGCATATTCCAGTGGAAACATTTAATAAAGGTACATCTTATCAATGAAACAATTACTGATAAACATGGACGTACAAGAGATGTTGACAAGAGGTCATGAAAATAAGGGTAAACAACTTTTTGGCAGGAAAATGTGTTAAAAATGAGTAATAATACTGATGGCAGAGTTTGTTATGTTTACATTTAGAATTATTTATAATTAGTGAAGACATAATTTGCCATTTTGGGAAATTGGCTTTCTTCCATAGAGTTTGATGAGAAAATGGATACCTCGCTCATATCTGTACATGTCCATGTAAAGAGCATTGGTTCCCTGTATGTAGTGTTTAACTGGCAGGCTGTAATGATAAAGTGCTACTAAAGAATACATTTTTGTGCAGCGCAGGATGTGATGGAGACTAAAGCCACCTAATCTCACTTTACAAGCCTCTTCAGGCTGACATAAACCTCATGTTGTAAATTCACAGTGTATATTCTAGTAAGTAGTATTGAACTGATGGATGTAATACGAAAGTACAGTCCTCTGAGGGGCAAAAGAATCCTAAATTTCAATGCTTATGTGGATTTTTTTTTGCTTATAGTGACAATGTCACAGTTTATGCATCTTTTCATTTAGCACTGACCTAAAACAGAAGCAGCGCTCACTGTTACAGCCATTATTCCATTAGTCATACCAGCTATATGGGTCAGCGGGTGCTTTTCAGCATGTGACCCTGCTCTTTGGTATTTTATCAGTTCTGAAAGATGTCACAGCTTCGCCGTGTTCAGTGGTGGGGCTCCAGTGAATCAGTGTTCAGCTTTGTCGGGGTCACCGGATTCTCTGTCAGGTCGCGGACGAAGCACCTCTACGTCACCTGACTCTGTGTGCTGTTACTCCATGCGAGCAGAGAGGAACCGAAGTCCTGACACAATGAGGAAGCGCTGTAATAGAGCTCATCGCCACCAGTATGATATTTGATATGGCCGCTACTGTATTTATAATACTGTATGATCACAGCTTAGTGAGGGTGTTTTTTGCTACCTAGAAACGTCTCTGTGCTTTGGTGGTGTAGAGGAGTCTTAGGCACTAACACTGTAACAGACCTGGGCTAAAACATACAAGACTAATTTCAAACATCCCTGTTTATCTCAATGGATGGACTAAATAACTATTGATACTTTTATGTTTGAAAAAAAACCCTATTTCTGCCAATGTGACATTATTTTATTCATGAGATATTATTTTGAGTTTCTCATTACAATGATTTTCAGGACTTTTTTTCCATCACACTGGTGGAAATGATCTTCCGTAGATTTTTATGTCTTTGTGTCAGCTCTGACACTGATGTGCTGAAAATACTGTTGATTTACAGTAAGAGTCTGGTGTTACTGCAGCTAATTCTTTATTTACCTGCCAAACACATAAACACTCCTGCCAGATGCTTACAGATCAAAGAATTGCTGCTTTATTTCATCAGGTAGTTCTATGTTGTGCGGCTGCTGTTATTAGTACAACTTTTATCCGAGATTCAAAGTGACAACACTACATTTTCCAAATTTGCAGTGCAGAAAGCAAACATACTCTAACTTGTCGTGGCGAGCAGATGCAGTTAAAGTTGCGGCGTGTTTTGATTTCTTAATTAGGCGCTGAAATCAATATATCACGTCAGTTGTAATTATGAGCCTCTGACTCCAAATGACAATGCAAATATGTTTGCACCAGTTTCAGAAATGACCTACATGCTTTGATTTTTAATGAAGCACTTCAATGTGGTTGTGGGTAAATAAGATTATTTGTGCTAGACCCCTTAGTGTCATTTCTGCGGGGAGCTACATGAGCTTGGCGGCACACTACGAAAGCACAACTGCCCTTTAATAGGATGTACTTGTAGTCCCAGGGTGCTCGACCCTCGCTGATTCCTTGTATGTTTTAGACCAGGTCTGACTTGTAGTTATTAGCATTTATTTGGTTATAAATTTACTGATGAAAAGTAGAGGCTCGCAAACAGAGACAGCTCTGTTTTATGCATCATCTCCCAGTAGGCTTGGAGAGAAACACTGTCTAATGATGTGCATAGGGATTTAGGAGGTGTGTATGTATGTGTGTGTGTGTGTGTATGTATGTGTGTGTGTGTGTGAATGACAAGAAAAAGAGTGTAAGTATGTTTGACAGAGAGGGGAAGAGTGTGTGTGTGTGTGTGCATGTGTGTTGGCATGGTTATGATGCCATTGTAGAGATGTCAGTAATCAGCATTTATCTCTTTGTACGTTGGCACATTAAAGCACTGAACAGAATATCTCACTCTCTGCCTCATTTTGTTGTTTTATTTAGTCATCTTTATTTACCTGATATGATTACTGCCATTCTTATTTCACCTGTCAATATTATCTTATAGAATCGCAGATATTATTTGCACAATAATGAAGTGTAGTGTCCAGGTATGCTTTTTAAACTAGTGAGATGGTGCATCCTGAAAAGAGGAAGCATCCTGAAAGGGGGACGAACCAAAAACATAAATCTAGGTCAAGATATTCTGTTTTCAGTTTTTAATGACATGTTTACCATATTCATTTGGTAACGTAATTGATGTATTTTGAGGTGTAAATGCTTTATGAATGTGCAGATTTATTATGATGATACTATCTTATATGTCATTGGCTATAATACAAACCAGACTTTTTTTTTAACATGACAATGAAAGTCTAATTGATACAAAAACATTTATTTTATTTTATTTGTTATCTGTAACTACCTAGAACATTAGTCAGATTTCCAGTCAAATGTATAAATATACTGTATGTGTTCATAATAACAGGTGGATGGAAATGCACTAATGATGCCACGGCAGATTGATGTGCCCTGATACACACCTGTACATCACTGCAGCAAGGTCAAAAGTCAAGCCACTGGAGGTCAGCCAAATCAAGATTTTCAGGAGGTGTCAAGTTATTCATCAACATCTTCAAGTAAGGAACCACTATACCAGATCACAGGGGGAGTGAAGTTTAAAGGTTCCTGATCCAAACTCTGAACTGGGACAGATGAGTTTCCAGTCACATGCAGCTTAAGTTTTCAGGTACTACTTAATGATATTATTGGAATATTTTTTGGCTCATATTACCTGTTCTTATGTGCCTCTTATCAACGAGAGACTTCAAATTAAATTTAATGAGCTAGTTTTGACCTCAATTTGAGACATTAGTGTTTACAGTGATAGCTCCCACCCTGCATGCCCTGAATTAGCTAAATAAAGACTTTAACACTCATATTAATATATTTAGGGCTTATTTTGAGGAACCAAGATTCCTCCAGGAAGGGGACTACTTTTTCCTCATTATCTGAATGAACATTAGAGAATATATCTATTGCCAGTCTTTGACTAGTTTGCTCTCAAGACTCTTAACAAACATTCCTCCTGCCAATTAGGAGGTGTAGTGCCAATTACCAACAGAAGGAAAAGCTTGAAAACACTTGACCAAAACAACAGTTACTCTCTCCAGCAAAGCAAACAAACAAACTAACTAACAAACAAAAAACATATGATCATAATTTCAACATTTTGCTCCACAGAGGCCTGGATTTTTTTTTAGATTTCTGGCTGAGGAGGCAACTGTAAACTGCCTGGGAGTAACAAAAAGAGCCCAAGCGACGTGTTGCTTGAAGTAAAGTGGTTTATGATTGCTGCTGCAACAGGCACACTTCACTGCCAGCGACATCAAGATCTCTGCAAGAGAGAAGATCTCATAAAGTTACATAACAGCTGGTGATAATGCGGCAGTTCCCCGGAGCAGAACCCCTTTTCCAGGAGTCTGTGATGTCTCAGTGGGGCAAGTTTCACAGTGTTTTGTGCCTTTTTGACTCCTTATTGGCTTAAAAAACACAAATCAAATTGCCTAAATTGTTAAAACACCTGCCCTCATTTCTCATCCACAGGAAAAAACTGATACAGAAAAATAATTGAGCAGAATAAAAGCTAATTTTATAGCACAGCTGATGAGCTGGAAGATCTGGCTCCAGCAGGGAAGTGATTTCTCTGCCACCCTGACTGCTGCCAAAAACCTCCAGGAGAGTCGGAGGTCGGTTAAGGAGCAGCACGCCTTGTCAGCCTGGATTAGTTTTTATCAGCACAGTAAGTACACCCAGCGTCTGCCACGCTCAACATCTGTGTCATTTCGCCTCGAACAGATACACACAATCAGGGATCATCTGACAATAACATACACACTGGATCGCTGCTACCTCTCATGCTCCATTTAGTTTTTAAGAATCAACTACAGCTCCTTTGTTGTTTTCTGAGCCCCAGGGGAGACATCTTCAGAAAACATCTTTCCAAGACTCACTGGCCTAGTTTACAGTAGAGATTCACACTGTACTCCCATAACCTGTGCTCATACTGCCCCCTGCTGTCCAGATCCTGCCATGACTGTCTAGGGCTGCTGAATGAATGTGTCCCAAATCCAAAATGCAGCCTGATTCACAGCAGATTTTCTGTGTTCACACAATAAAAATGACCAAATGTGAGCATACAGACTGAAGAGACACTGTCCTAAAATCCACATCCATTTACATAAAGGAAACCATCATAAAACTACAGATCGAGAGACTAAACATAAACATATCCAACATATCCATAGCAAATGAATCTAAATAAAGAGAGAAATTTTGCTGGTTTAATCCATATAGACATTTAAAAGTCACACCATGTCAGAATCAGGCTTATTTCCAAAAAGGTTTTCACATTTAAGGAACTTTTTTTGGTGCATAGCAATAAATATTGTAAGATGAAATAAGAAAAAATGAGGACTGCAAGGCAAGGTGCATAAAAATAAAATTAAAAGAAAATGAAATATGTCTTCAAATGTTCAAACTTCTTTTTATGTTACTTGGAGTTAAAGAATTATCATGTCTCTGTCTGCACATCCCTTTTATTACTATATATAATACATGGCATATACAGTCAGCATGTAGTATGAAATTGGGACACAGTAAGACTCATCTGAAAGGGGCTTCTTTGAGCAAAATGGGGCCTGTCTTCAGTTTGATTCTCATAAGCTGTAAACTCGGCCTTTTGTAGTTGGATGACAAATGCTCTACTTCTAAAAGCTCCTTTTCCCACTCACATTCAGTCCAGTGGCTATCAGAGAGGATAACAATGTGTGTGTGTGTGTGTGTGTGTGTGTGTGGATTTCTCTCTCTCAGTGTTGAGAAATATGGTGTGTTTTGAGCCTGTGTTGTGGCACTCCGGTCCAACTTTCAAGATTTCAACCTTCAGTCCTTTGATGCCATTTCAGTTGAGCTGATGGGGATTTTCTTCACATGAAAAGAAAACATAACAGCAACTGATGGAAACAGTAATAGAAAATAAATCCTTCATGCTTAAAAAAACAATAAAAAATTCATCAGATGGGGGGATAGGCGTGCACTACACCAGTAGCACAAACAATTATATATCTTTTATTCTCATTACAGCTTCTTATGGAAAAGAAAAACAAAATCTAGAAGTTGCTCTATGAGACTATATTATGATTATACTAATAAACTGAGCTAAATACTGCGAGCAGTCAGTATATTTCAAGGTCACGACATTCAGAGTTTCAGATCTATTTGGGTAAATGGGGAATCAAATAAAAACACTGTCAAGGTTTCACAAGTGAAATAATTACAGGCCGCTTAATGTTGTGTTTGGGGTGTTTGACTTGGACTAGTCCAGCTGTAAAACCTAATTAAACATGATTAAATACAATTGATTTTCACATGTTTAACATTTGGTGTAGATCAGAATAAATCAAAGTCAAATGAGCATTTAAATTTATTTTAATGGAATAATATATCAGTGCATTTATCACCCGTAGCAGCTGTATTTATTAGCTTTATCACTAATTTACAAAACATACACAGTACTAGTGCAGTAATCATAGGAACAACAGGGCAAACATTACATTAGTCACAGCTGGAGAACAAATAAAAGTTTCTCTCTTCCGGGTTTGACTTGTGCGTTCGCCGTGACGTCACACCGGGGCGTGGCTACAGGTGCAAACACACCTTACGCTTATTTACTGTAAATACATCGCTTCACTTCACTTAATCGTCAGCGAGGGGAGCAGCTGAGCCAAACAACTCACCCCCCCACCCACATAGTGTTTGCCCCCTGCAGTCCCCGGCTGCAGGATGTCTGGGATGCCAGTCGTTGCCGAGGTTTCTGTTTTTGGAGCAGCTCATCCACTCTCGGTGCTTGTGGAGAGACGGAGCCTTGGATCCATCACTCCATCATATCTAATAATAGAGGCTCATAAATGCGCAGCGCGTCGTGCGTAATGGAGCCATTACAGTAAATCAAGGCCCGCTTCTGAACAGTCGGGAAATCCAAAGTGGGGATATCAGTTTATCAACAGATCTAATATTAGTAAGTCTACCATCTCAGCACAGCCAGCTCCCTCCTCTGATGTGATTTTACATTTCAGGTGCTCTCATTGATTTTGCCTGCTTATTTGCTCCCTGGGAGATAAACACAGCGTAGACTTGGAGTGATGTTTGGATTCAAAACACAACTTTTTCCTGCCCATTTGGAGCAAAGTGTGGGGGAGAGAAAAAATCATTCTGCTCCACAGAAAATCAGATTTTTAACTTTCTCAAGTCGTGAACCTCCCGTTTCGGAGTGAAGTCCGTCCATGTTTCCGTGTTGTGACCCAAATCCGCGCACATCAGAGCGCGCAGTGACCCACTAAACTCATTTGGGGGGAAACCGTGTTGCCCCAACCCACGCGCGCTCGCATTGGCTGCGCCCTGACACGTGACCCTACCGCGGGTCAAAGTTGACTCACCTTGTGTGTGTGGTTTTTTTTTCTTGGGGGGGGGACTACATCATGCCACTGTCAGAAAACGCGTCCGGTGATGCGCCCGCCGGGTGTCGGGTTTTACGCACGGCGTCCGCCAAACGGGAAGGGGGCCCACGGAGAGCCTCCTCCTCGCATCCTACTATTTAGAGGTGGGAATGCTCCGACACCCACCCACCCCCTCCCTCCCTCCCTGCACACCTGCTGTCCTCCGTCTGTCCGTGTCTGACAGACGCGGTCCTCCTGCCTTCCTTCGTCCTCCGCGTCTCCACCTTTGGCTCTGACTTCTGGATTATACACTTTGGGTTTCTTCCCCCCTCTCCAAACTCCTGGATTTAACCTGTCTGTTCAGCCAGCCTTCACACACACACCCTCTTACCTCACATCTAACTCCCCTCCACCTGGTAACCTGTGATCGATGGCGGAGGGTGTGCGCCCCGAGGACTACTGCGATGAGCCGGTGGAGGACGAGTTTGGAGAGATCATCAAGTGTCGATCCGGTAGGAGATCAAAGCTTTTCTCCTCAGTGTGTGTGTGAGAGAGAGGGGGAGATCAGGAGAGTGTGTGTATTGATCTGCGCACGCGACCATATGCTCGTGTATGTAATATTAAAGACCCCCTCTGCGCACTGATGTTCACCCCCCCCCCCCAAAAAAAAGTTTCCAAGCTGACTGATGCGCGAAGTGTTGGAAAACTCCAAAAACACGAGTTATTTTCTCATATGAAATGTTTTTTTTTGTGCACAACATCTTCCAAAGGCTCCATCCAGACTGTGGATTGGTGCAGAAGTGATGGAGGAAGAGGCTTTGTGCGTCTTTATTTATGCTTTATACATCTCCATCTTTATATATTTTGGGGATTATGAGCAAATCATAAAAAATAACGTTTCCCTTCTATTCTACATGTGGTAGTGTTGTGTGCACAGTGCATAAGATTAATTCACTGCTGGATTAAACTTCAAGTCACAGGTTTCAGGATTTTTCGTTACAGACATAAACACCAAAGTTTGCACTTAAAGACTGAAGTGATGTTGTGTTACACTTCCATAAAGTTTGCTGACAGACAAAAACTGGTCAAAACTGAATTCGATGTTGTGATGTTGCGATAGTTACTGTTAAAATAAATCAGGCTCTGAAAACACTGGAACCTATATTTCCCAGAATCCAGTGTTCAAACTTCTTACTCCAAGTCTTGTAAGGCAGATTTCTATTAAAAAAAATCACAGACTCTGACTTTACCCTAGTGACATCACTATGATGTCATCAGGGTTGTTCTCTCAGACTTGATGCGGCTCCTGCAGAGGACTTTGCACAGCTGTTTTTAAAGGCTGAGTCGTCGTCTTCCTGACTGGTAAACCGATCTTCATGTGTAGGACTGGTGGAGGATTTTAACACTCCCAAAGAAAATCCATCATAAGAATGCACAAGATTTTTATACAGCTGCTGTGTCTTTGTAGTACAACACAGCAATGTAAACATGCTCCATTAAAAGTAAAAGTGTAATCACATCAATGCATTTGAATTACAAAAGACTTAAATGTGCATACATTTTAAATACTTTATATACTGTGATCTAGTGTAGTCTAGTGGTGCAAACTATTTGTACAAATTGTAGTTTGATGCCAATAAAGCCTCTTTTTTAAATTGAACTTTGTCCTGCCCCTCTAAAGCATCTCCAGATAAATCTGAGGGGTCAGGTGATGATATTTTCTTTCTGAATACATTTGCTGTTTTACATTAACATGACTTTTTGCCATCAGCCAGTTAATCATTGATGAACATTAAGGCCTTCAATGTAAACATCATAGAGTGACATAGAGGACATCACCCTCTTTAAATTCTCTTATTCTCTTATCCATTTGAGTAACATAAAATGTCTCGTGTGCTGAGCAGCCGCCTCTCTGAAGTGAGCGAGTTTAGTCCAGCCTGAGCAGCACGATCATTTGTAGAACTAAATCGGGACTAAATTGTATCCGGGCTAACTTGCCACCCAGCTCAACCCAGGGCTAAAAATGTTCTGGGTGAAAGTGTTGTTTGCACAACCGTGACATCGACTCGAGAGAGAGAGAGAGAGAGAGAGAGAGAGAGAGAGAGAGAGAGAGAGAGAGGCCGCAGAGGTTTGATTTCCTCTTATAGTGCTTGTAAATACTGGATGACCTGGAATGGTCCACCGGGCAGCGAGACAGACTGACAGAGACAGACGGATGGACAGTAGGGCCAGGTTTTTTTTTTTATACAAACAGGGAGTGGGAGAGTCACCACCCCCCTCCCCAACCCCAAAACTTCCCCTGGACATTAATTTGCCCTTGTCTGTCTGTAGAAGTAACTTTTTTTACTTGACTGACCTGCCTGCTTAAATAAAGCTGCAATGAATAAATAAAGCCCTGCTCTCTCTCTCTCTCTCTCTCTCTCTCTCTCTCTCTCTCTCTCTCTCTCTCTCTCTCTCTCTCTCTCTCTCTCTCACTTTCCCTTGTCCGTGTTTGTGTCTCTCGCCCACCCACCCCCCGGTACAGCTGGTGGGTCATCTCATGCTGGAAATAGCGGTCAGCTGGCCTGACGGACGGCTGCTGTGCGGTGTCAGATAGCCCAGTTTGGGAGCTCGCCACGGCCCCTGCCTTCTCTTTCTGCCGCTCACTCCTCCACTTTTCTGACTTCCCTCTTCCATTGCTTTCAGTTTTTCCACGCCCTCTCTCTGTCCTCCCCTCTACCTCTCTCTGCTTCTCTGAAAGCAACAACATGGGCTTCTTTTTCTCTCCTTTTTCATTTTCCATGCCCAGTGAAACTTTGACTTCCTTGTCTATTTTTGGGCTTTCTCGCTGTTTTTATGTGTCATACTTGACCACCCAACTTGTGTTTCACTGTTTGACAGGACTGTCTGTCAGGAGCTAAATTCATCTGTCTGCCTCACCGCATATTTAACATACCATTTACTGTCTGACATAATGTGTGAGAGTATCCCAGAGCCCAAACTGATCCCATCTTAATGAAAACCTTTATTTTCACTCCATCAGTTCTGTGTAATTTTTTGGCAAGTTTCCTGGAAAGGAGTATGTAACCAGGGGTAAATCGTGTTCCGTTCGTAGGCGTCTAAATATTAATACAAAGTTCACTTCAGACCTAACACAACCTACAGTGAGTTTGGTAAGTCAGCTGATTATGCAGTTCAGGCCAGGCAGTCCAAACCCAAAAGATATTGAGTTTGATTTTATACAAGGACAAAACCCCACCAAATATTCATTTTTGAATGCCACATTCCAGTTTTTCTAGGAAACCTTCAAGAAATTATTTGTAAATAAACAAAACTTGTTAAAATTTCAGACATGTTTTAGAAGAAGATAGAAACTTTTCAGTGTCATATCTCTGAAAGGTTTGGACAAACAAGATTAGTTTTTTATTTTAACTTTGTTAAAACTGCTACATGACTTCACTGAAAGAAGATTTATGTGATTGTTGATAAAGTAATAAATGATAATAATAAAGTATGTTTGATACACACAGCACAATGCCTTTTCTCAAAATCCCTTTTTAATTTCTAATATCACTCTTACAGAAGCCACTCTGCTCTGTCAGGTCTGTGCAGGTGTCGTTTGATCAGATTTTATTGACCTGGCAACAAAACCGAAGAGCCCCAACTGTCATCTGATGTGGTCGGGAGACTGTGAAATCACCGAAACTGCTCGAACTTTGGCACTCGACGTTGTGTTTTCACAGACGTTCCCGCACGCTGTCGGCGCTTTGCTCGCCGAAAAACCGCACTGATGGCGAGCTGGAGGTCACCACCTTCTCCCCTGCAGCTGTCCAGCAGCTGCACTGTAAACAACACTTAGAGTATTTTTGCAATGCACGAGCAGCGCACCAGAAAACATACATTTCAATTTACAAAGAAATATATATCTAATAATGAATACATATTATGAATGACTTTGCAGAATTGTTGCTGTTTTGCATATATACATTTTTTTCCATTACATTTTCATTGTGATGTTTATAATAGATAGACGAATAACAGATGGATAGAGACAGCATTTTCTTGGCTCTGCATTTTTCAGTGTGATTGGCAATTTGGTCTGATACACCCCTTCCAGCAACACAAAAGTATGCAGCCGATGACATGTTGCCCACTTGATTTATCCCTACTCCAGGCTGTGTGTGTGTCGGTGTGTGTGTGCGCATGACTGTGTGAGTGTGTGTGTGTGTGAAGCCACGTGGGGCTCTGTGTTGTTTTGTAGATTGGTTTTAAAATTGTGGAATTTATCAACATTGACAACCTTTCATCGGGTGTGGGAGGCTGGGAGTGTGTGTGTGTGTGTGTGTGTGTGTGTGTGTGTGGGGGTGTATGTGTGTGTGCAGGCATCTACATGTGTGTGTTTGTGCATGCCTTGTTATCACACCCCGCAGGTCTGTAACCACCTCGCTGTTACCCATCATGCCTTGCCTAGGCGCAGACCTCTAATCCTGATTGGAGCAGACAGGCAGGTAGATTCAGGCGTTACTATGGACACCCGCCCCCTCAGGACCCCCGTGTGACATGCAAAGCAGCGGGTACGCTCAGAAAAAGGGGTCTTCAGAGGGCCTGCGGTTAGGAGAGAAAGCATGCACCACAACCAAACAAATCCTCTTTTTTCGACTCTTTTTAATTAATATTCATAACTCTTTTGTTCCTTTTTACCTCCCCTTCGTCTTCATGTCACTTCTCTTCAGACTTGGCTTGATAATGTAAGTTAAAGAAAACTGACAAATTTTTACATTTGCGACCTGCGACAATCATATTTTTTTTCTGAAAAGTTTCACTTCTGTGCTCATCACCTTTTCTCCTCTCTTGACATTTCTTTGATCTTTTACCTCTCTCTACTTCACCTCTTTTCACTTTTCTTCAACTCTTTCCTCATTTGTTGTTGGTTTCTGTCTTCCTGCTCTGGCCTGAGGGAGGGCACTTACTCTGTTTTTGCTCTTTCATTTCTATCACTCTTTCTTTCACACAAGTCATCCACAGTACTCTACTCTTTTGTGGGTTTTGGTTGGTGCTTTCTTTTTCTCTGGTTAAACCCCCTCCCCTCGAGGACCCACCATCGACTAAAACCACTGAATATATTCTAAATACAGACCCAAAGTCCTCTGTTAGCACTGCAGGATTGAAGTTGTCCCTCAGTGCTGCTTTAGGATCAGCCTCCCTGTCTTTTAAATCTTAACCTTAGCTGTCAGCAGCGCAGGAGGCATCGCTGATCCGAGTACAGGCTCGGTGTCAGGGGACGGTTTAGCGCAACACCACTTAGAGCTAATATCAGCCTTCAGTTTGCATTTACAAAACATCCATTCTGCACGGAGTAAAGGGGAGAGAGAGGGAACAACACATTTTAATAATAAATGAAGCATTATTTTACCCTGCTGTTGTATATCCTCAACAACCACAGGACAAAATAAGTCAATAAAGACCTAAACAAGCAAATAATCAACTAAAGTAACATGTCCAAAGAGATAAATAACTTGTCATACAAAAAAAATAACCAAAAAGACAGTTAACCAATTGAACAAATAAGCAACTACATTAACAAACAACATATTGTGCTCCGAGCTGGCAGAATTACAGCTGTCGTGTTGAATCCAGCCCAGCGAAATGATGAAAATGAAACAACGCTGTGACTAATTTTGCAAGCCTGACTGAGGAACGCCATCCGGGAAATGTAATTTTGAAGTTGGTAGACTGCTTGATGTAACAGGAACAGGCCTTACAGGAGTGGAAATATAACCGAAAGTGGCAACAAAAGGCTGCGACGCAGGATCTCGCATGGAGAATCAGTTACAGCTCAGAAGCAAGTTTGTGTTTTCCTGCAGAGTGATGTGCTACGGTCACGAGGAGAAGTGATTTGGCAGTACTATTATTTATTATACTTCTTAAGAAAGAAAAACACAACCTTTGCTGTGACTTTAGTGGCTCTTTTTTTTTTATCAGATTTGGAGTGAAAACACAAACCACAATGTAAAAATTCAAACTGCCTATCTGAGTAACAATCTAATCTCACATTTTCCTTATCACATTATCACACTGCATCATAACTCCGGGGCTAAGTAGCTGTTAAAAACTGTTTATTTGTTTCTGTGTGTGGTAGTGTGGATGCTGACCTTTTGACCTGTTTGCTTTAGCCCTGCAGAATTTGCTGTAATTCACCGCACCTGATGAAATCTGAGGGTTAAATCGACGTTTCAGCCGGCAACATGGACATTCACTGGCTAGAAACGAGAGGCCGCCTTTGCCTAACTCTGTCAGCAATCAGAAAGCCAATGTTTTTAGAAAAACACTGAGGATTTCGGGCGGTAAATCTGCCATTGCTGTCACTGTAAACTGCACTGGAGCATAAAGACAACCTGGTTGACCTCTAGGGGAACAACTGAAGAAGAAAGCATCGTATGAATGCAGACTGCAGGTATAAATATGAAGCAAGGCTTTGTTTAAAGCAAGAATAGACTCATCCATCCTCCACTAGATGACACAATAAGCTCCCACAGTCTTCCCGCTGTGAGTCAGAGGCTCTGTAGGGCCGGGTAATGTCATTTACAGACAGAAGATGGCAGCAGAGGCAGCAGCTGGCTGTGTCAGCGTCCTCGGGGAGGCTGTGTGAGATGCTGGCAATGAAGATGAATGTGTGGGAACAGATATGGCTGTTCTTGGGAGATTTGAGTCTGGCTCAGTATGAGAGAGAGAGGCAGGTTGGGTTGAAACAAACAGAGAGAGAGAGAGAGAAAGGGTGGAGGAGGAAACAAATACAAAACAAGCAACATGGTGGAGGAGAAAGGCAGCTGTTGTTTTCTTGGGGGAGGAAAAGGAGTGAATAGTGATGGATTTGAACGCTGGATCTCTGAGTCAGGGTGGAGTGGAGGGTTCGGTGCATGATCTGACCCACATGGAGTTTCTGGGTCACCACAGACCAGAGGAGGAGGTGGAGGCTGAGCGTGTGCGGATGGTGTAATGAGTCTGGCAGTGGAGGCTTCCCAGAGGAACCCCCTCCCAGCTCAATCAGACACACACACACATCTGCAAATACAAAAAAAAAAAACTTTCTGGGTTAGGAGGAGTCATGTCAGGAAGAGTTTTTATTTTTTTTCTACAATCAAGTTGTACCCCACTCTCATGGAAGTGGGCCAACAGCTCGCAGCGGGGCTCTCGGCGATCAATCAGGCCGGCGGAAGTGTCACGCTGGGCCGAAGTTAACTAGGAAAAAAAAAAGATTTCTCCTTGCAAAGATTATCCTGCCACACTGACGCATTAAGCCTCCACCATCATCAGCACTCTCAGACATTTGTTGCTGCGTCATTGGAGGACACCGTGTCTGACTTTGTTCGTGCGTCAGAGGCGGGGCCGCTGACATTGAATCTGAATGCACACGTTTCCACTGCGCTCAGGATCAGGATGCTCCCCGGGTTTGGATTAGTCGGGATTTTTAACTTCTGGATCGATAGTTTAGGTAACTTTTAAACAGACAGAGATTAGTTTAAAAAGCAACAACGGAGACCATCAAAAAAGGTGAGCAGTGTTTGCTCTTTAACTTCATCAAAACTCATGAAAAACGCACTGATCATTTGTATGAAATAGATCAATAAGTAGATCTGCAAGAGCCCTCATGCCAAACAATCAGTTTGCATAATGAGCGCATGCAGGTAGACGTCTCCACCATCTCACAAGCACACAGTCACTCAGAGGCTGAAAAAGGCCGGGCCAGCACCATCAAACACAGATGATGGAGAAATAAGATCAGCTCCACTTTGATCCTCTCTGCTGCATCAGTGTCAGACACTCTGTGTGTGTGTGTGTTTATGTGTGTGTTGTGGGATCTATCTTTGTGAGGACCAATTTGAGTCTTAGACCTCGGAGTGGGGACATTTTTGGGGCGATGCTCACTCTGGCACAAAACATCAAAGGGCTGTTCTAGGGGTGGCGCTTTGGTGGCTTAAGGCGCCAACCATGAACTGCACCTTCTGTGCTTCGAGCCCGGAAAGGGACCTTTATTGCACCCCCATCCCCCTTCATTTCCTGTCACCCCTCTACTGTGGACAACCTAATAAAATGCTTAAAAAGCCCCCTTCCAAAAAGCTTTTTTAAAAGTTCAGGGCTGCAGCTCATGGCTGGAGTACGCTTAAGACAGCCTCTTCTTGAAGACGTTCATGGTTTTACACACATGAAAAGTGACAAACGCGGTCGTGTGAAGAATAATCATAATAAAAAAAAGAAGTATTATGAGTCATCTTGACAGCAGAACAGCTGAAGCAGGTACCACATACCAGATAATGCTCCGATTCGAGCCGGGGGGACTTTGTGTTGCATGCTCGCTCAGGGGCTGTGTGGAATGCATTATGTCAACGAAGGCCCTCACAGGTATAGAAGTACTGTCCAAACACAGGGATTATCGCGAAGCCGGTCTGTGCTGTTCACGGCTCTCATTATGTGTTCACACATGTTGTCCATTTCCACACTGCACGCGTGTGTGTGTGTGAAGAATACAGAATGAGTTTGCCTTATAGGATTGCACACCTCTTCTTAGCATCCCCTCAAAATACTTCCTGACAGTTCACAATTGACTCATTTAGGCAGCAATATGTCTGAAAAGTCATTTTGCATCCACCAGACAATTAAACTCCAGCAGTGAGCACACGTAGAAATGTAAAAGAAAACAGAGGTAAAAGATATAAAAAAGATATAAATGATGATGAATATGTGCAGAAATAAATGGTTTTTTTCTTCTGAAATACAGTTTGTAATGAGAGACTTTTTTTATCTGCCACAGAAAGTCGTAAAAGTGGAAGAAAGAGGCAGATAGCTGTAATGTAATACACTTTGCCTCTCCGATTATTCACTTCAGACTGTGTACCCTGCATGGAAATAACAAGCTAAGTTAAATAAATGATATAAAATGGAGGGAAAGAGGAGAGATGCAGAAAACAGGAACGAGTTTAATTTAAAAGAGTGATATCACCTTCCATCTGCACTCCTGCTGCGTCTTCCTTTTTCTAAGTGCATCCTTCAACTCAGAGCCTGCAGTGATTTCTTTCCAAGAACTTAAAATGCCTTGGCATCTTTGAATATATTAGAGGCATGTGTTTGTGTGTGTGTATATATATGTATGTATATGTATATGTGTGTGTATATGTATAAAAGAGAAATGCATATACACATTGAAGTGGGAAGTAATGTGTGTTTCCAAAGCTGGATCTTCAGTACGAGATGTTCTTTTCCTCCATTTTTCAGTAGCAGAAAAAACTCCAAAGTCAATGCAGATGGAGGCCTTGTATTCAGGCAACAAGGTAGCTACGGCTGCAGCTTGTTAGTGTTTTCATTCTCAGCTAATTTATAAAATGTCACAGTGCTCATCAGTTTCTTTGAGCTCAAGGTGATGTCTTCAGTTTGCTTGTTTTGTTACTGCCAAACCACCGAATCCACAATGATCGGAAACTCTGAGAAGAATTCAGTAATTTTATCGTACTTTCTGTTGGGTACAAACACAATTTGAGAGGTGTATTATAAGTCAGCCTCTTTTTACACAAACAATTGCTTGGATTAAAAATTCTAAAAGCTTCATTTGGAGTTTAAATGTGTCACAAAATCCAAGTGAAACAAAAGTATTTTGGCATCACAATTTAATCCAGTAGAAAATTCATATTCTCCGGCCTCAGGGTATTTATGTATATGAGTACGGACGTGTCCCCCGCACTTTTTACAGACATAGCAAGCACTAAATTGCAAAAATTACAAAACACTAAATTTTTAACATGGGGAAAGACGTTTTTCCGAGCCGCCTCTAAACGCATCATAAGCAGGTGAAGCTAGCAAAACAAACAAACAAACGTCGTGTGAACAGAGAGGCTGTCTGTGTGAGTCACATCTTCAAAAATGTTCAACAAAACAGCCAAG
>JBAJHX010000011.1:6675149-6690111 GCA_037176925.1 Amniataba percoides | reverse complement strand
ACACACACACACACACACACACACACACACACACACACACACACACACACACACACACACACACACACACACAGGTGCTTGTATTAACACACACACAGTATGCACACACACTTAGCCACAGTCCTATACGTACACTCGAGAGAGCAGTCTCCTTAATGGCCCTGCTCTCAAGTTCCCAACTGCGATAAGTGAATTTTAATTAAGAGAATATTGAGAATTGTAATAAATTATTTTAATGACCTGCAAATGGTTTTGCTTCTCCGCGGAGAGAGGGAGAAAGAGAGAGGACACACATCAGCGGTTTCACCGGGGGGACAGAAGTGTGTATTGCCACTGTCTGAGCCAAATTACACAAATCAGTCTGCTTCCTTTTAGAGACTGACTGGAAGTGTTATATGGTCATTTATGCACCTGCCACTCCACAGCACCTATGTTTATTTACTTTATACAATTTATGTATTATTAAATCATCTTTTTTTACATCTGGTGATACTTTCCATGTGTAATATTCAACCTTTCTTCCATCTGCATTTCCTGCTTCAAGAATTTAATTGGCACTATATGTATAATATGTAGTAAATAATTGAATGTACTTAAGTCTTTAGCTAATGTACTATGTATTTAGCTATTGTGTGTGCTAAAACTGTGTGTGTGTGTGCTCGTGCCAGCCAAACTAGGAACCAGATTGCGGTGATTTTCAGCCAGCTGGTCCGGCTGTGTTCCTATCTGTCACCCCCCGCCAACGCGCACACACGCTCGCTCTCACACACGCTCGCACGCACAGGGAGGTCATCGTCAAACCAATCAAAACCCCTTAACGAGGTCCCCCAGCCAATGAGCGGGCGGGATTCCTGCCATTTCCTGCGCCGGCTGACTAATGGCCACGCTTAACGACGCTCGTGATCGCTGTAAATAAAGGCATATGTTTGCTAGCTGAGGACGCGCCAATTCGAGGGTTGTGTGTCATGTAGGCAGACTTACTCAGCTGCTGGGGATGATGCACCGCGTTGTAGGATTTTGTCTTTTTTTTTTTTGCTCTTGCAGGTTTGGCAGGCATGAAGCTGGCAAAAGCAAGCGAGCCCAGAATAGAATTATGATATTCCCAGGTCTGCTGGGGGATAATTACGGTACAATCGGGGAAAATCACTTCAGGCCTACAATACTACACAGGAACACAGAGCATCCTGAACGTCACAGGACACATGGTAATCACAACTCGTTATCTGAGGCTTTCCACCGGGCCAGATACACACACACATAGCTCTCAACGCGCAGGAATCTCATCAAAGACGGCAGAGAGCACGGTCTGTAGCGCCCTCGGAGCAATTTGGGCCTCAGCGCTTTGCTGCGGGGCTGCTCAGTAGTCCTGGTGGGCCCCGCAGATGAAAAACCAGACACCAGATCCCAGCTGGAATACAACCTCCAGGCAGCACCGCAGATCAGTCCAGCTGCCCTCCGGTTATTGGTAATCCTGTCCACTTTAGGGGCTGAACCGTCTCCCGGAAGACGTTAAAACAAAACTCACGTTCTCTGTCTGGCTCCTGTTTCCCCTCACGCAGCCGACTGCTTCACTGTGGAGCGGCGTGCCGTGCACACCTGATGTAATGAAGCAATGTTTGAAATAATGGGCATGTTGAGACGTGATGCGAAAATACATCTTTGGTCAACAATGCAAAAGTGTATATGCAAGGACATAGATTTGATTCCCTGTTTTATTTTATGAATATATATGTGGCTAAAATTGCTTTTTCAAATCTACATCTGATAGAAAATATGCAACAAATGCATTATGACAGAGCCACAGCATCGTCCAATCATTAATCTATTTTTAAATCATCTCAAATGCTTCCACGTACATTTATTTTTAATCTACTCATAAACTTCTAGCCTGCAGCTTGGACTCTGCTTTGTGCAGAAAACACCTGGCAACTCTGCATAAACCTCAGAGGTGACACTACTGTCACAATGATGCTGGGATGGATGATTTAACAGCACCTGTCCTTAATTTTGCTGTTGTCGCTTCGCCTGTGAGTTGATTCTTTTTTATAATTAGCCTTCATCTGAATTTCTCTCACCTCAGCGGTGCTACTGGCTTTATTTTTGAGCAGCTCTTGAGGGGGGAAGAACTCCAAACACTGTCGCTGCACAGAAACAGAATATTCAGCAACAAGTCAATCAGCCAAGAAATAGATTCTTTACAAACGCAGGAGGTGTACTAGAATATATTTGTCTTCATCTTCATCCTTGATTTACTGTCTGAAAAGGCTTGAATCATACTGAGGACAGGTGTCTGCTGCTTTCAGACTAATCTCACTTCAGCTATTGTCGATCTGTCAGTCTTTTGTTTTAGCTGTATACTTGACTTGAAGACCGTTTTTTCTATAACGTTGGCAGGATTGGTGCTGGCACTACATTTTAAAGTTCAGTCCAGCTCTGGATGCTTTTAGGCTTAAAGTGATAGCTGTCTAAGAAATGCAGATTATTTATCTTGTGTGAATAGCATGTATTATAAAGCATTTTGAGTAATTGGAAGACAGGAAACACACAATATAGGTGCAAGTCCATTTACCATGTACAATGTCCCTCACATGAATGATGATGGAAATGTGAGGCTGTGGACTGTGTTTTTGTGTGTGTGTGTGTGTGTGTAAATGGTAAACGAGCGTCTTTATACAACACGTACCTGAGTAGCAGTTCCTTCCTGTATGTTCTGGCGTTAATATTCACCACTCTGGGGATCTATAGTCGCTGTCAGTCCTTTGAATTAGCTAATCTGGCCTTGAAATCCTACTTCCACTTTTTAACAACTAATTCCACAAGTTTCGAACTGCTGTGTCCCTGTGGAGATTATTAAAGTTCAACACCCCACTTTCTTTCTCTCTCTATGTCTCTTTCTATTTCATTAAGACGTAGTTTAAAGTCTGAAAACCCAAAATGTTTCTGGTGACAGCACATCCAGCAGAGAAGTGGATGCTAAAATTGTCTAGGATTTTTTACAGGTCTCTGTAATTGCAACTATAAATCTGATAAAGTGGAGGGGGTTGCATAAGAGCAGGGGTGACAAAAGTTCTCAACTTACGCACTTAAGTAAAAGACGGCTGTTACCAGTAAAAGTCCCCCATTCAAAATGACTTAAAGCTGCACTGATCTTTTTTTTTTTTTTTCACCATCTCTGCAGCACCATGGAGCTTTTCAGTTCATTGTTTTGGTTATCACCCCATCACCTCACTATTTAGGTGGGCTCTCACAGCTCTCATCAGCATCGTTCCCAGATGCAGGCAGCCGTTTTCAGTTAAAAAAACCTAAATAAATTTAATCAGACTTGTATTCATCATATTCGTGACCCAAATAAATACTAATGTTGCCCCGGTCTGCTGGGTCTCTAAATGGGATGAGCAAAATCACACACAGGAGACATGAGGTCAGTTTTAATGTATTTTATATGTGCAGTCTAACACACTGTGGAGTTTTAAACACACTGCAGACAACTATGAAAAGTAATCGGCAGTATGTACTTTGTATTGCATATTATGTTCATCGGTTATATGTACTTAGCAGTTTTGAATATTGCCTTTATGCTGTGTTTTCAGCTTTTTCTTCTGCCCTCGAATTGCAGGAAAATCAGTGGAGGTTGCTTTAAATTAAAAGACAGAGGTTAAAAATGTAAACTTAAAGTATCAAAAGTAAACATGTCCCTCCAATGTATAATATATTGTATATTGATAGAACTTTATTAACACATACACATCATTTTGTATATATCATTTACATATACTGTAGTTTCAGCACAGAACAATGAAAATGAATGAATGAATGAATGAAATAAGCTAATTACATTCAAGCACAGGACTTTACAAAATGTCCCTTTGTGTTTTCCACTGTTGGGACAGACAAACAAGCTTATTACTGGACTATTGTCAGTTCCAATCAGCTGGAAACATCTGCTCGGGAACAGTAAAAGAGAAACGCTCTGTTCACAATAACCTTGACCAAAACACCTATCGCTCAGCGGGCTTGGTGGTTCTGCTCAGCTGCCAGTATCACAAAGCTGTGGTTACACTGGGCAGCTCCCAGGTGTGAATGTGTGTGAACATAACCTTCGTTCTCCTTGCAGCTGGCGTAAACAACAACACGTTCTTATCAGAGGTGTGGAGTCCTTCTAACTTCGGCTCCAGTGTTTTCGATGACTTCTGACTCACCGGGGACGTTCGCTGTCACGCGCAGTCCGCCGTGTTCAGACCAGTCAGTGCATTATCCTGTCAGGAGAGTTTAATGTTGAATAGATAAGGCCGCACTTGACAGAACTAGTTTTATATGACGGATCGCTTTATTCCCATTGCAGACAAACGGCTTCAGCCTCCTGGCCTTCATCACTGTCCGTGAATAATGGCCGCCCCTCCAGCTCTAATACAGGGAGGATACGCATTAACACTCATTCGGCTGTTATCACCTTAGGAGGAATCCTCTAATAGGCAAAATGCAAATGTATTCATTCAACATTCATTGCCAGTGTTAAATATATGGTGTTTATGTGCCACAGGAGCAGATGCACATTAAAGAATGGATCTCATAAAGCAGGATTTTTACCCTTTGGTACGAGGCCACTCATATAGTAGATTGGATAATTCCACACTCAAATGTATTACATTTTCACTGTAATGTTGTTGCCTGCAACAATGGATTTATTTCTATCAGTAAGATGTAATGTTTGATCTGTCTTCCACAACTTAAGACTGTTTTTTGAGGACTGGGAATTATTTGTGATTTGTTTGTCTCTGATTTATTGATAAGTGAAACATGACTGGCGTGTGAGGCATCAGTGATTCGGTTTACCACAAGGACAGTGCATTTGTTGTCCTAGATATGATATTACAGACTACTGATTTGTTTTGCCAAATGCATTTTGAGTGAATTGCTACCTGGCACGCTTTTAGTGGCGACCTCTCTCGCAGTGAAGGAACGCCACAGTGTTGTGCCACATTCAAATTCTCGGGATACAGCTGTGTGGATAATGGATGTTGTTTGTTTGCTGGAGACTGGAATCTCCCTCCTGAGTCCCACATGTGGTTAAATTTATGCTACAGACGCAATCGCTAGTTAGAGAAAGATCGTGTTTTGGGTTAAAGAACCAATTTACGCCTATAAACTCTTATCCCACCCCATGGACACTGAATATTAAATTAACATAAAGTCTTTGCAAATCTTGGGTTATTATTTCTGCATATTGTGCATGTTCCTTACACTGTGAGCAGTTCAGATGTTGGATCCACTTGTCATCCTTTTATCCAAGGTGCTTATCCAGGTTGTGCTAATGTTGTGCCTGCTGTTAGTGAGCTTGTGGTTATCCTAACTTTTGAGCTGATGTATCTCGAAATGAGTTTTTCCCTCTGTTGGTGTCCAGATAGTAAGAACTCAATAGTTCATACAGCTGTGGGTTCCCCTGAATGAGCATAATCATCTGCTCTGCCAGCTTCAGTCTGGCTGACCTTTCAACCAGAACTGGTGGTTGATTCTTGTTACATGACCTGTCCTGTGACCTGCACTTTTCTATCCTATAGTTACAAGTCTTGGCTTTTACTGCACCAAAACACCAAAGCAAATTCCTTATATGTGAAGCCAACGTAGCAAGAAACAGATTTCTAACCCTCAGCTGTGAGACTGAACTAAAACAACCAATTTATGGGCCAAGAAAAGGAAAACACAGAGCTGAAAGACTGAAAGTTTACTGTTATCAGTAAATTGTTAAATAAAAATATTGGTTAGAGCAGCTTGAAGCATCTGATTATGTAAAGCAGTAATATATAACCCCTCATTTTAAGGACATTGCCACCAAACATCTAAAAGCTCAAACGAACATCATGTTTCACTGCTCAGATCAAAACAGAACTGTCACGTCGTTGTTAAGTGCTCACTGTAGTCTGCTGTTTTGCTCTTATTCTCCAACCAAGTCATGACCGCCATCACTGGCATGCAGGCTGGAAATCACTGCAGTGAAGTGACAGCACTTAATACCTGCTCGTGACTTATGATGAAACATGATATGTCACTGAATGCAGGGGGAGGACGGGAGATTGAAACAGAAGAATCAGGAGGATTTTATAAAGCATTATTTTCAGGGAAAAACAATAGTGATGTGTACAATAACGACTTCTCTACTCTGGACTGTAATCTAATTCTAATTTAAAAACAAAGACAAAAGAAAAGCAATAAAGAAATACAGTTGTGTTTTTTTGTCTTTTAATCTTTTCCTAATGGTCCCTTTTTTATTTCCTCCTGTTAATACTGCCAAATGAAAAAAGTAAATGAGACTGCCTCACTGTTTTAATTATAAAGAGTCTTGCAGTGCAATTTCAAACAATGATTAACTACACACTTGGCAGCACAAGCTTTATACTGTAGAGCAGCTTTTTAAATGCTTAACCCCAAAAGCCCAATAATTCGCAATGTTTGGCAAAGAGTAACTGTAAAAAATAGTAGCTTTTTGGGCAAGTCATAAAGGAATATAACTTTAAACCAATTGTGTCATCAATTGCAATATCATATACTAAGAAAGATGAAGACCCTCTGTCTTAGGTCAATGCCTGAAGTGTGAATTACTGCAAATTATGATCTCTTTGTAAAATTACAGCTGCATGTTGATGTGATCGTTAATTTTGAGAACACACACTATCAGTCTGGGTTATTTCCAGTTTTCTTATAAATAGTCCTCTGATTGGCCATGTGACCTAAACATCACTATAAATAGTCATAAAACAGAACAACAAGGACACCATCTTATAAAATACTATAATAATAACTAATAAAGAACTTAAAAAATGTAATGTTTACTCCTGCTGGATACATTCATTTAAAATAAAAATATAAATGAAAACATAATGCTGCGACCACATTTTCAGCATATTCTCTGTTGAATACAATCTGTTACCTTTCACAAGGTAAAAAGGTTGTGCCTCCATTTTTTTATTACAAAGCAGCAATTTCTGTGCTCTTTCAACCTCATTCTTCAAAACACAGCATACTCAAATATCTGTCCAAATATATACCCAAACTAATTTCAAAGTCAATTTGCAGTTGACCTTAATACAGCCATCCTTGAACTCAATTTGCTGCAGAGGCCTCGGCAAAAATGGTTGTTTCTGCCTGTGACATTCCTCCCTGAAATATGTAAAACTCATCCACCGACAAAAGAATGACAAAAATAAAGATTTCAGTCTCCGCTGTTAAATGCAAACCAGTGTTTTTTAACAGGAAATGTTATGTTAGCATTAAGAAGAACTTAGTAAGTAATCAGCGGCATCACATTACAAACATTAAATTGTCAATACAGGTTTTACAAGTTATCTATTAGCTTTTAAAATAATGACACCGTCTGCACTTCCTTATAATTCTTCATTCACTGTGCAGTTCTGTCTGCCACCAGGTACGACGGCTGGCACATGACAGGTGATTATATCGGCTTTTTCCCGCACAAGGACAGAAACCGTGTTATCGCCTTCTCCATTGTGCCGTTTCTTTCATTTTTATAAGAGATAAACAACAACAGTTTCTATCTGCCTTCATTTCTCCTTTATTGACTAAATGAAAGAATAAACACCTTTTCTGTCACTGCACCCTCCGCGCTGACGCACATGCATGGATGACATGCAACAAGGTTTCCTGTCCGTGAATTTGAAGCCTGTGCGGTAATTGCGATGTTAATTATAATTGCAAACTTAATATTTTTTTAATTTAAAAAAGAACAATTGCATATTATGATAATTGGCCTTTAACATTATGGAAGAGAGACGTAAGAGATGGAAAGAGTGCATAATTTGCTGAAAAAAAGAACATTTTCATCCATAGTAGAAATGAGATGAAAGACTGCGTTTGTTTTTTAAAATGTTACTGTATGTCTTGAATTTATAGATTTTGATATTTCCCTTTTAAATTCTTAAAAAGATGAAGTTTTTTTCTGTGCGCACAAACCTAAAATGATGCAGATGGGATCAGATGTGTCAAGAAGAATTTAATCAAATCTAGAATTAAAGTAAATCATTTGAGACTGAATAAACATAATTAAAAACTTAGAATACAACTTTAAAATAGCACCCCATGTTCTTCTCCACTTTTTTTTGACTGACCTAATGTTTTTGCATGTTAACTGTACTACAGCGTTTAATAAATACAACACATAACAAAATGTGGCAAAAATGTGCCTTGTTAGTGACGCTCAAATGGTGCTGTAGTTTTTTTCCCCTGGATGTGGAGGTTGGAGCTCTTCAGCCAATTACCCGAGCAGCAGATGACCCAGGAAATGAGCTGATATTCTATTCATGAGAAGAAAAATACACTTTGCAGAGCAGAGCAGAGATCGAGTCACCCCAGCGCAGATCCTCACGCTCGATAATTGTCCCTCATTTAAGTTTCATCTCATTTGGATATTCCAAAATCAAACTCGAGTTCAGGAGAGTTTTCTTTCGGCTCCAACTGTTTGGTTTGATGAATGTTTCAGAGCGCAGAAAGCTGCGGGGCTACTCGTGGAGGCAGAGCGCCGTGGTTAAAAGTCAATAGACAACACTGAACGTATAAATCAGGAATTTAGCGAGGGAGGGCCAGCCTGAGAAAACAAAAGCTTGCATTTGGCCGACTGCACTTTGTCCCCCACTTCCAATCAAAGGAAGGCCTTGATTTTGAAAATGAGACATTCATCTTGAGAAGACTCACAGAATGATTGTGAACGAGAAACCAAAGCTAACCATGGCTGATGATTAAAGCCATTAGCCGGGTGAGGACTATTATTTACAAAATACAACACTTTAGATGATGGAGTCATCTATATTTTGGAAATGTGGCAAAATGAACACCATACATCACAACACCGAACCACCAGCTCAGCGCCAGCGTCACCAAACAGGATGCAGGGAAACTGGAAATCATTTAATTTTTCATTAAAGTTAATGCGTCATCAGTCAAGCTGATGGGCTGCGTTTGGAGTGTTTTTGATATCAAATCCTGTCCAAAAGAAGCGCATAAGTCTGATTGATGAGGCATTAAATGTGCTGTAAAATGAAAATGCTCACCGTGGAGAAGAAACCTGGCCCCTCCTCTCTGCTCTCGGCTCCTTCTGGGGAAAAAAAAAATCCTCTTAGTCAGGTTAATAAGAAGTTAAAATGGTATTTAAGGAATGTTTTAAAAGTGTAATTGATCTGTTTCCAGTTTGTGGCAGTGATTTTACCACCTATTGCTACTTTCTGCTTGTCCTCTACTAAATCTAAGCAGTTTCCTATATTTGTTTGAATGTAAACATGCTAACTTTGTGGCTCTGCACAGTTTTTGTGAATCAAATGACCCTGATGATGTCATAATGATGGTTTAGCAGCAAGTTTCTGACTGAATGCTTCAATGGTAAATTACAGATGTGTGTAGTTTGAACATTTAACAATCAAGAATGGTCCAAGAAAAGATGCTACTGAATGGCATCATGGGAATTGTAGGACGCAGCATGTTCTAAACTAAACCATAGCAACTAAAAGGCAGGGTACCTCAGCCTCTGTTTCTTTAAGTTAGACAATATTTAAGTTAGGCTTTAAGTGTGATTTTGGGGAACTTGTGCAGCGCTTCAGCATCTTTCAGTCTGATCAGGCTCCACTTTGTCAGCAGAGGTTCAGACTCCCTGCTGCACAAGTTTGTCAGCCTGTGATTCTCCTGAGAGGGAAACCACCTCACACACGCACACACACAGAGAGAGAGAGAGAGAGAGAGAGAAAGAGAGAGAGAGAGACTTTGCCTCTGACACACCGGACCACGCCAGACGGTGAGAGCGTCGCCGCCAGAGGAGGAAGAAGAAGAAGAAAAGAAGAGGAGGAGGAGGAGGAAGAAGAGGAGGAGTCTCTCTGTAAGCGGCACCGGGACATCAGCGGGACTATTTCTGAGTGACAGCGAGCGGAGGAACAGCCGGAGCTCTCTCTCGCACACACACACACACACTTCAGACACACACACACGCACACACACACACTTAACACCACTGCGTGTCCGGCTTTAAAACACACACACACACACACACACCTCCAGCAGCCGTCGCTTGGATCAGGAAAAGGTCGTTTACGCGCGGTTTGGAGGAATTTGGAGAAGCTCTCCGGCTTTCACCTGTTCAGAGGCTGCACGGCTCGGCTCGGCTCGGCTCGGGATTTAAAAATGAAATAAAAGAAGAAGAAGGAATCAGCTGAGATGGCACGCGGCTGAAATGGCTCGTTCGCCGGTAAGATGATGGTTGATGACTTTTCTCTGCGCGCAGTTTGCTCCAGTCAAACAAGACACGAGACACCTGACAGGAGACGCGGAGGGTGTGTGTGTGTGTGTGTGTGTGTGTGTGTAGAGTTTGTGTCTGTCATTTATCCAGCAGCCCTGTTGAGGAATAAACTCGGCAGGGCGGCGCGCGCGAGATGTGGCATTCCTCAGCATTCAGCGTCCGTGCGCGCGCGCGTGTTTTTTTTTTTTTTTTGTAAGGGGATTATTGCAAGTCATCTGTTAATGCCGTAATGAGACAGGAGGTTGGATTGTGTGTCAGTTTGTTGGCAACGTGTTTCTGCTCTGAAACTGTCATTAAAGATCCAGAGAGAGAGGAGGGGACGTTCAGACTGTGTGTGTGTGTGTGTGTGTGTGTGTGTGTGAGTCGCCTACACCATCAGTATCTCCCTCTTGCTTCCTTTCTTTTTTTAATCTCTTGTTTTGTTTACCCTTTACACCAGGTAATGACAGCTGGCTCCTTTTCTGTGCATGTAAAGGTTGAACTGGGTTTAATAAACTCGAGACAAAAGAGCACCTTTTTGCCTTTCGAGAGACAGTTTCTACATCCTCAAATCATCAAGTGCTGGCTGACTTTTGCGTGGAGATCCTTTTCTAAATCTCAGACCTGGCCTGACAGCCAATTAAAAACAAGGCTGCTACAGATGAATATGAAGGGATGCAGTGAAAACACAGAGCGCAGCAAAGCCCAGTGGGAATATTATAACCATCCCTTAAGAGAGGCTGGATACTATAGAAATGGCACAAAGGCTTGATCACATAAACTCACTATAGACCTGCACAGGTTTATTATAACTCCCGCAGGGATAAAATAGTTATAATAGGCCTTTATATCAAAGGAGATGAAAATACATGAAAGTACCACGAGGCTACTATAAACCCACCACTGAGCAGCATAACCATGCTGTAAGTCCCTTAAGGCATATTGATGCCACACAGTGTGACGCAGAAATAACATAAAATACAACGAGGTAACTGTAAACCAATTTGCGGGGAAACTGCTGTTTTACTCTGGGAGGTAAACATAAATATTAGCAAACCATTATACAGTCACTGTAATTCTCAATAGAAGAGATCTGTGCCACACTAATACCATAAAATCACTGTTGAGTGTCATGGAGAGAAACAGGATTATGAAACATACTATAGGAAAAGACAGCACATGATATAATGTACACTTGGAGTCCATTTTATTAGATATACCTGTGCAATCTAATGCCATTTAACATAACAGTTCTGCTCTAAATGCGACATTTATTACGTTTATAATGATCAGTGCTTGTTGACTGTTTGTCTAAAATGTGATAATTCAATTAGATGTTTTAGCACTTTGTAAAGTGTACAGAAAAATGGAAACTCATCTCACTATAATGCAGTCCAGTACACCACCACCTTTAACTGTGACATCAATGCTAAAGCATATAATTGAATCTATAACTTTTAAAGTGGCACAAATTACGTGTAAAGAAACCAATTACTATGTGAAGGTATTTAATATTGTTTAAAGTCTCCCTCCAGACACGTTTTAATTTGCATATAAAAATAATTCAGAATAAGTCTGGAATAATTATTTGTGTCTGGTATGGTTTCTTCTCCAAAAAAGTTAAAAAGTTCAATTATTTACCACTTTAAAATTAATGAATCTATAACTTTTTCTTCATTCCAACTTTATCTTTACATACTGGACCATGATCGCCTTTTACTGTGATATCATAAACGCTGCAGATATGTGAAGGCATTAAACTCAGATTAGAAGTGAGAACAAAAAAAGTTTCCCTCCAGCAGAGTAATCTGAAAACAGGAACGTGTACATCGTCCTGCACAGAGGAGCTCAAATATCACTGCGAAGGAACAAAAGGCAAAACACGTTCTGACTGGAGGGGGGCTTTAAAAGTAAAGGCTGTAAAATTCAGAGACTTGGTCGATTTTAAAACCGTATAAATCATGTATTAAGTCAAATTACCACCTGAAAGTACCCAGAATTTGTATGAAATGAGAGAAAACCAATATAACTTGAGAGAAATATGAATGTTAAAGAAACCCAAATCATTGTAGTTCGGTTAAAGACCTGAATTTATTGAACCTTATGAAGAAGAACTGAAAATATGGAGTTCATACTGTAAGTTTAAAGATATATATTAAAAATGTATAAGGGATAGTGTGAAATTCTGTTACTTTTGAACAGGGGGGCGCAGTGAGAGAAAGGTGAGGCTCAATATTTTTTTTGGTGTTGAAAATCTTGTTTTCTTCAGTTTTCTTGGGAATAATTGGCTGTTTCTTTTACATTTATTTATGTTATTGCACATTTTGAATGATAAAGTCCTTGATTTACGGTGTTACTGCTCAAAAATACACGAAGAAGTTTGTTGTAAACTCACCCAAAGTCCCCATAGTGGTATCACAGCAATATCATAGTGATTTTTCCATCAGGAACCGGCCGGCCTGTCTCTTCTGTCTGGGTCGTGGTCTTGGCTGTCGGGGCAGCGGAGGCTCTCCGTCAGCGGCCCAAGTGGCCACGAGCCAACTGCGACTAGTAAACAAACACACACTTCCTGTCTTTTTGTGCCCCCCCCCTCCCTTGGCTTTCAGTGTAAATGTAACACACATCGGTGGTGGGTGTGGTGCTGCTGCGGTGGCAGCTGAGCTCGGTCGTTTCAGGTGAGGCTTATTAGCGTGCAGGTCGCCTGTGCCGGACTCAGAGATGTAAGATCCCTTTCACCTCCTATGATAACATCGAGGAGCAATGTTGGATGATGGATCAAGCACCGTGTGATAAAAGGGAAGGAAGGAAGGAAGAGGCTGGGCTGAGTCTCTGAGTGTGTGTGCGTGTGTGTGTGTGTGTTTGAGTCCAGTCTTGCAATGTATTGTGGATCAAGGGACGTTAGAGTACTTCACACCAAAATCCAAAGAGCGTGCAAGTGAACTGTGCGTGTGTGAGAGGGAAGTCTTTAAGGCCCAATAAATTAGCCTTGTCAAGCTGAAAGATGTCTCTGTGTGTGTGTGTGTGATTACTCCGTATGTGTGTTGCTGTGTGTGATAAAGATGTTGCATGTGTGTGTCAATTAGAGACCTTTAAAGCCTTCGTGGCGAACTCAGTGTGCTTGCATGACCTGCAGCGCTTTTATTTGTGTACGAGATGGTGTGTGTGTGTTTTGATGTGTGTGTGAAGAGCGTTAACCGTTGCTCAACATTTTAGCAAACTGGCAGTTATCCTGCACTTATCCCATGAAATGAATGTGGCATTTCTGCTGTTTTCACACCGGTGGATAGAAGCAGCTATTATAAGGGCTGCATTTTGATTTTACCCTCCCTGGCCTCTGTGTGTGTGTGTAAGTGCTTTCTGTGAGTGCGTCTATACTTATGTTTCTTGGCTGTTTACGAGAGCTTTGACTAGAAGTGAAAAGGTTTCATCTGAGGCCATCCCCCCTGTTGAAAATGCAGTTTTTTTTAGTTCATTTACTTTTTCTTGGCTGTAGTTCATCACACAGTTTGTGCATATTAATGTTGTTTAGGGTGGAGAAATGAACATATCCGAATAATCATGATAATCAGGTGCCAAAGGGAGACTTTACCCCATGAGTCACGTACGATGCTGTAACTGAGGTCAGCAGGTTGGCGTGCTGACTTTATTCCCACTGTGGTCATTTCGAATTCCCGTCACACTGTGGACATTTTGAGTCGACTCTCTATCCAGAGGAACTAATACAGCCCACACTGCTGCGCATCTTTCATTACCACATGACTGCAGAACATTTTTGATTGAACAATTAATTGTTCAGTCAGTCAAAACTTTCCAGAACCCCAACTTGCGTCTTCAAATTGCAATCATTTGTCTGATTAAACATCCAAAAATAAATATATTCAACTATAAAGCAACAAAAAAAGCTTTCAAAAAAGCATTTTAAGCTTTATAATGATCAATTCTCAGCATTTTCTTTTACATATCTGTCCATACGCTACCGGATAAATTGTTTTAATGCTTGTTTTTCTAAAGTTAAATAAGTTATTTGAATGCAGGACAATGCACTACAGTGTGGTATTATCATATGTACTTGAGTAGAGGATCTGAGTCCTTCCTCCACCGCTGGCACGAGTTCAAAATGGCAGCCCCTGAGCTGGGGTTAGTGAGTCCTTGAATAAGTCGCTGAACCCCTCCTACCTCCAGGGATGCTCGGTAGCTGACCCCTGACCTCACAACATTATCATCATATTGTTCTGAGCGTGCTCAACACGAGTCTCCTTTGAAAATGAAGAACGACTGTAACATTTAGGGAACAGGAGGGCTCTCACAAGTGCGGTCATACAAATGTGTGTCAGGCCGTGTGTGTTTGTCCTGTACGATGCTTTCCAGGCACCAGGTGCACGCTGGGATTTGCGACACTGGGTCGGCTCAGCTCCACTCACCTCATTATCCTCTTTGGACAAGGACGGACGTAATCTCCCTCTCTGTTCTCACCCCCAGCCCCCCCTCCCCCTCCCTTCCCCCTCCCCTGGTCTCACTCTTGCATCAACTTCCTCTTTACTCGTTTTCTACCTTTACCTGAATTTCGTTCTATTTCGGTCCTGTCCAGGTCTCTAGGTCTTTCTTTTTTAAGCCATTTGTCTCTCTCTCTCTCTCTCTCTCTCTCTCTCTCTCTCTCTCTCTCTCTCTCTCTCTCTCTCTCTCTCTCTCTCT
>JBAJHX010000011.1:6662521-6675049 GCA_037176925.1 Amniataba percoides | reverse complement strand
TCTCTCTCTCTCTCTCTCTCTCTCTCTCTCTCTCTCTCTCTCTCTCTCTCTCTCTCTCTCTCTCTCTCTCTCTGTCCTCTGGCTCTCTACCTGTGGATTGATTAGTCTAGTCTGCTGTTGCTGTTGTTGGGTGACAGAGTTCGCTCGTCACGCTCGGTTTGGTGGGTTAAGGCAGCTCGCAGTAACGTGGAGCGTGGGGCAGGGCTGGTGGGATTGGTGTGTGCGTGTGTGTGTTGGGGATGGGGGGGTTGCGAGCGTTGAAAGGAAAACGTCGCCATCCGGCCATCCGTTAAACTGCGGCTCATGATTCTTGTCCTGTCACCCTTGGCGGTCTACCTCTCACCGCCTAATACGCCCCTGTCACATCCCGAGGGACCCGCCGTGACTGAGCGAGCAATGCTTAAAACTGTGAGTGTTGAGAGAGAGAGAGAGAGAGAGAGAGAGAGAGAGAGAGAGAGGAGGAAGGTGGTGAAACAAAGAGAGGAATGTTTTTTATCGCCTTTGGAGTATCATGGGGAAAAGAAGAAAGTGGCAGTAAACTTGTTATGTTAAGAATCCGTGTCAACATCACGTATGCCACCTTAAAAACTGTGACCGCCTGTAGTCGTCTTAATTGAGTTGATTCAGTTGTTTGAAGCACATACAGCAGATGAGTGTGACTGAATGCATATGAGGTGTTATCGGGAAATTAATGAAGTTCCTCAGTGTGAAATTTTACTATTTCAAGAAGCTCATCTATGAAAATATATATATAACATAGTTGCTGTACATGCACACTCAAGGTTATAACTCTATTTGCTGTCATGAGCAGGAATGCGTAGGCGTTCAGATTAAAAGGGATGCATGGATGTCATTGTGCACTGGATGTATGTGAACAAGCCTGATCTCCATTCCTATAGTCATCCACAAATGCCACTTTTACTGTCAAATAAACGTAAGGGAAGAAGTGCAATTTCACCGTTTAACTGCAAGGTTATCCAACAAGGCCACAGCAGCTGTCATTATTCGACTCTGAAATTTATAGCACCCATATTATTAATCCATCACATGTACATGCTACTATCATCAAACATCAGGGAGGGAAAAATGACTTTGTTTGGAGTGCTCAAACTTTACAAAGTGCCTGCAAAAAACTGCACATCAATTAAAATAATGCCTCTTGATCACACAGAAGTAATTCAATAAGTTTATGCACAGTGAACACCTCTGGGCACTTTTACAGATTGCTGGATAGACTCGAGAAGTAACACAGTTAATGAAATTGCTTAACAGGCAAAACAAACAATGTTTTATTAACTCATTTTCTCATTAAATCATCTATGGCTTACTCCTGACACACAGGTACATGACCAGTGTATGCTTATGTGAAATATGTCCACTACAGGCCAAACATTTGGAAGCATCTTCAAGTTGCTATTCGCAATGCCTTTCTTAAAAACCAGCATGAGTTATATGTATTTTGGGATATATTTACTGCATTGCTCTTATTGATATGCACCATTTTCCTCAATTTACCTTTAGGTATATATTGATGTTACCTACACAAAAAGAAGAGGAAGGTGTTCTTCAAAAGACGATTTGACCCCCTCAGTCTCCAGACCTTTCTCCAGTTGAGCTTGTGTGGGAAGAATTGGCTCGATTAGTCAGAAAAGCGCGTCCCACAGATCAGCAGTCTCTTATTGATGAACTTAAGAAAGCTTGGAATGCAATTTCCGGCACATACCTTAAAAAACGTGTGGAACGAAAGCCTCGTATGTGCCATGCTGTTGTTAAAGCCAGAGGAGGTTACTTTGAAGAAAGCAAAGTCTAAGCAAGAAAAACTGATAATTATAGTAAAAAAAGTATATCAATTAATCTTTTGTATAAATTTGATCTTGCTACTTTTGGCCTGTAGTGTACATAGGTGTGCAAAGTCTTTATTAGTTTATGTGAGGAAAGTGTGATTTGCATGCTTGTTTGTGTGCACTCGGTAAGACATTTTGCACCCCAGGTGACATTCTGCATTGAAACTGAGCTGATCACACATCATTGATTGTGAAATTTAAACCCCGTAATTGTGCAAAAACAGCTGAAAGCAAACTTAGATACCAGCAGAAACTCACATTCCTTGGGTGTCAAACACTCGCGCTGTAAATCAGGTGTTATGTGGCGCAGCTGCTGTCTTTCGGCAGGAAAACAAGATTTGTGTGTGTGTGTGTGAGCTCGTGTGTTATGCTGCATCACCATAGTGATTGCCAGACTACATAAAATTGGAAAGGAAGAGCAGTCCTTTATCACGATAGTATTACAGTCTGTTGTGTTTGTCAGCAGCCACTGTGCAGAATCCCTCAGTATGTGTGTCTGTGCAAGGTGGTTGGCACTCCTTTCCTCAGATGTTATCAGTGCTTACAAGTGTGTGTTTGGAAAAGTGCGAGGGGGAAAGATGGATGGAGGGGAAACGAAGGAACGTGGTTTTATAGGAAGAAGGAGAGGAAGGCAAAAGGGGCAAATAGTGGAAAGAAGGGGAAGAGGTAGAAAGTGAGAGAGCCTGGATTCCTCCTCTTGTTTATCATTGCCGGACTGTCTGACCAGCTGGCTGAATAGAGCAATGAAAAGCAGATGGATGGAAGTCTGCGCGCTTGTATCTGTCTAGCCAGCCGAATAGAGCAATGGAAAAAGATAGAGCCATGAATAGCTTAGTGGTTGCTTCTGTGTGTGTGTTTGTGTGTGAGCACGCTGGAAGAAGCGGTGATTGTATTGACAGCTAGCTTATTGTGGTGGTGCTGAGGCCCTGGATAAATCACCTGGCCCCACATCCTGTGAGACTGTTTATGTGACATCACACGCTCATATTAACCCCACTGCAGCCTCGTGTCTGTGGGTTTATATATGTGTGTGTGTGTGTGTGTGTGTGGATCGGACAGACGGAGATGGTGAGAGAGGGAGATAATTAGAGGACTAAGGCGTGAGGTGAAAAATAAAGCCTGTTGGGGAGAAATATGCCATAATCCAGCTGCCTGATGATCTTTTAAAGCAATAACCTGCAACAAATGCTCCCGATCATGCTTAATACAACATAATGAGAGCATGTAGGATTTTACATTTACTGTTTTAAATGTCAAATATCTTTGTGGTAGCAGAAGCTTTGGAACCTGGACTGTCAGCAGATGAACTGCAAAGGTAGCATTAAGTAATGAATCTAATGAAATCTGGAAGTGAAATGTGGATCGATGTCAGGCTGATCACATGCATGCAGTCTTGACGCAGGAGCTGAATTTCAGTGAACATAAACAGTGTGTTTTTGGATGCTTGACTTTAAAATGTCAATATGGGTTGTTTTGACAGTTTCCCTGCATGTAATTGCAGCCATTAATACCGAAGTGATTGGGTCCACCCATGCTGTTGGACCTGGGTGGGCACATTTCTCCCTCTCCTCCAGCTGCTATTCAACAAGTAGATGGCTGAGCTGATTCATTTATTATTGACATGATGTGAGGGTGATGGAAACTAAGGTGTGGGGCGAGGGGGGTTGCTTGGATGGAAAACTGCCAGTGCACTGCATTTATACCACCAATTGTATTTTGCTCTCTTTGGGGATCTTAATCGATTTTACAGCGTATGACTTCATAATGTTTAGTCTATAAGGCTGCAGCACGGTCACGGGGCCGGGTTCAAAAGCCTTTACAGTGTAAACTCAGATGGCAAGGAGCATAAATTCAGCCACATAAAAAACAGCTGCCTACCTGTGCTATGTGTGTGTGTGTGTGTGTGTCTCAGGCTTAAAGCTTAAATATACCAGCCTCCTGCATCTAAACGCCTCTTCTTCTGATTTCTCCTCATCAAAGTGTGAATAGAGATTGGGCCACTAAACGGAGGAGAGGTGTCTCTGTGACTTGCTGCGTTATATAAATGAGACCCTCGCCGCAGACAAATCACTCAGGACAATGGAAAGCCACTATAGTCGCTGCCTATCAAGGAGAGACGTTTAAAATGTGCGCCGAGTTTTAACGAGTCAAAGTGTGAGCGTCTATTTGTCATTTAGGCTGTTTTGGCTTGAAGACGTGTTGACAATCTCAAATTAGCATTGACGTGCCAACCTCAAAGGCCTGGTCAGACACACAGTCACAGAGCTGCATAGCACATAAGCAAGGTGGGAACATCAAGTCAAAGTCAGTCCAAGCGTCTTTTTATTTCTTGGTTCTGTGTGTTACATCCCACATTACATTTTGTTCTCTACTGGCGATCTATCAGTGGGCAGCACAATGAAAAAATAAGTCCAGAGAAAGTTCTAATATTTTAAGTTTTTAGATTATCCACAAATTCATGAATATGTCAGTGATTTTGGATATATCATCTATCTTTTTGCAGGGGCATCAAATGTGTGTCATTGTTCCTCACCAGGAATTCATGGCTTACACTGGCAGAGAGGTTGTGTGGGGGCAGATAAAATAGTTTCCACAGCACCCTTTTCTGTTACCCGAGGAATGGCGAGCTTGATAATAATCCCAGTGGAAGTACTAGCCGCAAGCTAACCGGTTGCAAAGTGTTGCCTCATTATTTTTTTTTGGGGGGGTGGGGGTGAAATTAGCTATTTTTCCTCCCCTTCGCCTCATATTTTCCGCGGTGTTGCAGCGTAGTAGCGTCTGTCAACCTTGAAGCTGTGTTTATCAAAAAAAATCACAAAAATCACAATAAAAAAAATCACATGGAGGTAGAGTTGCTGTCAGTTTAAATGTTCACTTTGCCAAAATATCTCAATCTGAAAAGTCTGAAATGGTGCAGACACGCCGGCATTTATTCCGTTTGAACCCCAAGCTGGATTGCATTAGAGACATGGTAATCCTCCCTGTTGACAAAACAAATATGAGCAAATCAATGTGTGCAGGTATGAGTAGATGGAGGGATGATTAGATGGACGGATGAAAAACGGTTGCGATGGATTTATGCGCAGCCAATCAATGAACCAACTCAACAGATGGAGCCGTCTCTGGCCTCTTATGAGTTGCGGCTATATTGGCACACGTTTAATTCGCCTTGAAAAGCTTTCGTCCCAACTTCCTGCCCAGGTTACTGCAGAACAGAGAGGGAGACCCAGATGGGTGAAAAGACAGGAGAGAGGAGAGTTGAAAGGCAGTCTTTCCTGTTTGTGGTTATTTTTTAAACAGGCCTTCCTTGTAGATCAAAGCGGCGGCTCCACAGAACGGCTCTGAAACGGTATTTTACATTTCTGTCTCAGTTTTTGTGTTTTGCTCTGAGGAGTTCCAGCGGAGTTGCATTTGGTCTTATGATGTTGAATGCAGGCGTTGTTCTTTGGTCACACAGTTGTTGTTGTTTTTTTTCTGCAATGTTGTGGAATGCGGATAAAAGCTCGATCCTTTTAATTTGGTGTTGACATTGAATACATTCTTTGAACCTGAAAATATTGCGGAGGCTGTATGAAAGCCGGAAAAGGTAGAGACAGAAGGCTGTTTTTGTGGTCTAAGTCTTTTCTCATAAATGTGGAATTTGCAGAATCTCTTATCATGCTGCTGTGTGTATCAGACAGAGGAGGATGGGCATATGAAGAGATATAAACATTTTTGTAAAAATAACCAACAACTACAAAACATAAATGCTTGCTGATGTTAAATATTGCAAATGGAAACTCTAAAATGTAACTATAAAGTTAGCGTGTCAATTAAAGCTGGAGCCATGAAAGAGTGTAAAAGTGCTGCTGGAAAAGAAAAAAATCAAGTTCAAGCCAGGTAGGAGGTTGAATCACGGGTTAGTACGTGAACACTGAAAGGGAGAGTGCTGAAGAGAAACAGAAGAGAAGAGAAAGCAGGTGAATTATCATTTAATGTCAGCCTGTGTCTCGAATGAAGAGTCATTGAATGAGCAAGCAGTGAATGAAAGCAAACTCTTTAAAAGCTTTAAACGTGTGAGAGCTGGAAAAAGTCCATTTGTCATTTAAAGGGTAATAAATTGAAAGCATTCAAAATGTCATTGGCATTATTAATTATTAAAACAATTGAGAGTTGAAGTTAAAGTGTGTGTACATTATAAGATATTGTTGTGTTTCTTAGTGTGTACACTATATTTATTCAGTCAAAAGCTGAAGGGTCATTTAGAAGAGATCAGCCATCAGTTAACATGTCATGGGTGAAATGTCAGTCATTTTAGGTGAGGTTGAAGAATAAGTAACAATGCACAGTTTAAATTGTTAAGATCGAAGACTAAAACTCCAGTTGACATGCAAAGTATAAAAGCTGTTCAACACAATGGCTGAAAGCCGTTTAATTGTCAGTTCAAGTCCGTGAAAGCAGTGTAAGTGTCCGTCGACATGTACAATAAGCACTGAAAGTTGAGCTCTGGCTCTGGGCTCTTGGAAGAAAATTGCTGTGGTGCGCCATGATTTACTTTTAAGAGCCGTCCAAGCCCGGTTGATGCGGATCGCTGAAGGAGGAAAACTTTTCTGTTTACTTCCTAATACACTCGATTATTAGCGGACAATTTCAACTTGACCGCTCCGGGTAAGAGTAGATGACACCTCAAGATCCCCTTGAGGAGTCCACTGCTCTGATGAAAGGTTTGATCAGCTGAAAAAGTTGGACGGGCAGGAAGCTTTTAGAGGGCCGACGGGTATTTTGTGGCCAAATATGGCCTGCTGGCATTACTTTGGTATCTCTCAGCTTGATCCAGTCTTTTGATTATTCTGTCCGCTCCGGTGATGTCTATTAATGGTATGAGAGCACTTTTTGCTGGGTATTAGCCAACATTTATATGTGCGTGAATGTTTTTGTGTCTAGGCACCTCTCTGCATCAGTATGTCCATTTGTGCATTTAAGGGTGTGTGTATGTGAGGACGCAGCACAAGAGTAGCCCAGTCTGCATCACTCAGTACCATCCATATTGCTTTTCCTATCAAAGAGGACGCTTTTAGCCCCCCGGCCGGCACTCGCAATGCTCCTTTGTGTCTGTAAGTGGCGGACCATGGGCTGAATTTTTAAGCATCTGAGTGTGTGTGTGTGTGTGCGTGTGTGTGAGCAGGGCCGAGTGAGTGATAGAGATGGACCCTCAGAGGGACAGACGGAGATAAAAACAAGAGGAAAAGAGACAGAATGGAGAGATGGAAGGAGAGAGGAAGTGTTGAATCGTGGGGGAGGGAGGGAGAGGAGAAAGTCTGTGTCATGAACTTTGTGTTGAACAAAGTGCTCTAAAAGCAAAGTTTATCAAAGCGTATCCAGATACATGTGAAGAGCAGAGGGGTGTAGTAGAGAGAGCAGCGCAAAGAGAGGGATGTGGGAGAGATGGATATGAAATCTGCACTGTCACACACTTCCCAAATTGCCTTGCATCCCCTGGAGACCATGGATAGGATGACTTAATTCCTCTCTCTCACACACACGCACAGAGTTACAAACACACACTGACTAACTAGAAAGCGTCTTTTAAGTTGAAAAAGACGAGATTGGTGAATACTCTCCTGTGAGATAATTGTTCTGTATGAGTCTGAATATTTGATGAAGGAGTCTCATTATCACCATAATAGGTGTGGTTAGCATGAATATGAATACGTACAAACCCTTTGAAATGCCCTGTCTCTATTTGATTTAGAGCGGCGTCTGTTTTAATCTCAAAATTCACCTTTATAAGGACAGACATCGCTTCTGCTATTCCTGTGAGCTTATATCCTGATTAATAACTGTGCTCAGTGCGAATCTCCCTCCCAACCTGTGAGTTCAATTTATTTCCAATTTTGTGTCTTTCACAGGCATGAAACTAAAGAGGAATATTACAAATGCACGGCTATAAAATATCAAAATTCACGTATTAAATAATTTCCCTTTTGCGGCTGTGTGAATGCTGCGGACAGCCAATGAATGCACAATTCAATAGGTTTAAAAGGAAAACAGCAGCATTAAACCACAGTGCTAACAGACTGCAAGATAAGGTGTATGCTGGATATCAACCTTAAGATCAGTTATTGAGTGAATAAATAATCACATGGATAAATATAGAGAAAATATGTCACATCACCATGAAATTCAGAAATAATCCATTCTCTTCCAACTAAGCTCATTATTTAGATAATTTATTTCATCCTGCATCTTTTCACAGTAATAAGATGACGAAGCCAGTTATGCGTCTGGTTTCTGCTCCAGGTGAGATGAGCAATCAGCCAATCACAAAACTGGCTCCATTGTCTTGATTCACATATAAACGCCTTGTGAACCAAAGTTGCCCTCTGATTTTCCTTGTTTCCCTTTACATTAAGTTTTAAAATGTAAAGCTAATCCAGGCGTAAACTTGAGTGTTTTTGCTATTTACTTTCGCCTGTTTTCCTGCAGCATCTCCAGCACGGTGTGGGTGACAACAACAAGCCCACAGTAAATATGATGCCCTTCGCCCAGCGTTCAACAGAAACAGATGCAATCTAGAGATTACACCCACCCACGGTTGCTCCTTCCTTATTTCATTCCCGCGCCGTGTTGTAGATTGAGCCGGACCGGAGCTTGTCGTGATTCAGCGGCTTGGAACGAATACCTCATTGCAAACAGATGCCGTCCAGAGATTAGCCTGTGCCGCCTCACACGTATTGTAGGAGACTTTCCCTGGCAGGACTGGCTTTCCTTCAGTATGTGGTGAATGAAAAAAGAGCTTTCTGAAGGGATGAATCCTGAAGATTATCCTGGAGTGATTCACTCAGTCTGATTGGGGTCCAGATATTACAACCAGCCCTCCTAATTCAATCTGATTGTGTATTGACTTTTTGTCGACTGGTCGATTGACAAGGGCGAAAGAGCTTCATTGTCGTTTCAGTCAGCCTGTGCTTGTTGTGTTGTGTTTGTGGAGGAGCAGGTGTGTGTGCGCATACTTGATAAAGGGGAAGCAGGGCAGAGGAAAAGGAGCCTGGAGGAGGGAAAAGAGTGTGAGAGGAGGTGGATCTATTGTATTGACAGGAGGACCGCCTTGTATGTGTAGTGCATGTATTGTAATCATGTTTGTGGCAGTTTGTTGGGAGGCCAATACACAGGCTTTATCATGCTGCGTCCTACTGGTTTTAACTCAGTGCGGTTTGAGAAAATCAATGCTTACATCTTGTGTGTGTCTATATCACTTCATTTTATTTTTTATTTTTTCCCACTTCCCCCGACCTCAGCGATCTTCTGTTCTCCGTGTCCTTCTGCTCGTCCATTCCTCGCCTTCTGCCTCCTCGCCCGCCTCCCCCTTCGTTACTTCTAGTAAAGTTGAGCGACACGCGGCTGTACGCAGGGCACGTACTCTTCCCGTGGATTCAAAATGGAGGGTCAGTGTCCTCCCCTGCTCAGATAATATCACCAGGAATTTCGCTTGATTTACATTTATATGCAGAGAGGCCAATAATGTGCAGGTCCAAGTGCAGACGCCGCTTTCACGTACTTTTCCCCCCAGTTATTGATTCAGTTTGACCGCTGCCTGTTTGAGGTGATTTAGGCGGGTTATATTGCCTTCGGCGGTGACAGAAACTCAACGTTGTTCTAAATTTAATAGAATGGCACAGTGGCCCTTGACAAATTAATTAATCATCGAAAAAGACAATTGGTTACAGCTGCTGGCAGAGTTTCCTAGATGGGTATTGCAAGACATTACCTCCTGATAGCTTCCGGCATTCAGTCGTCTATGTATCTGCAGGTAGAACATCTAAAAATATCTGCCCCTTATGAGGCACTTTGTCAGATTGGACAAGTTGTCCATCTGCGTTTCTGCCGAGGGATTCTTTGTATCATGGCGTCAGCGGCATCTCTCAGGATTAAAGGGAGCCTGTTTGATTTATTGTGAGGGTCATTTTGGCTTAAGAACAGAGCACAGGTCAGGTTTTGTGTTTACTTGGATAAATAGAGCTGAAGTGCAGCCAGAACTTGCTGGTTTTGTTCCAGAAGTGAGAAAACCTCATTTGAAACCCTGTTGAGGTTTTTCTGTTTTATTGTTATTGTCTGCTAATTGTCACTTATGGCCGTGGTGGTTCCTGTTTATCAGAAGTTCCTTAGTGGCAAATAATCTAAATGTCTTCAGTGATTTAGCATTTACATTCTTAAAGCAGCCAAATTAGAGCTTGAAAAAAAACCCCATAACTCCTCTTTCTTTTTTAAAGAGGTCAAAGGTCAGCATGGGTAAAGCAAGTACAGTATAACCCACATCTTTGATGTCCTAACTGTTGGACTGAGCGTGACGTTTTAGTTAAAAACTCCACTTCCCGCCTCTCTGTTCACATGACTCTCCCCAGAGACCCCGATAGGGTGAAACACACCCTCCTCTTATCCCGTCGTCGCCTGAGCAGTCTGATAGGCTGAACCACGTCTTCATTTCCTGTCCTTTGAGTGTTGGGTCCTTTCCTGTGACCGACCGATCTGCTGCCAGATAATGATCTGTCCGAGAGAGAGGGTGGGGGGGTAGCAAGGACAGCTGCGTTTTAGTGTGTTAATGTGCACCTCTGTTGCCATGTATGTGTGGCTGCTTTTAGACATGAAAGTCAATCAACTAGTCAATATCGCTGCATGTACGCTGCCTGTACATACATGGCTGTAGTCATGTACTGTATTTATGTCGGTGTTCATCTTGATCCAGAGCCGGTAACTTGACCACAGCATCGGTTGTTTTCCTTCCGTGCGGATTGCTTGTTATGTGCTGCTGATAGAAGAGATACACTCCCTTTGTGTGCGCCTGTGTGTGTATGTTTGAGTGTGTGAGCACCTCTGCCTTATTACAGCGTGTCTATATCAGTAATAGGGGTCTGGCTGCCAGGCTGTGGCTCTCAAAGAAAACCACTTAGACATGTCCAGGGAATGCCTGGGACTTAGGGAGGCTGCCTCAGCATGGCTCTAATGCATCTCTGAACACACACACACACACACCCACCAGACATGATCACCAGACACAGACGCCAGTGCAAGCCCAGTGAATCGCTTCCCAAGCCATTATGAGGCAACCGTGGTCAAATGGGACTCACAAATCTGTTAAAAGTGTTTGTATGTGATAATGAGATGGGCGTGTTCATGCATGTTCTACGCTTCGTTGCATGTTCCTTAACATACGTCATTATGTCACACAGGTTAAACTAAAAGCCATTTGGAAAATGTTATGCAAATGTAGGCAGAGGCTTCATAATGTTTTGCCCACTCCCCCAAAAAACAAAGAGAAAGTGATGCAGTGGTTTATGTGATATTTGAAATATGGAAATTTCCTCCACCCCAGTAATGTAATCGACTGAGCATATCATCAGATATCAGATACAGTGTATGCGTAACACCTCCTGCTCGCATTCCCGCGTACCGGCGGTGGCTCGCTGTTTGAATCATATTTTCACTGATGCACTTGTTAAATATGAATCTGTGCGTTGCAGCTGGACGGGTGTTTGTCAGTGCAGCAGGCTGGAGGCTGATCTGTGTTTCGCTCAGTCACTGGCATGGAAAACCGGATCTTGTGCTCCTTTCGTGAACCGTGTCGCTGGTCAAAACGCAGATATGCTTGACACTCGTGTGTGCAGCGTCTCTGGTCCCGTAGTAGAATAGCTCAGCTGAAACTTCACAATTAGACTTCAACTTCCCTTTATTTTCCCAGAGGAAATGTAAATCATGTGCAGCCATGTAAAGCACATCCAGGCATAAACATGAGGTACATAAAACATAATAGAATACATAAACCATCATAAAAATATGTAAAAACAAATGCTAAAACTCTCCAGGGAAGTTCACATAAAACACATCCAGTGTCAGCATCACATAAAACCAGCACTGCATCCTGTCATCTTTATACAACCCCATCATCAATGGGCTGTATTGAAAATACAGACAGAAATACGTGTTGTTATACTTGCAATATAAAAATGTCATATCCCTCCACAGTATATGAGGAGACAAGCTGTTCTGGTAATGCTGGAACACCTCAGATCGCTCATTGACACAGCTTTATTTTCCAGCAGGCACACTGGCATTGTTGCTTTGTTTGAATATGCCACACTGACACCCGTTCTCTACCGTGACCTTCAGTAATTGTAATGTGGTGATGCTTGTTGTATATGTATGTGTATAAAGGTTATACTCTTAACCCCCACCTCACAGATTCCCCCCCTTTTGTGACTAAAGATCTCAGCTTCGCTTTCAGGCCTACAGGTTGTACATGAGGATGTTTTATCACAGTCCAGCTCTTCAGAGAGCTCAAGATATTGGCTGAATGCTAACTTTAGAAGACCTTGAAATTAATACTGAATACACAGCGGCAAAACTTTACCACTCCCTCGTCGTCCCACAGTGATTAAAAGCTTATCTGCCACAGTGCGCGCGTGTTAAGGAGAAAACTGCACATGCATAGCAAACACACACGCAACAAACACTTGTGCTTCTGTAATGGGAAAAAAATGCAAAGCAGGCATACAGTAGGTGCACACATTTGCAACAAACTGTATTACTTTAAGGGGGAAATTGCATACACAAAGTCACGGCAAGCATCCCAAAACGCGCACACACACACACACACACACACACACACACACACACACACACACACACACACACACACACACACACACAC
>JBAJHX010000011.1:6639583-6662421 GCA_037176925.1 Amniataba percoides | reverse complement strand
CACACACACACACACACACACACACACACACACACACACACACACACACACACACACACACACACACACACGTATACAGTGCTCCATTGAGACAGAGTGGAGGAGTGGACTGTTAAAAGATTCAGAGCATGGAGTGCCTGGCAGATCATTGCAGACCTAGTGTGGGAATTTAGAGAGACAACGTGTGTGTGTGTGTGTGTGTGTCTGGGTGTGTCCGTGTGGGCGCCCGTGTGCATGTGTTTGCGTGGCGCGGTGTGGATGATCATTATAAGGTCACGGCAGGGGTGTGAGAGAGAGGGAGAGGGCTGGATGAGAGTTCAATCATAGGTTACCCAGCGGAGATCGCCCCTGCAAAATGTGTGTGTGTTTGCCAGGATGCTCTGTATTTGTGTGTGTCTGCGTTAGAGGAAGAGATAGAAAAAGAGAGCGTTCAATACTCGGTTTCCCGTTGGGAGACACCCCTGCAGTGTGTGTTTGTCTTTGTTTGTAAGGCAGAGCAAGTGGGTGGGAACACGAGGGAGAGAGAGTGAAAGAGAGTGACAGGGACACTATGAGTGTGAGTGCGTGAGTCTACACTTCATCAACACTTTTATATCTAAAATCTCTCAGTATTCCACTCATGAAAGCTGTGATCATTTTCAGACACTTTGGTCTTTGTCCAGGCTCGCCAACTGGCAGGTTCATCTCTGTCATCTCGCTATTTATCCCCGGAGACGACTTCCACTTCCACTTCCAGCTATTCCTGAAATACTTAACACTTGATGCTGTTTGTTCTTTCACAGCCTTTTAAAGTAACAACAACAACAATAAAAAAAAACTGCTTTAAATCTTTGAAATCCTTCTTCGCAACTTCCAGAGTTGCAATGCTAACACAGAAATTCCCAAATGTAATTGCACTGGAGGGTTTTTTTTTTTATTCGGTTTAAAGGTGGTGTAATACTATGCATGCAATGGTTTTCCATGGCTAAATGCACTAATTAGTACACAAGAATGTGGCCCATTGTAAACTGCTACCGTGAAATCTACAGCCTCTTGTGGATTGCGGTGCAGAAGTTCAATATTGTGATTATGTTTCATTCAGATGAATTGTGCCGCGTGGAAATGCCGAGATCCTGGAGCTGCCGCAGAAGTGCCCCTGCTGTGCGTGCATACATTAGCTCACTGTTGTGTGGCGCTGCAAACCTGAACAGAAAAGTACAAGAAAGTTGTTGACTTTTGTCAGAGTCCTAATCCCTCACTGCTGAAAGGGCAAAAAAGTTTTGTTTCTACTTTTCATAAGATGGTATTTTGAAAGACAGGTGTTCACTAAGATAAGAAAACACAAATTGAAGAATTGATCTTGAAATTCTGTATTTTAATGAACATTTTGCACATAATTAAGAGTTTTTTTGCCTCCACTGAAGAGAGAAAAACATGAGATCTGTGTAGAGCAATGGTGAGACTGTCACCTTCCTTGTTTCAAAGCAACAAAATATATCTGGAAGTCTTTTAATTACGTGATTTTGATTTTTGATGCTGCAGTCATGCAATTTATGCCTTTAAAGGATATTTGAGAGAAATTACAGGAAATGAGATGGGGAAACTGGACTTGAACTGGGGATGTTTGCCGTTCACTTTTGTGTTCACGCATTTCTAATGACGTGTCCCTACACCCTTTGTATGACTGATACTTTTTGGCATTTTGTCCTTTTAATTAGATAGTGACATTATAGGTGCAGGCAGGAGACATGGGGAGAGAGACCCCTCATACCCCTCGTGTGACATGCAGCCTGTCCAGAGTTGAGCTGTTGCTGCTGCAGTTATACAGCACGCGTCTTAACCACTCAACAAACACTTGTGTGTGTGTGTCATGAAATGCTGTATCATCTACGTCGAGTACTCTGTGTTTCTAAATTTGAATCCCTCTGCTATTGTGTCCAAGTGCTATTGTTTACTTGACTAAAATATGTGCCTCAGGATCAATTTCTCAAAATGCATCTCCATTTTCCCCATAAATATATAATCATCAGTACACAATGCACCCTCTTACTGTACACTATTGTCAATACAATTATTGGAGAGGTGAAATTGTTTTCTTTCTCCAATACAACAGGGCCTGTGGCTGCGTTGTATTCTGCTCTTGAGGCCAGTGTCAGTGGAGAAATTGGTATCTCTGCCTCTTAAATGATGGATTTCTCCCCGTATGTCTGTGGAATATCAGTTCGAAATGATTAATCTAGAAAGGAGCCGTTACTCTTTGATTCTGAGAGGCTGACAGTAAAACTTGACATTTGCCATTGATTTTTTTAGATTGCTGAGAAATTGCTAAAAGTGTTATCAAACTCCATTGCTGTTTCGCTGTAAATATCTTGATGGGGTGTGACGTTTTTCTGCGTTTGGCCCCAGAAATAAGAAAAATAGCTAAGAAAACAATGAAACGGGCTCTGGGAGCTGAAGATGCATCATCACGACTTTCTCGGCGCGCCGCGTTTTCCAACAGTACAGCAGTGATGCAGCAAGTGCACAATAAACAACTTCAGATAGTTCATCAAAGAGGATCGCGGTCGAACTGGATTCATTAGTGGGAAATTGACTTGACAAGCGTGACCAGGACTAGCAGGCTATTGATCAGCTACTGTCATCAGTATAGGTGATTTGTGCTGGCAGAGACAACAACGAGAAGGAAGCAGCAGCAGGAGAAGGTGGAGAAAAGTGTACAAAATATCAGGAAGGCCTGATATAGTAATGAAAGGCTTTTTCACAGAGGAGGTCAGGAGGTCAGCAGAACAATGGACATTACTTTTCATGTCATTTTATTCACAGGAAATGATCTCAATTAGAGAAGTGCATAAAATGACTTGCAGTTGTCAGCTACGCTTCAACTTTTAATTTCATTTCTACAGTGTGGTATTGTTGATTTTACTTGAGTGTGAATTCTCCCACCGCTGCAAATTTCTATTGACTGTAAGCCAGTGTAACAGTTTATTCTTAAGAGCTAAACGTTAAAATGGCTCAGGGGTTACCCAATAATCCTCGTCTCTTACCCAGACGCTGAAAAAGTGCGCGGATGGTGACATTTTGCGTGGCATGATCCTTCCTCCCTCAGCATCCTCTGTCAAGTGTTTGTGACAGGCGAGTCCCGAGTTAGAATTAGTGTTACTTTGTGAGGCAGGGTGTCGCTGAAAACGAGCAGCTCAGTCAGCGTGATCACACATTTCCAGACAGTGTTGATCAGAGTGTACTTTTGTCTTTACACTCGCGGTGTCTGAGGGCTTCAGGAGGAGGGGAGGGTCCTTTCATTTCACGAGGTGCACTGTACCTGATTTTTAAGCCTGACTCTGTCATCGAATCAGGCAAAAAGTCTGAGTGACTGCTTGTGGCTTTGCTTGCACTTTGAGGGTGTCGCAGTGGCCGATTAAGCGACTGAACGAGCGGCGATCTGGCTTTCGGGTGATTGGATGGATTTTAGTTGTCTGTCTGTAGTTTGAACAGTTCCACAGTCCACACGGCTGCTGTCAAAACTTCTGTTATAAACTGTAGAGAGCCTGTTTTAATATGACTAGAGTGGTATTTTACATGTCACGGCTAAAATGGTAGTCTAGCTCAGATATAAAAGGGCAGGACAGACAGCTTTTCTTCTTCCTTTTATAGAAGAATTACACAGTCTTTCTCCCTTTTTGTCAACATTTTTAGCGGTGCAGCCGTCTTGTTTAGATAAACTTTATTGGCTTGTCTGTGGCTTTATTGGCTTACAGTCGGCGCGAGCACCCACGTCATCCATGTTTTGGCCAAGCAGAAAGGCTGATTAAAAGGATACTGTGAGTTAACACAATGTGAGAGTGCAATAAAAGGGAAAAGCATTTGCCTAGCTTTTGTTTTCCCCTGAAAAAACATAAAAATTACAAACTTTGTGGTCAACTGTACTGCAGTAAAAAAAAAAAAAAACTTGGTCAAACAAATGTAACCGGCTTAGTAGTTCACCCAAACATTTAGTTAGCTGTTCTTGATGTGCAAAGTCTGTGGAGAGAGGCCTTAATTATTAGCGTAACCAGCTGCGATGCATATGTATCACTAATAATAAGTGGCATTAAATGTTCATTAAATCATCATGAAATTTAATCATGTTATGCAGAATTGTCCAATAACAACCTTTTTAACTGTGCTTCTCGGCACCGTGCTTGTACAGAAAAAAAGGCATCAATTTAATTGATTTGACCACGACTTACCTTGTCAGTGCAACAGACCAAAGCAATGATGCATCTGTGCCAGAATTTACTCTTAAAAGAAGCATTTACAGGGTTTGCAACAGTCTACAGTACAGATGACATACTGTGTGCACATGTTTACAGTTTCTCAAGAGAGAGGCAGAGAGAGGCCAGAGGGGAAAGAGAGACAAAGATGGAGGAAGAGAAATAAAAGAGAATAACGAGCGATATTGAGAGCAAGAGAGAGAGAGGGAGAGAGAGAGAGAGAGCGACGCAGAGAGAGATGGGTTTCATAAAGAGCTTGACAGAGCTGGATGTAGACAGTTGAAGTGGTGGAGATATTTCATGCTGAAGTAACTTGCAGCGCTGTTTGTCTTCTCCCCTCTTGGCAGGAGTGCTGGTATTTTTAGGTCCTGTTACAGTATCTCTCAGCCGAGCATGAGAATGAAAGAGAGACAGATGGAGGGAAAATCATAGGGAAAGATGGAGTGACGCGGCGAGAGGCTGAAAGGTAGCGAGGCTGAGAGGGAGCGCGGGTGTGTGGAAAGGGGAAGAAAGGCGAGTTTATAAGACGGGATGTGAGAAAATGAGGGTAAATGTGAGCAAAGTAGATGCAGGACAGTGGGTAAAGATGAAAAGTGGAGTCGCTTTTTTCTCTCACTTTTCTAAAAGTGCTAAAACCAGCGTGCTTTTAAGGAGATAAAATAACATATCTAAAATGCTCGTTTGTGCCTAAAAGGGAGAACAAATGATAGCTCTCCACTTGTGCCCGAAGCTGGGCACAAAACGGGCTCAGTTTGGTGTAATGACAGGCTTCAAGTTAAAAAAGGAGTCCTTTAAAAAACACATTCATCCCGGCATTGAATGGTTGGAAACAGGTGTAACACTAAAGTGGACAGCTGTGCTTTTGTTTCCACTCTAATTGGAGAAACACATTACCAAGTTTTTACTTACAGATAACTGAATTTAATCCCTGCTAAATGTGATACCTTTATGATACGATAAATTTCTAGAAAATACATTTTAATAGAGGAAATATTAGACCCACTTAAGTGTAAAAATTTGCATTTGGTTCGTTGGATAAGTTATTCTTTAGGTAGTGTTTTATGTTAACTCGAAACGTTGTCTCGAGCTTTGACGTCTGAACTTGAATCAATTTGACGTTTTCCCTCTCTTACTGAGGGCTCGGTAATAAATTACCACTGTCATGTCTCTTCTAGCTTCGCTGGACCAACCTGATCCAGTGAATCTTGACTTGACAGTTTCAAAACTTGACTTGCTCTGACAGACTTCACTTATTTCAGGCTTCTGACTTGAATGACGACTAGTCCTGATAGACTGGAGACCTGATTTGAAACCTGCCTGACAGATTGGAGACCTGACCGGAGATTTGCTCTGACAGGCTTGAGATTTGACTTTGACCTCCTCAGATAGACCTCAGACTTAAAAACCGAGACTTAATGTGACAGACTTGAGATCTAACCTTTTCTTAAACTCGACTTTTGGCTTTCTTTGACTGACTTGTCCTTCTCTTGATTGACTCGAAATGACTAAAAAGTGTCTTTCCTCCCTCCAAACTCACCTGCTGTCAGTCTCGTCGCTCGTGACTTTGAAAATTTCACACCCCTCACAGTTTGTGCTGGCTTTCTAAATGCCGCTGTTCCACACAAAGGCAGATCATGGTGACCTGGTTCTCCCCGCCTCGCAGTCGTTCAGCGAGTCTCTTAGCGCAGCGTTCTGCCCCGCAGGCCAGTCGGTCTCTCAGCCATTAGCCAAAAGAGAGAAAGTGCACATTGGCATTTCAGAGAAAGAGTGGTAGGAAGCAAGATTGATTCGCGGTTCTACCTAAGCACAATGCTGCTCACAGAGTTAAATGGCATTCTGCCGGTGTAATTTCCTGCCGCTGCAAGAGCTTGCCTATCAGTCACCCACTACCTACTCAAACAGGCTCCTTCAGAGCAAAATTATGTGATTAGGAGAGCAACAAAATGTCAGCCTGGCCCCTTGACTCAACCACTGACATAGCTATTTGGAGGAAAGAAATGACATGAAATACGCAGATATGAATACGGAGGGGGGGTGGAAATGGAAATAATACAGTAAAGATGGAGGACGGAGAGAAGCGCTCTTGTCTTGTTTAGCTCAACATTGTAGGTAAAGCGTAACACAGTGCCCAGGGCCAGTTCTGTTCCCGCTGGGGCCACTTACACTACTCGATGGATTCACTCATGGTCTGCTATGACAGTGAGAGGAGCATCTTCCACAATCTTCACCCAAATGAAAAAGGAGGAGTTCTGCCGTGGTAAGCATAATGATGCGTCAGAAAGTTTGAGCGGTGGTCGTTCACTTGAGGCTCCAACGGGCCATATGGTGGTTTAAAGTTGTGAGAAAATAATTCATCTTTGAGTCACTTTCTTCTCCTCCGTGAGCGTACAGCAGTGCAGCTGGGAATCAGGTTTAGCAGCGACAATTAGACAGCCCAGCACAAATGAGAATATATGAAGAGGGATCCCACATCAGAGGTTGCTCATCCATCTCAGGAAATCTTTCCCAAAAAAAAGTTTTTGGAGAAGCTGATATTGCAGAATGATCCTAAACCTTTTCAAATCTCATTTTAAAACCATTACTCGTGCACAAAAATTTCAGCTAGATCACATTTGTGTGGTTGTACACGTGACTGAGACCAAGACCAAACAAGGTTGAGTCAAGATCACCAAAAATCTCTTTCTGCATGTAAGCTGTGAAATCAAGTGACTGAATTGTTGTAATGTTTGAGAGACTGGCACTTATTTGTCCTAACCAGCAAGGCACTTCTGTTTCCTGTGTTTTCAATGTCTTCTGCTCCCTTTATCTCTCTTGATTGCCTATTTTGTTTTGTATGACAGCCTGTGGATTGGTTTCTGTTTCACAGCCCAGTGGTTACTAATCAAGCGTATATTTGGCTTCGTTTGATGAAAAAAAAAAAAGATAATTGTTTTCAGTAGAAATTAACAAAGTGCTGTAATTTTTCAATCGAAGCACCCCTCTGCTGTGCGTTCGGTTTGGTAACCTGAGTAAGGGCAATCAATGAGGCTCACTGCAGCACTTTTCTTAGGACGTTTCACAGCTAAATGTGGGCGCGACTTGTTATTATATAATATTATAATCTGGATAATCAAACTGCAATAAGATCTGGCCTGGTGGGCTTTGTGTTATTAAACCTGTGGAGGTGATACTAGCATTATCGCTCTCGCAGCAAAGGCCTGTTTTGTGTTCTGATGCACTGTATGGGAAGGTACTTCAGAAATAATACCCAGCACTGTACAGTCTATACTGACAAATAGGATTAAGTGGAAAGGAGATCTCTGTCTCACTCTGTGGTTACAAGAGTTGCGCCAGTAATCAGAGACAGGCTTTTCCATGCTTTAAGGGAATTGTAAGCACAGTCGGACCAGATGGCTTGTCAGAAACTTCTTGTTATATAATATTTTACAACACACATTGATTGTAAAAAAAGAAAGAAAAGACAAACGGAGTCATGTAATATTCAGTGTCTTACATCAGTTCTGTATTCATATGGGAGATACAGGATGTTGACTGTATATAAGGTTTTGCAAAGCCTATAAGAGAGGCTTAGATTAGTTTCTCATCTTTGTATTACCTTAAATACTAAACTGACACAAGGTTCAGTCTTGAGTTTTCGATATGTTTGGGTGTAATTTACACCTTTAAAAAAATGCATATTAGACTAAAACTCTTTCTGAATATTTGAACCGTGCTGCTTCTGAATCAGTGTCAGTCTTTCATGTCTCTCTTTAAATCTTCTTCAATTTTTTCCATGTTTCTGTCTCCTCTGCTGCATCCTGCATTTCTCCAACTGTCTGCTTTTTTGACTCAGTATAAAAAGCCTCGGTTTCAAAAAGTGAAGCAGTGCATGAAGCGGCACTTGAATAATCTTAATTACAGTATTAGTAGATTAGCAACTTAAGTCGTGAAGTCTGGGGGATGTAAGATAGTTTACATTCAAGCTAGCTAAAACTATCAAGACACGTTAAAGAAACAAAAGGCTACGTAAGAAGGGTTAATTGGTTTTAACTCCCGTATAGCACAAGTGGTGGGGTTGGATTAGAGTGGTGCTGAGGATGCAGTGCTTCATGGATATAATGAGGGATCTCAGCAGAAACTGTGAGAGGAGACCAAAATCAGAGCGTGAAGAAACACTCTTTCAGATTTTAAGAATTGGTTAAATATATTTAAAGTGCTTTTACTATCCCGATCAGACAAACAGAGTCAGCAGTGATCAGTTTCTTCAACTTTTCCCTCAGGCCCAGCGACAGAGTTTGACTTTGACTTGCGTTCCTAACACTTCACTTTAAAGTTAAACTGATTCCCCGACCCAGCAAACACATTTGGGTTCAAGTCCACCACCTAAATCTAATCAATTGTTCCTTGGCCAAAGGCCTGAACACCAAATTTCATAGAAGTGGGTTGAAAACATAACTTCTTTGGCTTTTTCACTTCCCCTTAGGTCAAAAGTCTCAAATCCAATAAAGCAAAGTGTAAACAAAGCCAGTAATGGGGTGACGGGGCGTCACGCTGCAGTTTCAGATTGGAGGCTTTATTAAGTCAGTTCTTTGCTATAATTTGTGTCCACTTTTAGCCGGGAAGAGAGGGGAGTCTGTTTTTCTTGAGCCCCGCCCCTCCACAAATCCCCTTAGATCCCTTCAAGCCAATTAGGGACTAGAGAAGTGAAAATCAGGAAGCAAATTGGTCTTTTGGCTAATCTCTGGTAAGGAAAAAGGTGGACAGAGAGGAGGAGAAGGTTTGGCAATAGATCGAAGGAAGGAGACGGAGGAGGGGAATTTAAAGAAAAGATGTAGAGCGGAGGTGAACGAGACAAGGACGAAGAGGCCAAAGGAAAGAAAGAGGGGAAGGGAGGGGAAAATGGAAGAAAAGAAGAGTAGGTGTATGTTCACACAAGCGTGCCGGTGAATATTTATTCTCATATGCTACAAATGTCTGCATCTGAGCGTGTGTGTCACCCCCATGTACCTCCCATATGTTGGGTGATGTATCACCGGCAGCTGTACCTTCACATCGTCTGTTTTTGGCCCAAATCCCCCCTCAGCTAATGCACAACTACACGGGCAAACGCAGATGCTTCAAGAGGAATGGAAAACAGCGCAGAAAAAGATTTAAGAGCTGCACCACAATCACAACAGGGGGAAACTGGATTAGTAGTGGAAATACACACACTTTGCACACATGTACACATACACTCTAACTCAATATATATAATATCCATGAGCCTTTCCCATTCCCCAAGGCCACTTCAAGGCTGATAAGTGTTCACCAGACAGTGTTTGAATGGGGCTCGCTCATGTTGTTATAAAGGCTGCTTGTCATCGGTCACTTTCCATCATCAGATTAAAGACATGCTCGCTGTGTGTCTGCACGCACAGATTGGCTTTGACATGTTTACCTGCAGCATTCATAAACGCCCGATGGTCACCATCCATTTTAACTTCATATGCAAGCTGTCAGGTTTAGCACATGCTCAGTCAGGGACGCTGGAGGGCTGTAAAAGTCAGGCCTGCTGAGAGAAACTGCCTTTATGTAATGACCTCAAACTAAATGCTGTGGCTTTTAAATTCATTTGAATTGCCAGAGTCCTTTCTATCCAACAGTTATTTATTTATATACGTGTATATTTTATAACCGTATTTGAGCAAACTTGAAAACTAATATATTTTCAAAGTGGCCAGAGCAACTGCATGAGCAAGATTCACTAACTCATAATGGTGACAGATTAACCAGAATTTAAAGTCACTTTTGAAAGATATTTATATATTTTTATTTTGATATTACTGCAGCAGTCTCCTTTGCATAGTCCACATGTGCACGTCTTGCTGAAATTCAGCAGAGTTTACATTGATTGTATGAACCCAAACACAGCAGCGATGGCAATCCACGATGCAAACTTAAGTTTGACCAAGTTAGCTGATATTTATGCTTATCTTAGTGCACAGCCGCGGAGCGGTCAGCAGGGAGTTTAACAGTCAGTAGCAACAATCATTAGGGACCCTATCTACACATTTGAGTTCTGACAGAGTAAGTGCCATGCTGTTTTTTTTCCTTCACTGTTTCTAAGCAGCACAGTCCTCGCTGGTAAATGTTTTCCTACCTCGCTCATTGCCACACACTGCTGAAGTGTGCCCAGAGTCTGACTGCAGTGAGGCCAGAAAACCTGCAATCTGTCTAAAATGACCAGCTTCTACTCACAGCAATCCACTTCTCAACTTATATCTGTATGTATTATCAGTGTGAGGTATTTCCTTTTATTTACTAGAAATGATTATTGACTTCCCTGCAGGCATCTCCACCCCACTGCTTCCCACATCTTCTAGTTAAATGTGCACCATTGCCTGGTTTTAACATACATTATATATCCAGATTGGATGAGAAGCCTCCATATCGAGCTGTCTAGTTGTGATTTAGCAGATGTGCTTTCTTTTACACTTGGAAATAAATTGTCTCAAGTGTCCACACAAATCAAATTGCACCTGTCACTTCTCCCAAACGCTGCTTAAAGACATGGCGATTGTTTAGAAATTGCATTACAGTCTTTTTTCTTGCTCATCCAAACAAATGGCAGGAGGCATTTTTTCAAAAAGTCAACAGGTGAGGAGGCAGTTTTATGCAGCTGTTGTTAATGCAGGAAAACATGAGCAGAATGCAACTGAGCTCATTTCTTCAACTGACTCAAGAGCCTGGGTAGTTTTTTACAAGATGCCAGTGGACTCTGTTTCATTGAAATTCAACCTCCATGCCCGCCCAAATGGGGTCTTTATGTTGTTACACATAAATGAGACGTTGTTAATGTCACCAAGAATATCTCTGAGCATTTGGAGCAGCTGATGCAATGTTTGTGTGTTTGCATCCATATTTTATGTGTTTTTCACACAACCATGCAGGAATTTTAATACATTGGACAACATTTACAGATGGAAAACTACATCTGTGATGTGTTTGTGAGCTGCTTTTTCAAGCATTTTGGAGGTTTTTCCGAAAGTTGATTAAAAATTTCTGCCGAGGCGGTAGATAAAACTTGTTGAAGGTCAGGAGAAAGTTATTGGTAGCCACTGGAGATGGACTAAAAACTCAATTAGGCCAGTACTCTCCATCAAGCTTGAGGTTATGTCTGTGCATTTTGCATGTCTAAACAGGTCTGTGCACAGGAGAGTGCTGGATATTCATACCACACACAGGCTCTCCGGTGTAGCTTAATGAAAGCAGTGCATTTTATAAAATGCTTCCACAGTGTGTGTACAAATGCACATAAACAAGTCATTTAGCTTTGCTGTATTACAGATTCCAAGTGCTATCAGTTTTTTGGATTTGTGCAATTTTCTGATATAATATCTTCCTTTTTTTGTGCCCTGATATGGGGCTGAAATCTGATGCCAGTACCAGTAATCCCCATTCAAAGCAGATCTGAACAATTTTCCAATTACAGGGATGAGAAAATACAGAGCGCCACTCGTGGATGATGAAAATGAGTCGACAGAGGAGAGAAATCTGAGCGAGATTGAAACAGCCCACGGAGTGAATAGACTGGCAGACAAATTGAGACAGCTGCGGCGAAACAAACCTGGGGGGTAGAGCGCAGATCGGGGGCTTCCAACTTCACTTTTCATATCTTGAATTTGAATTTTAAAAGTGGTCTTGATGTGCAGAGGAAGCGGCGTGACCCAGGGGCCCCCGCAAAAGATTTGCAGCCCCGCGACACAGGCACAGAGAGCGAGGTGATTTTTATTTTGTGCGTGCTTGTGTAAATGTCTGAAAAGGTGACATTTATTCATCCACAGCTCCCGACTTTTGCCTTTTCAAACTGTGCAAATGCAATGCTTTTGTTTAGTGTTTGAAATGACTCGACGGAAAAAGAGACAGAGCGGAGAAAAGCCCTCCAAGGCTTCCTGTCTAATAAAACACAGTGGGAGGAAAGATTACTTTTCTTTATAGAAGAGGTAATTACAAGAAAGTCTGCTTTTATGAAGACATAAATTGGTATGAGAAAGAGATGGGAGATGGGGAGGGACACAGTGGGGAAGTCAAAAATACATTATGACGGAGAGACGGCCTCTGTAATCTGTCAATAGGAATTATCATGACTGGTGTGTATGTGTATGTGTGTGTATGTGTGTGAAATGTCTGTAACCTTATTGGTCTCGCTTTCTCCCCTTTTTCTTTCTATCTTTTCACTGCACCTTTTCTATCCTGTGTCTCTCTGTACAGTATGTGTGTGTGTGTGTGTGTGTGTGCGCGCATTCGCGGGAGTTTTTCTGCCTGAGTGCTTCCTGTGTCCGTGAGCGCTCGCGTGTGCGCTTAATCTGCGTTTGTAGTGAGGTTAATCCTTACCTGGCAAAGGAGCACACTGGGTTAATCTGGAACAGGTGGGAGCTGCATCATGTGGCACACACATACACACACACACACACACACACACAAAAGCGCAGTAAGCAAATGATTGGGCAGCATAAAAAGGCTTAAATGGCTTCTTGCCCGGACAGGTGTTTAAAAGCATTTCTCCACCTTAGTTTGAAAATAAAAAGTAGCCTTTTCACTGAATCCTAAACAGTAAATCACCTTTAAATTGGAGCATTTTTGCATATTTAATCTAATAACAGATTTGTATTTGTGATTGTGCTGAGCAACAAAAATGCCAAGAGCATATTTCCCCTCATTGTTAGTCAGGAATAATGGAAAATATTTTGTAGACCAGCCTAAATGAAAAGAGCAAACAATTAAAATATATTCATTTTAATCCTTTTTTATGGTCATTAATTAAATCTAAATTAAACATGCATCAGTTGAACACATCTAGTCAGAGCAGTGGTGCTGGAGGCTCAGTGATACTTACAGGGCAGAGCATCTTGAGGCTGCCCAGTAAAACCCCAGTCTGATCTGCTAGCCACTGAGCGGCTCCACCGGACCAGCCGGGGGTTAATAGCCTCGCTCAAGGCCACCTCAGAGCGGAGGCGAGCGCCGCTGTTTCACTTTCCCTGGGCTAGATTTATCCTGCTGATCAGGCCATCGACCGCAAACAGACAGGAAGTCACTAGAAGTCAATATTAAGTGTAGTAACTTAGAGTTGAGCTGAAGTGTGTGTGTAAGGACGGAGAAACTATTGCACTGCAGCTTTTTTTTGTCGATTTCTCATCACTTTTGGGCATTTTTGGAAGCTTTAAGTCTGATATGAGACGTTTTGTTCCCCTTTTTCCTGCAGTCCCGTGTGCAGAGACCTAGAAATGAGGGCCAGGTGTCACACAAGACGCAAAGAGAGGAAGACGCTAATGGTCGTTTAAAAGACAAGCGCAGCATTTTGTCAGTTTTTAATGCATTTTTAGGCACCTCTGCATATGAAGGCCCCTACATAAACAGGCTCCGATAAATTGATTTGGTAACGGAGACGCCGGTGTGCCTCTCATTTTAAAGTTCTTGTGTTTACTCCGAATTTTGATGAGCAAAAATGAGCTTGAATATGCTCTGCAGTGTTCACTTTAATTGTTCTGCAGGGGATTCGAAGCAGTTTGCGGCCGTCTGTACGTACATTTGGATCGTCTGTGTTTTGCCGGTTGGGGACCGGTTGATTTGAATCGGGAGGGCGGAGGATGACTTGGAGAAATACAAGGGGAGAGTTTGGCCTCGTGTTGTAATGGCTTCACTTACTTTTGCCTATCAGCAGCTTGAGAGTCCAGCTGCTCTGTGTGTGTATGTGTGTGTGTCAATTTGTTGACATCAACATTTCTACAGGAATAGCAGCGAAATCAAATTTTTTCTGCTCTCCAGTCACATTTTCTGCCCTAACGCTGTTTGGCTGCAGGTGACGCACTCACACACACGCACACACTTTGTCATCCACCTCTTTGTATTTCACACAGACACAGTTAGTCATCACACTTTTTTTTTTCCCACACACACACTCTCACAGTGCCATATGTTTCCATCAGTGGGGGTGTGGATGTACAGTATAACAGGGTTTCACCAGCCAGGGGAAATTACTCTTCACTCATCTCTCTCTCTCTTCTCTTTATTCTTTATTTCCCCTTGTCACGCTCATTTATTACTGTACCTTTCTTCCTTTCTTCACCCTTTCTTCTCTTTCTATTTTCTCTCTCTCTTCCTCCCTGAAGCACTGCTCTGTTTTTCCTCTCTATCCCTCCGATGTGTTGGTTATTTCTTCTTCCCTCTGATGTCTTCCTTTTCTTGTCTTGTGTATTCTCTCTAGTCTTTTTTTTTTTTTTTTACCTTTTCCTCATCTGGCCTCTTTCTGACCTCCTTTTCCTGATCCAGATGTGTATTTAGTAGCACACCTGTGAGCGCCTGTGTTTTATTGGCTGTGACTGTGTGTCACCTCTTCTGGCTCTCCTGTCGCTGTTCGCTTTGGGAAGGCGGCGATGGGCTTCTCTGCGAGTTTGCTCCTTCATAATGTGCGTGCTGAACTTTCTGTTTGGTCAGGCTGAAGTGGCTCACAGTGGTCCTGGAAACATATTTTCTCAGGCAGTGTCTCACTACGGGCAAAGGGACTCTACATGAACCGTGATGCTACTGCCTTTTTAACACTTTCCTACTCTCTGCTCGGATCCGTCGCTTTTTCTCTTTCATTTAACAATAACGTGGATTTCTACAAGTATAAAGGACTGGTATGAAAGTGTTTTCTTGAGGCTTGTGGCTTTTACTTTCCTGTTTTCCCTCCAAAGTCTCGGTTTGTTTTTGGAGCAGCTGGTAAGAGCACAGACCAAATAAGACTCCCAACCATCTGTTAAAACTGGGCAAAAGAGGCGCTTTGTTGAAAACCTTTTTATATTATAACCATTATTGTGAAGGTACTTTGATGAGTATATTGCCAGGATGTAATAAATATTTATATTTGGCCTCCTTCCAGTAGTAAGAGGTTCAGCAGGATTTCTTGGAAGGATTTCTTGGCAAAAGTGCTTAAAGAGTGTAATCCTTTATATATGTTGCAACACAGGTTTACGGGTGATTTGCCAACACAGAGCAGTGCCTGGATTCATCTGTAAGAGCTGAAGGGCTCTCATTGATGGGGATTTGATGATTTTAAGTGAGTGAGTCTTTGTTGGAGTCATTTGTTTTCTTTTGTTACTTTACACCTTCTTGACATTTGTTTTGACTGACAACAATTTCACTAAACCAGTATATTTTCCATAACAAATCTGTGAGTGACAGAAATGTCCACCCCAAGCCTTCATTTGTAACATTTTTTTAAATAATACAGCGGACAGGGCTGTGACTGGCACTCGGTGGGCATGTTTTTGTAAAAGAGGGTAAAAGGTGTTGTACGTTTCTGTTTTTTAATACACTCTCCCTGCTGTCAGTCCATTCCCCCTCCAATCTCCTCTCCCTCTGTTCTTCTCTTCCTCCCTCTGTCTTCCTCTCTGGCTGCAGATGATGGGTTTCAGCTCCACATTTCGGAGCTTGTAAATGTTTTTTTTTCCTGGACAGCTGCAGACACATGTACACACACACACACACACACACACACACACACATACATACATATACACACTGCCTGCACACAACAGTATAGCCGTGGTTCGGCCCATCTGTGCCTCTCCAGCTGAAGAGAAAAGGCTGGAGTACATCTGTGGCAGCCTCAGCTTAAAATGTAACACACACACACACACACACACACACACACACACACACACACACACACAGACACATACACGCATGGCTCTTAGTTTTTCAGCTTGAGGTTCAGTGCGACCACATTCTGGCAGAATTACAGTGTGTGTAACGTGTGTGTTTGAATCTGTGTGTGTGGCACCTACAGACACTGAGGCTGACATTAGTTTGACTGAGAGTGTGTGTATTCGCCTAAGTGTGTGTTTGGTGCTAATTGACATTGAGGCTGACATAAGCTTGTCATCCATGCCTCTCACTTTCCAATCATCTTTTCTCTCTCTCTCTCTCTCTCTCTCTCGCCATCACTTCTCTTTCTGGTTTCCTCTCTTCCTCTCCTCCAAGCTCCTCGTCATCCTCTCTCTCTCTCTCTCTCTCTCTCTGTCTTTCTCCGCCAGCTATCTCCCCCTCTGTCCTCCCTCCCTCCATCACTTCCTCTCCGTCTCATCGCTCAGTAATGACCCGATCTGATTGGATTTGGTCTCAGATCCCTTCCGTGGCTAATGGCCGTGACCGTTGCTAGGCAGCCGCTGCCAAAACAGCGACAAACATGGCCATTGCGCCGGGCCGCACCAACAACGGAGACGGATCACTTGTTTGCCCTCGTGGGGCTTCTTTGCTCACACTTTGACTGAGTTTCATTAGAAAAGAGACGGGCCTGCTGATGGATCGGACAGTTAGTCTGAATTTATCCATCTGTCACACCCAGTGCCAGTCTATTAGAAATACATCACGGATTAATAAACCCAGATTCCTGCATAATCTCCAGCAGATATTTGACATATAAATGACATTTAGCCTCAGATGATTATCATTTTATTTAAATGTTCAGCTGAGAATACAGAGGTGCGGAGGAAAGGTTGGCGTACCAGCAGCTGAACCGTGAACATAACTTAAAGCATATTACGCACAGACGTGACGGAGAAGATTTAATAACGGCGTGCTTGAGTGTAAAATACCACGGGACGACTTCTTACGATCACAAAGATTTATTGCTGTAAGATTATAACTCAAGTGTATCGCGGCGGCCCGTGGAGGCGAAAAGATAAAGAAGCGTCACCCTTTGTGTGATGTCAAATTCATTTGCATCGCAGTAGAGGATTACATAAGCTGGTAGAGAAGTTACAGTCAGTATATGGAGATTTATGGTTTAATTTTCAGGGGAACACAAGTTTAACGTCCCTTGTGGTTAATAATGATCTGTTGAAGTGGTGGAAAATGAAGTTTGCTGGGCGGTGGTGAAACTAGAGTGCCTGATTGGTGATGTTTTCTCTTCTAAAAACTTTTTTTTTTTTGTGGGGGGTAAAATCTTGCTTGTAAAACAGGATATTGCCAATTTGCTGAGGGAGAATTCTGCTATTTCCCCACCAAATTTCCCTTTAGTTTGTTTGCGAGATATATCACTGGATGCACTGACAGCTATCAATGAGTTGCTTTTATAATGAAGAACAGTTATGAGAAGTCTTCTTTTTGGTGTTTCTCAGTGGGATTATGTTTGTTGGTGATGGATGCAGAAGAAAATTATATCCAGCAGCAGAGATGTGTCGCACTTTTAAATTCCTGCAGACTTTTGTTATCCGACAGGTGAGCAGACACAAGGACAGACCAGACAACAACTAGGCCGTACTTTGATAGTTTCAGCGCTCCGTTTACAAACAGCACCATCTGTGTGTGTGTGTCCTCTCTGGGGACCTAATTTCTTCACTTCCTGCCGGAGTTCAACATGAAAGCTTAAACGTGCTGCTGCGGTGGCTCAGACTGTTGTACTACCTACAGCGTTTACACTCGGGTCTGTTGACTGCACGGTGGGGGAACCACCACCGGTGTCCGCGGCAGTGATGTGTGACACCCGGCACCCCGCCAAAGCTCTCATTAAATACCCCTCCAAGGCTGAGATTTGATGAAAAAAATATTGAGAAGATTATCAGTTTTGCTGCGTCTTTGTTTTTTTTTTCAAGCACTAATTCTTATCCCTTATCTTATCTACTTGCTTAGTTAATAAAAGATGATTATTTCAGGGAGATCTTTGCCTTCTCTCGATTTTCTTTCTCTGATTATTTGGGTGTTTGTGAATTTGATCAACCAAGACCTTAAACTTATTTTTGCTGCACTTTCGGTGAGCCATCCTACACACGAGACTTTCCGACATGAGAATTTTCTGAGCAGTTTGAAGTGAAATGTGTTACGTATGTATTTCTACTTATAAATTAACAGTACAGTTTTTGGCATATGTCTCACTCAAGAAAAAAAAATCCCTGTTTCGTGACAATCAGCTCCGTACTTAGTCGAGGTTAGAGCTCAGATTTCTTTTCTCGCCCTGGTCTTTGTTTGTCGAACTGTTTCCTGAGCCTCTGTAGTTTCGCCGAGCTCAGCTCTGCTGACAGGCTCCAGCTGGCTTCCATGACGGATCAAAACAACCTTCCAGTTTCTCTCGCCATCATTAGCCGTGAAACTGATGGGTTGAAAGTGCGGCGCATGTTGAATCAGACTCACCCTCCCACCCTCTACCCTCTCCCCACCTTGTTGCAGCAGACTGTATCAGCCGGACAGCTGCTTTGATGCTGCCGCTCGCTCCGTACTCCTTTTCCTCCCTTTCGTCACTTTCTGTTGTTTGTCAAGTGCTGCGGTTTGGCGGACGCGAGGTGTGCCGCAGGTCTGGATGACTGTCTCCCGCTGTCTGACCGCCTAGTTAACTGCGAGTTCTGTTGCAGGCGCCGCTTCCTCCTCAGCGGGGGGACGCTGAGACGATTTCCTCCAGGGAACACACAACAGTACATTTGCAGATCAACTGAGGAGTTTTGTTCTGAAAAGAGCAGGTGTCTGTAGGAATCTGCACATAAATCCTTCCCTGGCATTAATGAAAACCTCTTAAATGACAAAATACATACAGACAGATCAAGAGGAGTGGGGAAAATGAATTTGGCTCATCTTTTGCTGTCAAGGAGATTATTCCATTATCCCCCATGAGAAAGCCTCATAAGCACAACGTGTTTGACTGCAGTGTAGGATGGCCAGCTGCCGGTGGGAGAAAATCAAGAAGCAAACACAACTGTGGGGGGTTAAAAGTGCACAGTTACTCGAGGGAGACTGTGCAGAGCTTTTAAAATAAACAGGAGAACTGAAGGTAAAGGCCAGAACAAAAAAAAGCCCAAAAATGGAGGAAGAGAAGGATTTTTAGAATCAATTTTCCTGTGAAAAAGGGAAAAGTTGCCTATCATGAAAATTTCAAGTGTCTTGACCACAAAGCCAAAACCGATAGATGTTTAGTTTAGAGTCATAAAAGAAGCAAAAAAGCAGCAGTTCCTCACAGGTGAGAAGCTGAATCACAATTAGATGGAGGAATTTTGCTGAAAAAAGCTTCATATTAGTTGGAAGTTGCGTGGCCTTCAAGTTTAGTTTATTGACAAAAAAATAAGACTGGGCAAACTCTAAAATCAAATGTTTAGAAAGATCTAGTTGAAACAGCATACTGTGTGTTCTGTTATTTCTCAGTATGTGAACGTTGCTCTCTGTAAAATCACTTGAACTTTATGAAGGAATGATTGAATGGATGAGATGTTCAGTCACAAACGGACCACATGGCCGCTGAAGACAGTTGGAAGGTCTCCTCGTCCGTTTATTGAAGCTTTTTACCATCAGATGTGGCGTTACGACCCGACAGATCAGTTTTATCTCCACTGTTTCTCCACGGTCTCTGTCCAGCATGCTGATCCTGGAGCTGTCCCAGGTACTCGCCGTCTTTCAGTCAGGAGGTTAGAAGAGAGCTCTCATTTACTTAAACTATTTACCTCCCTGCCACTTCGGATCTTGTTGGCTCTTTTCACTAAAACAACACCTGGGGCCATATTCACTGAGTGTCTTATCTGACTCCTACAAATCCTCCTAAATGGGGCCGCTAAGAGTTTAATTTCATTTCATTTAAGACCTTTTCACAAAGAGAAAGTTTCACTGGGGAATTGAGAGAACGTCTAAGCTCAAAGGATGGACACCAGTAATCGTATGCTCCATGAAACATCAGAAAATGGTGAAAAATGCTCATTGATCATTTTGAAAGCCCAGTGTAACAGTCCAAACTCTCAAATACATCACATTTCCTGTAATGTAAGAGCAAAAAATGCAGCAGCTCTCACATTTGAGATCCTGGAAGCATCGAATGTTTCTGCTTGAAAAATGACTTTAAGGACTAATTGGTCAAATCTCTCTAAATCGCTGCTGTAGCTCTGAATGAACTTCATACTTTTGCAGGGATTGGTTGACAGGTGGCTGGTGTGCACTCATGAAATATTCATCTATCAACAAGAGGGCGAAGAACAAATTCAGATTAATTAGGTTAAATGAGATATTTAGAAATAAGATTTTGAAATAATATCTTGTCTGGCCATGTAGATGCTGTCTGGCATCTTTATGTTTCTGACCACATCATCCTTAGTTAATGTGGTAATGCATATTGGCCTTGCACAGTACGCCAATCTTTTTATCTCTACCTTGCTGGGTTCCTTTTGTGTCTTATCCTCTTATTATATATTATTACTCTGGTATTATGTTTTTCAAAGCACTTTCAGAGCGCTGAAGTTGTGCTCTGGTGCTTTTTGAAGCGATCATTTTGTGGTATAAACATGAAAGGCGCGCGGGGCTGAGATACGCCGCTTTACACGATCTCAGCTGATTTTCTCCGAGATGCAGAAACACATTTTGAGAGACCGTCTTTTGATCGAGCAGAGGATTGATTCTGAATGTGCCGCGGGGCATACATTTACGGGCTGGTTTGCATTGCACCCTGTTGTCCCCCCCCCCCCACCATCGCACCCCCAATTCTGTCAACACAAACAACGACACTGATTTAGGAGCAGATGAAAACACTTTCATCTCAGCTGAAAAAAAAACACGAGTTGTTCAGCACAGTCTACCTGTGTTGCGATGTGTCCTTCTATTCCTACTGAGCTGAAACATTTATAGGCAGTTTTCCAATTTGGCAAAAATATTACTTAGATATTTTCTCTGCCTCTGGTCATGAAAACATCCTTGAGACTGGTTCCTCTTTTCATCTTTCTTTCTCTTAACCATCTTTCTTTCTTTTCTACATGCTTTTCTATTCATTGCCATCCTTCCTGTTGCCTTCCCTCTCTCGTCTTTTCTTGTTTCAAGCCTTGTTTAATCTCTCCTCTACCTTTCCCTCACTTCTCCACTTGATTTCCTCTCTCCCTCTTCTGTCTGACATCGCTCTCAAACCAAGATTAAGCCATTAATGCTGATGAGTCTCCTTAATGAGATGCATGTGGCTGTGTACATGAGTCATGAATATATCTGTGTGTGTCCATGCATAACTCCCCCCCCGTGTTGTTTGTGTGTATTTGAGCATGCAGTAGGTTTCGGTAGCAGAACAACAGTTTTAAATGGATTATTGATTGCACCTCGGTCTCCGTCACTCTTTGACTGCTTTCTTGCCCTCCCCGCCAATTTTTTCACACGCTTGCTCACTTTGCCTGACAGCGCACACACACAAATGCAAACGCAAAGCACACAAGGGCTTAAATACAGTGTAACTCGTATCATTCACTGAATCTCCTCTTATTCTCTTCCCACAGTTAATCCGCTCACACATTAATGCATTCACAGACATGAATAACCAGACATGAATAACCATGTCCAACCAGAGGATGCTAAGCTAGAGATGATAAATATTCTACACCCTGAGATTGAAACAAAAGTAGAAAATGGCATTCCTTTTTATTGGAAAAGTCTCTAAATCCAGATGTGTGCTCAGGAAATGACAGCTGTCAGGAGCAACCAGTTGCGCTCCGTTTAGACCGCACAGCGCGGCGAGCAAGTGACACGCTGAGGCACAACATGAGTAAGCCGCAGCCAACAGTTTCAATTAATTATGTTACCCGGAGTGAACAATAACAGTCATTTTACATCTATTTCAGTGACATTTTGCAGCTGAAGCGTGCCTCCAAAGTGCTGCTGCTGATTTCTGTTGTGTTAATGGAGATACATGGATGTTAAACGCCACAGAACAGCGTACTTTACCGACTATTAAGCCTATTTAGGTGGGAAAGCTGTACAGTGTTAATGCACACATAGATTTGCAAATTTGTATTAGAAACAAAGGACATCTGAGTCTGTCATTAGTTTGTGGTGTATTTGGTCAAAAATCAAAGCACTGGGAAATTTGACATTTTGAAAAATCAGCACCTGATGGGCGGGTTGGCACCAGCAGCTGTTTTCCTCCATCAGCCAACTCCTAATGTTACCATGGTGTTTGTGGATCATATTTTCTGTGGTCTGTTTAATAAAAAAAGTCAGTTGAGCAGTTGAATTTAACAACATATCATAGTCGTATATCATGATAAATAATTGGCTGTGAAAAGAACGGTTGATTTCTGTCCAAAAACACTAAAATAGCCTTAAACACACACACACACACACACACACACAATGAAAATATATTTATTGCACACACATGGACCCTGAACAACACTGCGCTCTCACAGGCATTAATACATAGAGATGTAAGTCCTGCATTGTGGGAATACAGTGACACACACACATACACACACACGCACACACACACACACACAGTGTACACAGATGTGAATGGATTACCTGCTTTAGATGAGATTGTTTGCTGCATGCCTCTATTTCATTCATGCTTCAGCGCTCAGCCTGCCATTATCTCACATTGGATACGCGTGTGTGTGTGTGTGTGTGTGTGTATGTGTGCTTGAGACTGCAAGCTTGCTCCTGTGTTTGTGTGTGTGTGTGTATACCTGCGTGTGTGTCCGGTGTCTCGCCACAGTGCACTGCTCAACGTGGGACCTTTTAATTAAGGGAGAAGTTTCATTATCAGCTCCATTAGTCAATGCCTGGCTGGTGTCAACACTTACACTCTCAGACACACACACACTCACACACACACACACACACACACACACACACACACACACACACACACACACACACACACACACA
>JBAJHX010000011.1:6575263-6635611 GCA_037176925.1 Amniataba percoides | reverse complement strand
GTGTGTGTGTGTGTGTGTGTGTGTGTGTGTGTGTGTGTGTGTGTGTGTGTGTGTGTGTGTGTGTGCGTGTGTCTGTGCACTTCCTGCGTGCCAACACTTCTATGCCTATTTCCAAAGTTGATTACAAGGGTGCTAGAGGTGTGCCGTTGCCATGGTGACAGAGACTTAGGTGAGGCGTGTATGTGTGTGTGTGCGCGTTGGTGCTCATTTGTGTGTATTTGTGAGTAAACCTATTGAAACACAGTCGGATCTAAGCAAGATGATTAAAGGCAGGAGGAGGACAGGCAGTTCTCCTCTTCTTTCCCTTTTCCTTTTCCCTCTTCCCCTCTTCTCTTTCCTTTCTTCCTTTCCTTTTCTCTCCTCTCTCCTCCTGTAATTTCCTTTTCTTCCTTTCTTCTACTCCTCTTCCCTCTACTTCTCGATCTTCCCTTCCTTTTTTCTCCTCTTCTTCTCTTTTCCTCCTTTCCTTTTCTTTTTCTTATTTTTGAGTCCTCTTTTATCTTTCATCCATCCTTTTCTTTCCAGTCCTTCCCTTTTTCTTCCTCTTTTTCTGTTCTATCTCCCATTTCTACCCCCTTTTACTCTCCTCCTCTCTTATTTTCACTCCTCCCTTACTTTCTACTCATTTGTCCTCCTTTCTCTTTTTTCTGCTCCCAGCCTTTTCTTTTTCTCCCCTTTCCTTCTCCTCTCTTTACCTTTGCTCTCCTCTTTCCATCCACTTTCCAGTCTTCCCTTCTCATCTCCTTCTTTGCTTTCCCTCTGCACCCCTTCTCTCATCCCCTCCCCTCCCCTCTCTCTCCTCTCCATCCAACCTGCCTGGTCCCCTCTAACCATGACTAAGAGAGGAGAGAAGGAGGAGATAGAGATAGGAGGTAGAGGAAGAGCGAGAGATCCCCTCATCCATCCAAACGCACCGAAGCATAATGAGTACCCCATCCGAGATAGATGACTCTCTCCCATACACACACACGTACACATATACACACATCTTCACACACATATACACAGGCCTCGGGAGAGTAACCGAGACAGATGGGAGAAAGTAAGATTATAGGAGGGGAGAAAATGAAAGGCGAGAGGGAAGGAGACAAGGATACAAAGGGTGGAGGAAAGAGTGTGGAGGAGCGATGAGAAAAGGAGCGAGGAGAAGACAAAAGTTCAGGCAGGGACAGGAGGGGAGGGCGAGCGAGTTATGGCAGGAGATGGACGGTTTGGTAACGGTAGGCGTGAGAAATATGGGGGAAAAAAGCCGAGGAGATGCCAGGCGGTGAGGCAGCGTCGTGTCTGATTTTAGTGTGATTTGCTACTCAGCAAACCATAAAAAGAGGCACTTCAGGAATATACGAGGATCTGTCACCAGGGCAGGGACCTTTTTTTTTTTTTTTTTCCTTGTTTACCAACCACAGCTGGTACTTTATTCAAGAGTATGAGCAGCTGATCCCATTCCGGTGCAGCATATTGTCTGTAATTTACTTTTCTGACTCTGTCATTTTTATTAAACCTCACTTTTTTGTTTGTTAATTTTTTCCTGCAGCGCCCAGAATGTCTGCCAACAAACTTTAGATAAGTTTTGTGTCATATTTTGTGTCATGAAGGAGTTATCCAGCAATATTTGGGCTTAAGTCAGGCTTATCAAGAAGCCGTTCATGGTAGCCTGTGCTGTTCAACAAAACCTGCTCCACAATGAGCCTTATGTAGGTCTGATTTACCACAATAAAAGCCTAATGAATGGTAATAAGGGCGGCGAAATTTGAGTGTTATATCGTAAATACTGGATCCAAATCTCTAAATATCTAAAACCTTCAAGTTATCTTTTTGTCTGCTATCAGACGTTATGTACCTTTTAACTCACAAGGGTGCTGACAGGATGTGTTGGCAGCGAGTGGGAGTGAAACTTAAATCTGCGAGTCATGAATTGTTTTAACTTTAATTGGCAAGGACAGCTGTGGAGCCGAGTCAGGTCGAGCTCTGCGCACGGCTCTGTTGCACCGCTCAATCTCAGCGAGTGAGCGCAGTCAGCTACGGTGAGCCCCGATGGGAAAACCCATGTCAGGAACCACCAACGCTGCTTAAAGCTAAACTTGAGCTTAAAGCCACAGTACTCCACTGCTATGCATGTAATCTTTCCATTCACATGGATATAAGTTTATTTCATTCATTTCCTGCCTGAGCCTATTGGGATAATACTGTTATAGGTTTATTTTATTTTAAGTATTCTTTGCAAGTAAATAATTAAAAAAAATTTCCATTCCTGCCTTTTGGTGATTTTCCCTTCACAGTTGTATTGCTTATTCAGAATAGTTTGTTCATTGTATGATTTAAAAAAAGCTCCTAAATGTCACGCTGTAAACAAAAAGGGATTATCTGTTCAGTTATTGTCAGTTCTCGCACTTGGCTCCAGTTATGTTAAAAGGCTTATGATAAATTCAACACTTATTTATATTCATAATTTCAATATTCAGATAGTTTCACTTGCTTCCTATTTCACTCTAGTTGCAAGATTGTGTTTCAGTGATTCCACTGTAAATTTGACTATACTTACAAATAACCTTTTTCAAGTCAGACTCAATGATGACTGATAATCCAAAGATAATATTCTTTATCTATTGTGGCTATAGATAAAGTGCATTACTGTCTTTTTGTCTCAGATTTTCTCTTGTTGTCTTTGAATTTTAGTGAAAAGTAGTGAAAGAAACACTTGCTCTTTGAGTTTAGATGACGCTATTTGATTGATTAGTTCATAATTACTTAATTGTTTTTTTCTTTAAGGTCAGGATGGACACATGAAATCCGCTTGAGAGAAGCAGCGATGGAGGGAAACGGATGAGGGGAGGGCAGCATTCGTCCAGTGCCTGGTGTTAATTTCACACCCTGGCTGTCACTGTTTGCTCAGGTCCTCAAAAACAGCAGAATAAGTCTGATAGGAGAGGAGCGGAGAGGGAACAGGAGGGGACAATGAAGCTGAGCTGAAATGAAAAGGAAGAGAGAGAAGATGAGATCACGAGCGCAGACAGAGTTTTCAGAGGGGAGGAGTGGCATAATTTTGTTTTAGTATTCCTGGATGCCTCGTTATGCTGATGATACAAGTTTAATTTTGTCGTTTAAACTTCCCCCATAGCTATAGTGACAACAGAAGATAATGAAGCCACGTTCAGAAAATGTTTTTGAGCTGCAATAATTATGGAGTCCTTAGTGTCGTCGTTATTCTGGGTCATCACTCTGCAGAAGTTTTTCTGCTCTCCATGCTGTTGCATTGACATAGTTTGTGTTAGATTTGGGCCTTTTGAGAAGTAAAAACTGACTACAGAGTGAAGTATAGATTAGTTTCCTCCTGAGAGCTGGAGGTTTATTTTGAATTTTTAATATCATTTTGCTATTTAGCAGTAAGTTATGAAGAACTATAACCAGAGTTTAACCTGTGACAGCTGTTCTGTATCAATACATCCAAATCAGACTGAACGTGTTCATCCAGAGTCGTGTATAACAGTAGAATTGTGAATGAGGATACAGCCGTGTGTCCTTTTTCATACAGCTCTTTCTCTTTTAACCATCGCCATGAATATAAAAACCATCATCTTTGCACAGCATTAGGAGTGATGGGATGATATACGTTGAGATTCTCTCTGCTAGCCGCCCAAGAATTCCTTCTGGGATTTTCTGACCGGGCCTGTATCAAGCTGTGAAAATTAAGAGCTGTCACGCAGTTACAACAGCCGAGTGATCCTTTTTCGAGTCGAAAACTAATCTAAACCTGTGCGTGGAGCAGCATGGGGGAAGTGAGACTAAAAGGGCTGCCTGTTCTGTCCACTGAGAGGTTCATAACTTGCTGTAGATTCAAAGGTCATTGTGGAGATTTCTGCCGACTGCCGAGCTCTTATTAAGTTTAAAAAGGTGATTGTGTCTGATTGGCGGCGGAACCAACCTATTATCATTCATTCATTTTAAAGCTGGTTCACTGCTGACTGTTTTTCTGAGCCTTTTGGCAAACTGCTGAGGAAAATAGCAGCATGACTACACAATAAAATATGTGCTGTGGTTCACAATCATGCACCTGTGTGCAGCTTTGTTTCCGCTGTTTTTCCACTTCTCCGTCAGACACGAGTGGGTTCGATTTAAGTAAACCCCGTAAATAATAGCGAGTTGTATGAAGCTGTTGACTTCATTTTGTTACCGGGAGTGTCTGTTTGTGTTGGTTCACGGTTTTAAAGTGGAGACTAACTGATTAAATCCATTGCATTGTCTGAAAAAAGAAAACAAAACAGTTTGCTCGTGTGCTTGTCCAGATGTATCACAGGGTGAGTTGGACCATTTATGGCACTTCAAGGCCCCCGAAAACAGATATTCTCAATCAATCTCTTATTATGAGAGCTGGAGCCCTTCGTGGACACACAGCTTTCTGCCATCATTAGAACAGTTTGGGGTATTTCAAGTAAGTAATTTCTGTATTTTGTGTTTTTCTCTGTGCTCAGTCCATTGGTTTGAGGCGTAATTTAATGATCCGCAGTCAAACCCCAATGTGCAAACCATGATGCAAATGTGATGTTTCTGTTTTGTTTCATGTATTAACAGGAGCAAAGTTACAGTCTCCTCATCACTCCACAGAGATTTGATGTTTTCATCTCCTCAGTGGAAGCTTGAGTAGATGTTTATATAATTTGCGTCGATTTGTTCCGTTTCCAATGCACATTGTTTTATCAATACATGAAAGTTGCCAAGCATAAAAACATAGTCGATATTTTGACCTTGGTTTATCACATATTAATAAGACAAAATGCAACATTTCAGTGTGACTGTAGAAAGTCATTACTGTGCCACATTAAGAGAAATTTTGATGTGTTATATTGTGCATGCCATTAAATCACATGCACAATATACTCACTGCCCACAGTTTTTTATAACCAGAAAAGAAGGAGCCATTTCAGCAAGAAAGTTTCCACTTTGTAATATTGGAAAAATATTCTCTAAAAGCAGGCTATGCTTAGTTCATGAATGAATATGAGCTAAAGCATAGGGGTGATTTTGAAATTACATATATTCCTCTGTGGGCGTGAAGCTACATTTATATGTTTATCATTATGGATAGTGATTCAGTATTTTTTTTTAGTTTTATTTCAGTTTGGGAATACACTGTGGAGACAGATGGTCACTGCATGCTAGTCATTATTCATAGCACCTTCACATGGACATCCCTCCTTGAGTGTGTAGTGTGCAGGATTTTCATGTCCATTGTGCAGATGATTTACTATTTCTATTATAGATTTACTAAATTGGGCACAATGTTTACCAAAACCAGCACACAAACATGACTGAAAAATATAATGTGATCCCTCAGGGCCTCTGCTTTTAAAACACTGCCATCAGTATGTGAAACAAGCTGCTCAATAAAAATATGTTGAAACAAAAGCTACAGGCACACACACACACACACACACACACACACACACACACACACACACACACAGTATTCCAGATGATGGTGCACTGGAGGGTTTTATTACCATCAAGGGAAAGTAGAGTCCAAAGAAGATATGAGCCACCATGGTGAAATTAAAGTAAACTACACTAACATTATATTTTGATGTTTTTCACTGTGTCTGACCAGTGTTTACTGCCTTGTGGTTTGAGTCTTACTACAGGGGAATACATCCTCAAAAAGCATTTTATAATCTGAACAATTAGATTTACTTCTACTGTTATCACACTGCAAAAATAACATGTTAAGATTCACAAACATCAGTCATGTCTTCTGTGTCCCTCAGTAGCTTCAACTTTAAATGAAGTTGTTTTGTTGGTCATCTTACCTGTGTTACAGACACTTTACCTCATCCGTGTGTCCGCGGTTGATCATTTGCTCTGGTGATCCGTGTCAGCACTTTACCACACAGTCTGTTGAGCAAAACGGGCTACTAACGTTACTTCAAAAGTGGCAAACGCGAACTTGTAGCAACTTTAAATCCAAATGGTAATTTAGCTTGTGCTGAGTGCAGTGTTGTGTGTTTCCAGTTATGTAAATGTGGCCATAAGAGCCCCCACATGAGTCTGCTCTGCCTCCATTTTAATTACACAACATGAGGTCAGAAACCTCCAACACAGGCAAAATAGCAGAAAGGCTGCAGGACCTGACTCAGCCACCACCCTGATATAGTGCGCTGATGGGTTCGCCTCTTTTTTATTGACGATGCTGATTTGTGGTTTATGAGCTCAATATCTCAACAACTATTGGATGGATTGAATTTTGGTGCAGACATTCATGGTCACCCTTCAGGATGAATTGTAAGGACTTTGGTTGATCTTCTCAACTTTTCATTAATCCCTATGTGGTCAATTTTTCAGTTTGTTCAGGACTTTGTTTTATGATCAGACATACTAAATTCGTGACCATCACCATTGTTAGCATGCTGATGCAAAGTCGTCCCTCTGTCATTGTTTATCTGTGACGGCCACTTCAAACTTAAGATGTAAATGTTCCTATCAGTGTGAATATAATAATGCAACATCAACAGTAACATTTTAAGTCTTGCTGTCTATAAACTGAAAAGTCCAGACAACTGCGATAGAAAGACAAGTGACTGGTCTGAAAATGTTAAAGGTACTCTCAAACACAAATCAGCAGTGACTGTCAGGCTCAATGGTAGAGTGTCTTTTGTTTCCATTGGATGGATTTCTTTTCTCTTTTCCCTGCATGCATTTGTAAATAAATACAGTCTATACATAATGTACCTTCCAGCAATGCTATCTCACGGTAATTTAGCAACCCAGGGTCACAGTCCTGCATTCGATGTATTCTTGGTTTTATGCAAGGACAATATATATGATAATGTAAATATATTCTTATTGTTTGTTTCACCTTGAGGTGTTTGTGTTGGATGGGCGAGCAGAAGGTTGTTGGAAACAGGTTTTTTTTTTTTTTGTCATCCTTTGTTACACAAATCAATTAGCTTTTCTTTACTTCCACCTACTTGAAGCTTTTATTTGTTTTAATTGGCTAAAACATGAAGAAAATGCCTCAAGGAAAGTTTTTATGGTGGATGACATTTTTGTTGTTTGTAGTTGTGCAAGAAAAGTGTGAAATCTGCATGAAATCTTGTGATGTAGTCATGAGTCACCTAATCTGGAAAATACGTATTAGGAGGCAATGAGGAGTGTCTGACTCTGTTGAAGTCTGACTCAAAGGACACATGCCAGACACTGATACATACATACATGATCGAAGCCATGTAAAATCTTCCTGGAAACGAGTATTTACAATAGCTTTGACTGGAAAATCACTGCGTGTGTGTATGTGACACTCTGCATTCGTACTTCTTGCACACTTGTAGCTCATAGAGACTCTGAAATGCGCCGAGACATGAATTAACAGATACATATCACCGCTTTCCTGCCTGTGAAATTGCTGAGAGCATTCTGCAGTGTAGCAGACCTTTTGTAGATGATCTCAGTTTTTATCTTGTCAGGGGAAACTTTAAAGCTGTCTTATTTGTTTTCTTTGTTTAAAAAAAGATGTAAAAAGGCATTCTGATAAGCAGCTGAGGCCTGCTGCTTTATATGTTCCCATGAAGATGAAAGCTGGGGTGGAGTTTTTTGTACTTTTTGTCAGAACAATACATCTGGTTTGACTCCAGTGTATGCTTACATATATATGGCTCATATATAAAGCTAGATGAGCCTTCGTAGGAGACACAGATGAAGAAGTGCTTGAAAAAAAAAAGTAAAAAAAAGTAAATCACTGGTAACAGAAACATGTAGCCTTTTTAAAAACCCTTTGTTGCATGTCATTTCCCATTTTTCCTGTCTTCATTCTCTGTGCTTTGTGCATGTATGAGGAGGGAAGAGAAATCCTCACGCTGTGCACGCTGCCTCAACATCTCCGATTTGCAACTGGTGTTGCAGCATAGTTTTAACAAATGGAATGAAAGTAGGAAGTGCCTCCAGTCCTATTAATATTAGGACTGTTAATTAAGAGAAGCACCAGCAGAAGGGACAGCAGACACGTGTTAATAGTTATAATGTGTTTGCTTGTTCAAATAAAATGTTTCTGTGTGATAAAATGTGCTTGCAAATAATATTTTAGTGTGCTCAAGGGCTCTCATTGCACGCTCAGGATGAGGCAGTGATTTCTTTGCATTTGTATTAACTTGATACATGGAATAAAGCAGCATATTCCAGTTGGAGAAGAGCGACCTGATTGGTAGAAAATGAGCAAATTACCTTTCAATTGAAAAGCTTTGCCATCTACTTGGAACCCCGCAAAGGTCGTGTTAATCACAATCAATGGTTCGGTGACCCGTGCTCCATCAAGTACATGGCGCCCAGTAGAAATCACATAGCATCTTAATTATATTTTGTCTCAGAGACTTTCTGGAAAGCTGCCTGGCCTCAGGTTGGCTGTTGTGTGAATTAGCCTGTGACAATTTAATTAAATGTTATTTTAATTTAATTAAATATGAAGCTAGGGCTTTTGGGGCTCAAGTGTCTGGACTGAAACTTTGTAATGTCCAAAACACTGTGATGCTACGAGCCGGTTAATGGTTCAGTCAGACAGCTGACGTCTTCTGTCGCTAACAAAACGACTCAAAGCAGCCATTCATCCTGCCAGAAAAAAAACAAGATGTTACCGTTAAATGTGTCACGCTGACTGTTATCTCGGTGAAATCCCAGAATGAAGATAAGTGGTCGGTAGGCGGGTTGAAAGAAATGCAATTTGCAGAGAGCGATCCCTTTCAGTTGGCTGTTTATCCAGTCACCAACATGCACGCTCCGCTCCTGTCCTCAGATCAGATTGTGCGGGTTACGTCCCATCTTTTGTTTCATCTCTCCTCTTTGTGATTTGACGTTACGTCGCCCAAGAGGTCCTGTTAGAAAATTCAATTACAGAGGCTGACATCTTAAAACAGCCCTGCTTTTCATTTGCTCTCATGGCTGATGCTGGTTTTGTGTGTGACTGCAAAGAGCAGAGAGCAAACATACTTAATAAACACACACTCACAATCAATTTCAACATGTTTGTCTAACAGATCCTATTTTTTCCTTCTTATTTTTGTTGTGCATTTCTTCTTCATTTGTTTCAGGCAACGTCTCATATGTCTGATAATAGATATATTAACACAAAGACGTTCTAGGATTCAGGTCCATAAAATGTAGACAATTAGATGAAAAGAACAGGAGCAAAAGAGCGAGATTTATCCTCAGTAATGTTTCATCAGAGGCTAGTATTTCCATGCAGATTAAAGCTTGGCAGGTACACACAGATTTAATCTCACCACCTCTTGTGATTTCACAGCAGATGGGAACTTTAAAAAAAGGCATGCAAAATGGCCAAGAGAGTTTTCATTGTGTTAATGTCAGAGTTTGTTAATAGCTTTCTTATTTTCCTTCAAATTATACACACTTCACACCTGCTTTTTCCATCCATACCCCCTCCCTCCTCTCTAAATGCAATTTTATATTTTCTCACACTTCTGGTTTAATGTTATTTAACAGAATAGATATGTAGGATAAAGCAGCACTTTGGTTTTCACAGTTGGTGTAAAGGTAAAAATTATATATAACACAAGGAACTCGAAACTCCCAAACCAAACATGCAAATCTGCCTCTAAGTGAAGCGAGACTCTGGCTCTGGTACAGGCGTTTGCAACAGTTTGTGGCTGGTGAGCTCGCTCAGGCGGCCGCTGAGTGTGGGTGATGATTGTCAGAACGCCACAAAAAGCAGCTATACTTACTAGACCTAAACTGTAATCTACAGCGAAGTTGGTAGTCAAGCGCAGTGTACCCCCGCCTACAGGAGCATTGGAATGAATGGACTGTGGCACACACACACACAGATAGACACAAGTGAAAGTTTATCTAGTATTCACACAGGCGACATGTCCTTATATTCTTTGACTTGCACATGATTTAATTTGAGCAAATGACAAAACATTTAAAGAATTAAAAAAATTTAAATGTTTAAAGGTGAGAAAACTGTGCTTAGTTTGCAGAATGAGATGTCTAACACACACTTAAAAACACACACGCACGAGAAATGAGTCAGCGATGTTTGGCTTTCTGGTCACATGCTAGAAGAGGTGATGGTACTCGTGGCCAACACTGTTTGCTGAAAAAGAAAAGATTTATATGTGTGTGAAGGTTTATATGATCAGATCTGCCCTGTGCACACACGACAGTTTGGCAGATGCAGAGTATCGTGTGTGTGTGTATGTGTGTGTGTCCCTGCCTTGTGCTTGTGTCTCAGCGGAGTCACAGTGGTGTGTGCTGATATTCATGCACGGACGCGAATCCCAGTTTGTGTTGGAAGAAGATAAAAAGATACATAAGTGCTAAAACAAATCAGGACTGAGTGTGCTTCAGAAGCAGACTGTGATTTCACACTTATTTGTTGGCAGATGCAGAGAACAAGCTGCCCTTCAAGTTACCCCAAAAACCACAGTCTCAGTATTTTGGTACATCAAGATTTTTTTTCTTTATTTCTTTAAATCGTTCTTCTTTTTGGCACAGTAAAGCAAATCAGCGCTCACAGCAGCAGACTGTGAGGTGAGCTACACTGCCCTTGATGTTATTTCCTACATTTATATCAATCTAGTAATTGGCTTTCAAAATAATGGCAGCATAACATTAATAAAGAGACTTGCTTAATTGCTAACCTCCTGTATATGCCGATTCATCTGGACAAAAACTGAAGTGCCATGAGCCGGATGATTTCTAGGCTGGGAGCAGTGACTGACCTGCTGTCTCCACAAGTTGCCTGGCAAGGAGTCAGTTGTTGTTTTTACACTTAAGTTTTGCACAGATGATTCAAACCACATATAACTTTTTAATTAGCAAACTTCAATGTTGCTGGTTTGCAAACGTTGTTACCTTTGCACAGAGTCAGGTTAACTGCCCCCTCTATTTCCTGTATTTGTGCTAAGCTGAGCTAACCAGCTGCAGGATCTGGCTCTGAAATAAGGTGCTTCTGTTTGATGTTTTCACTTGCTGGAAAAGGTGAAATCGCAGCTGCACTGGCCTCCATAGATCACATCCAACATCACATCACATGTAGGAGTATGAACTGCAAAAAGCAAAAATATTAAAATGTCCGTGAAATAAATGAATACATACAGTAGCTTTGCATTTAATGCCAATGACATAAATCAGAGTTCACTGAAGCAGTAAAAAAAGCACAACATTTGATGCAACTGGCATGCTAAACACTGTGTATATACATCTAAAAAAACACAAATCAGCCATAATAGGTGTTCTGTAGGTTGGTTATCATGTAACATCTATGCTGTTTCTATCAGGGCTGTTTTTTGCAACTGCCCCTCCAGCTCATCATGTGTAATGATACTTGAGAGGAAAGAGTGCAGCAGTCTGCTTTGTATATGCTACAAAACAGCCAGAAAATTAGAAAAACGAAATATTTCATTTGTACAATCGGACCAATCGATGAATCATCTGCTGTTTATAGTCTTCTGAGCAGGATATGTGTTTGCCGCCTCACCTGAGAGTGTGTTCACTTCTGAAGATCCCTCAAGCACAGACCAGTTTCTGAGGTTCAAGTGGTTCCTCTGAGAGCCGTAATTATTGGAACGTCGATTCAGCCCGGAGACCACCTGAAGAACTGTTTTTGTTGTTCGAGTGTGCTGGAAATATGAAGGAGGCCGCCACTAAATGGACAAGAGGGGGGAAGTGAGATTTTTTTATGGATGTGAGTGGGCAGGAAGGCGAGAGTGTGTTTGTTTGTATGTATTCTGTTTTCCCACTGTAGTAATATTCAAGTGTGTATGCTTCTTTTTTTTTTTTTTTGCCTTTTTGTGCCTTGTTTCCCGCTCCTTTATCCGTGTTCATCTTTGGTTTCCTCACTTATCACATACACCCACACACTGTTCACTGGAATGATACACTTACTCCCAACACATATAGATGCTGGGGCTCATGACTCAGTGACAGGCAGTCTCGGGACAATGCCGAGAGGCAGAGAGAGTCATGGAGGGATGGAAAAGGAGAAAGATAGACAGACAGAGGGAGGAAAATAAGGAGGAGAATGAGATATGAGAGAATGAGTGTGTGTGGGAGACAGTGAGCATAAAGTATAAGACAGTGAGAGCAGAGAAAGAAAAAGAAAATGTGAGGAAATGAGACACTGATAGGAAGAGGTTGTTTCTCAGAAGATTGATAACTGAACTTCTTTATTATATGAAAGTGATTTTTCTTTTTTCACATTTCTTTGTGTATTGTGTTTATTTTTTTCCGCACCGTTCTGGGTCATTTCATACTTTCTTTTTTTCCTTGTCTTTCTATCTCACTGCCGGTGCTAATGCATTTTAGATGCAGGAGTGGGGACTCCATGGCAGCCGTCGTCGTAATAATGTATGATCGATGCAGGAAAAGAGATTTCTGCCACAGTAACCAGGACAGTAATAACGCAGGAAAGATTCATGATGTTTTGGTACATGACGCTGCTGGCAAAACACGAAGAAGAAAAGCTTTCCTCTCTTTACTTTGCTTACTTATTGTCCGTGTCCTTGCCCCTTTCCCGTCTTCACTAATCCCTCCTTCGCTTTCTCATAATTACTTACTTCAGTAGACTTTTTCTCAATTTTCAAATAATATCATCGCGCTGCTCACCGTGCTAAATCAAGTGTTTCCAAAAAATTAGTCCAGATTAGCTGGTCTTAAATCTGTTATGACACCTCTAATAAACCGTGTGCATGTGAAGGTCATTTGCAATAGAGCAGTTAAATTGAGGTAACTGATCGACTTCAGGTGAAGAGCTGTAGCCCTGTGGAGGCTGCTGGGGCGAATTATGTAAGAAATAAAGTTTTGCACAAAATAAAAATGGATCTGTACATGTTTAAATTGGGCGTCTCAAGCAGTGGCTCTTAACCAGGGGGGATTTATACCCAGTGTTGCCAGTTTGTAATTACATAACTTTTACTGGCTGATAAAACATTATCCAAAAGACTTTCATTTCATGGCTTTTATTATACATTTTTCATTATTGTAACTGATTTTGTGTTTGCAGTTATGCGGAAGACTGGAGGCAATCATTTTTAATAAAAATAAAAGAAATTGAGCTACTTATTGTCAGTCCAATCTGGCAACACTGGATAACAGATAACTATACTGCTAATCTTTTTGTAATAGTTTGAATAGTGAATAGAATGTGTTTTTACATTGAAACATTATTTGAATGTTTGGAGGAGTTTCCTGTTTGAAATCAGGACCTTCATTGTTAAAGCTGAATTTTACTTCAGTTCAGGGGCAGACCGACTGGAAGCTTGATGCTTGCTTCCTAAGAGCCAGTGGGCTTACCCAAGGTTTTTCTTTTGGTTGACTGATTGAGTTAATTTCTTTTTTTTTTCCCCTCGCAAACTCACCAAACCCAGCCTGAACTGCTTGTTTGCCTGTAAACTACAAATAAATCCAAGTGAAGAGCTCCCAAACATCCCTGTCGTCTGTGTCCTCGGGTCGTCCGGTGCTCTCTAACCTCCCACAGATCACTGGCTCCGGCACACACTTATCCATGGAAATGTATTCAACATAAATGTGTGAACAGCTCTGCTCTATGTTCCCAGGACTTATTTCTTATTAACTGTCCCCAAACTGGCTATCAACGAGGAAGCTGTGCGCTCTCTCTCCTGGCTGCCGATGTTTTAGAATCTAGTTATTGTTAATTTATTGTTTTAGTTTTGTCTTATTATTTTTATGGGTTTGAGATCATATTGCCCATTTGTGTCTCATACCTAACCATTTTTAAACAAAATGAATTAGGGTACAAAAAGGCACACAGTCACAAGACAAACACTCCTTTTCCTTTCACTCTGGCTGCTTCGAAGGCCCACAAAAGACGCTTGTTGTTGTAACCCTGCAGCATTTTTCAATGCGAACTAAGTGCTAGCTTGTAATCCCGGACTTATCAGCCCTGATAAAGAACAACCTCTTGGGTATTAACTGCTATCTTCACATTTAACGCTGCGCTGGTTTGTGATTACTCAAGAGATGTCTCTGTATGCTCCCAGCAACACTGATGTGGTTTCGATGAACGAGGAGCTGAGTCTCCAGCTTACCTTGACCTTTTGTATGGAACAAGTCAATTGACCTCACATCATTTCCTGCAACTGCTACGCCCAGTGTGGGTTTTGTGTGTAAAGCTGGTTCTGTTTTTGCAGCCATGCAGCAAGACTGCAGAACTCTTGTAGTTGTAAACATGTTGAATTATGGGAATAATTCATTTTGATATACTCAGTTGTGTTGATAGTTGTACGTGTATCTGTGTTTTAGACAGGGAAGCCACCCGTGGATGATCTGTTCTCAGATCTGTGTGATGGACGACGTCTGTTGGAGCTGCTGGAGGGGCTGGCAGGACATGAGCTGGTATGGACACACACACACACACACACACACACACACACACACACACTGATTCACTTACAAACTCACAAACACAGAAGAATCCAGATGTCAGACTTACGGCAGACTTTAACTCAATCTTGCTCTCAGAGGATGGTGTGAAGACGAGGATCCCGTGCATGGCAGATTTAACACGTTCCTTAACCAGAACAGATCCGCTCTGTGAAATAACTGCAGCAGTCCAATAGCCAAGGTTACAGAAAGCCTGTAATATAAGTCCAAGTCATAAATAATACAAATGCATTTGAAAAAAGTCATAGAGTGCATTAAACAAGCTTGTATTGAGAGGTAATATGTGAAATCAGCACAAATGTGGCAAACCCACAGTTTTGTATAAGCAGATATATGCAAATAAAATTCCAAAAGGGCACAAGCCTGGAGCATTAATCACAAATATTCCTCAGATTCTATAGAAATGTATTAAAATAACACAAATAAAAAAAAAAATCACAAGTCCCAGTCCCGAGATCAGCACCTTGGACAGTGACCATTACAAACTAAAGACAGATCAGACAGGTGGCAAATGAAAACACTTTGCAGATGTTTAAGCATTTATACGTTAAATGATCAATGATAGATACGTTGAACTCATTTTATTTCACTGTGCGTTACAAGAAAAAACGGTGCATCATTTGTTTTATATTGTTGTGGAGAAAAATCTCCGTGCTTGTAGTTCTGAATTGCAACTTTAATTTAATATCCTGAAATATTGGAGTCATTCAGAGTCCAGCAGCACTCACTCCCTGTGACTCTGAATTAGAAATGGATTTTCATTATGGTACTGACTAAGGACCTTCAGTCAAATCATCGTCAGATACAGGGCGTCCCATTTTGCACTAATCGCTTCTCCAAATCTGGATCATTTATACAAATCTAGCCAATATGGGGCCCCTGCATATGCTCACTAATTTGCTAATACTGCGTCCACAATACATATATCCACAAATCGAGCTGCTCTGTGAAACCTTATTACCGAGCAAGCAGAGAAGCTAAAACACTTAGCTAAAAGTAAAACACCATTTGGTTTAAAATCAATGCAGATGAAGACGTATGAGAGACGGTGTCAGTGAAGAGGTAGTTGATCTGTAAGGGGATGTTGAAAAGAAATGATGACAATGTTTTACACTACACCACTAACTCTGCTGATCATCTGCTCGTAACTACGCTGCAGATAACACTTCAGGAGTGTTGATTGCCTTCCTTGTTATTAGCACTAGAAATTGCCATTCGGCGTGTGTCCACTTGACTGATTCTGGTGAGTTTTAAGCTGGGAAAACTTTCACATCACTGCCTTCTGTCCCGCGTGGTGTGAATGCAGCATTAACCTCAGCTTAACCTCAGACTAATCATATTCCTAACCTTAGTGCTAAAAACCACAATTTGGGGAAATGAAAACTGGGAAATAAATGCCAGGTGCCAAGATTAAAAACCTAAACAGGCTCGTAGAGGGACAGAAGTGAAGACGTGCGCGCGCACACACACACACACACACCCACACACACACACACACACACACACACACACACACAGCATAGCCCACAGTCTTAATCAAACTTCTACTCCCACCTTGTTTTTCTTTTCCCCTCCAGCTCTCTTCACCTCCTCCACCTTCCCTTTATCTCTCGCCCTGTTTCTTTTTTTCCTCCCTTATTCTTCCATTTCATCTCCCCTTACCTGTCCTCCTCCCCTTCTCGCCCCTCGTTTCTATCTCACGGAGAGACATTATCATCTTTGTCCTTTGTTTGATACTATCTCCTTATTGTAATGGCATGCGCGCACACACACACTTTTATTGTAATGTGGCCGTTTGTAGCGCTCATGGATGCCCCTGAGCAAGGTCTGTTTATGCCTCAATAATCTCCTCTGTCTGATTTGTGTGCCTTTTATATTTGTGTGTGTGTCTCTAGGTGAGGTTGGAAAGAGGATTCACGCGCGTTCACTCGCTCAACAATGTCAACCGCGCTCTGCAGATCTTGCAGAAGAACAATGTGAGTGTGCGCACGCTAACACATGCATATTCTCCTTTATCTCGATGTGATATATGCGTTTTTATGAGTTGGATATAATATGGATTCCTTAAGCTATATTAAATAACTCATGGTCAGACTCAGCAAACAGTGAGGTGCTTTAAATTAAAAACTGCCTTTCAGCTTCTCTTTAATTTTGTTTTCATACATCTTTACCTTTGAGAGGAAAAACATGCATCTCTGCTTTTATATCCCCTCTTATATGATGCTGTCAAACTTTTCCCTTCATCACATTTTTTTTCTTACATCTTCTTTGGCTTCTTTCTGCATCTTCTCTCTCTGTTGCCATGCCTCGCTTTCTCCTCTAATGCGTCCGCTCCCTTCTATACAGAGAGAAGGAGGTTATTTTGAGTGCTGTAGGTGTAAAAATTTGGCTTACTTTACTCAACATTTAAAAATATGCCTTTGCAGTAAAAACAAAGCAATGAGTGAGAATTTGTTTATCTTGTTCTAACACAAGTTTTAGTAAATAATAGTAAGGTTCTCAACAGTGCCCAAACATTTACATGAAGGGTCACATTTAGCTGAAATATGTAGAAGAAGAACATGACGTAATGTTAGTGGGGTTGCTGGAGTGTAAACTTTCCCCAATCTAATAAATCACAGGAAAGACATGTTGACGATAATCAAATAAATGATTGTGTATCATTATAGATAAGATAAGATAAAGGACAAATTCACAGACCACCTAGCAGATAAAGTTGTCAGTTCTCCATCTTTAGCAGCTGCAGCATTAAAGTGATAAATTCATTAATGTTTCAATAATTATCATTCAATGACATAATATACATTATTCTGAAATGGACACTTGAGCATGTTTGCTGTGGTATGATTAGCCTTGCCTTGCTAGACATTTGGTCAGAAATAAGGGTAAAACCAAAAGGGTGGGAGTTGAGAACAGGAGGGTATTATGGAAAATAAACCCTGTAATGAGATTTGTGTCTGTTCTTCTCTCCTCCAGGTCGAATTGGTGAATATCGGAGCGGCAGACATCGTTGATGGGAATCACAAACTGATTCTCGGGCTCATCTGGAGCATCATTCTCCACTGGCAGGTGTGTGTGTGTGTTTGTGCGTGTGAATGTAGCAGCGCCATTTTTGGAGGCAATAAGAGTTTTCGTATTTTGGGTAATGCCTCCAATATAAACCGTTTTTTGGGGGGCCTTTGTGCAGTAGCAGTACATTTATGCAGCATTTTCAGAGAGCTGAATATTCTTTAATTCACCTTGACCTTGATAAATATTTACTCATTCAGCTGCACTGAATCAAACAAAGCCCTGGAAAAACAGAAAGTAGAGGTTTGCAATCCAGTGTAACTCTAAATTACTAACACACTAAAGTATGCGTTTCTGTTTTAGTGTTCAGTTATATGATACATATATAGAGCCCATTCAGAGGGCCGCACAAAGTTTTATGATGAAGATAGTAAACAAGCTACAATGAGTGAAATGACTGCACTCACTGCTGGTGGGATGATCAGATAATGCTGCTTTCTCACGGATTCATCACTTTTACACCAGTTGAAATGGCCTTTCCTCCACGATGCACAAATTGAATCAGCTGCAACATCGATGGCTTCCAAAAAAAAAGTGTGTTTTGTGCCCGCTCGCCGCTGCAACACTCAATTTTGTTTCGCGTAACCAAAACAAAATGCAGCGCATTATCCATCCGAGGCTCTTTGTCGGTGATGTGTGGAAAGTACGCGTGCTTGGTGGATTATCGCTGTCAAGGTCAAGACGGCAGTCACATTGCAGGGAACGCGAAGCAACAATGATGAAAAGCAGCCAAAGAGAAATGGTCCCTTTTGATGCAAAAGTACACACTGATACATCCATGATGATGACAACATTTAAAGAGACGCAGGACTTTTGATTGGACAGCAGATCTAAACCACCCGAGTAGAAAACAGATTAGAATTTATGAAATCTATATATTTCTTTTTTGCATTGAAACATCGGTTGCACACTCAAATTTTAGCATCATGCATCTAGAATTATTTTATTACGAATGTATTTAACTTATTAGATAATTTACACAAAACCTGCCTAGAAGTCAAATGCAGTGTTGGATTGGGCTGCAGCTATAGATTTCTTTCAGTCACGTTGAAGCTTTTTAAAGAAATGAGCAGCCACTTATAGTTCAGATCTTTTAAAATGACTTAATTGCAAGAGAGCATAAAGTAAATTCACGCTCGCTTACAGATGAGGATATTTATAACTGCAGCATTCTTGAATTATTTGTTAGCATGAAAAAGAAAAAGGGAGAAAAGATGATTACACTTATAAAGCCTCATATTTAATTCAGTCTATTTACTCCACCAGCTGGAATATCCCAGCCTTTAATTTCTGATTTTGTGTGCTATTCTTTCTATTTCTATGACTATGTTTACTTTAGACATCCAGTTTTTAAATGAAGGTGGGGTAGATTTTAACCACTTCCTCATTAGTATATTGCATAGCTATTGGTTCATATGCTTATATACCTATTCAATTTGATCTATGTCTTTTATATAATTAAATGCCAGAATATTTTTCCTTCTTCAGCCATCTTATTCTGTTGTTTATTTAAAATGTGATTGCGTTTTTGATGTGATCAAACATCTTGTTTTCTCATATTTCTGACCAGAAAACAAGAACAAGCTCAGGTCATGTTTCCAAACATAACAACTTTGCAGAAAAGTACATTCACCAGCCACATTAATGCGAGTGCAAAAACAGTACAGGGCTCTCCGAAGTTTCCTTTAATGTTCTTTTTTTCATGATATCTCCTTCCCCCCGTTCTTTTTTTTTTTACCCCCCCGCTGCCTTTCATCTTTCTGCCAGTTCATAGAGTAACATTATGCCTCCACTGTTGCCTTTCCCCCCTTAAGCTGTGTTTAAAGTTCAAAATCTGTTTTATGATGGACTTCAGACCAACTTCATGTAAAGTCAGTAGTTTAATAGCTTACATTACAATATGTTTTAATTGTATTTCATTCCTCATTAAGTTGAATACTGGCTAATGTCTCAATCACGCTAGTTTTGGCATAGACTTAATGACGCGATTAATAGCAAAACACTACTCTATAATGAGGTGTGTGTGTGTGTGTGTGTGTTGGTTGAGTGTGTGTGATTATGGGTAGTAATGTGTGTCTTTGTATGTAGTGTATGTGTGTGTGTGTGTGTGTGTGCGTGTGAATATGCCTGTGAAAGGCAGCAACGCCCTTGAGGTTATCATTCGCTTGTGTGTGGGCACGTATGCCAGCCTGTGAGTGCCTATGCGAGTGTGTGTGGATCTCGTGTGTGTGTGTGTGTGTGCGCGTGTCACTGTGAGTGTGTGTATACATGGCAGTCTTTGTCAGAGCACCCCTCCAATTAAAGTGGAAATGCATGCAGTGACCTACTCCCAAATGAGTCTCTTTTTTACCCGGCAGGCCACATTCTATGAGGAATCGCTAACAAACCTGTGTGTGTGTGTGTGTGTGTCCTTGCTGGAAATTTACCTCAACACTAAATTACACCGAACTCTATTAATAGGTTGAGTTTCACATTGTGTGTATCTAGTGAGTGTGTGTTAGCACAAATGAGTCTTTCCCCTTCTTTCTTACTCAATTACTCCAAAACTGTGTGTGTGTGTGTATGTGTTCGTGTGTGGCTGGCAGCAGTAGTTTTTTTTGTGTGTGTATCTGTTTTGTTGATTGGGTTTGAGGCTTACAACTTGTGTTGTGTTTTCTGTGACTTTCTGTCTTCCACCCGTCTGTCCAGAGCTCTGCGAAACACTCATCGCACTGCCTCGCTGCATGAGTGTGTGTGTGTTTGAGTGCAGAAAGCATGGAGAACGAGGCAGAGGAGGAGAGTTGAGTGGTATAAGAAAGTAGGAGGACAGAGTGGAGCAGAGAGAAAGTAGTGGAGGGATACAAACCACCTTTTTGAGTGTCCCTGTACGTATGTATATGTATGTGTGAGGCTCATAGAAAGGAGAGGGTAAGATATGCATAACAACCGGGCAGTGAAAAGTATGACGTCTCTCTCTCTCTCTCTTTTTCCCCCTGAGCCCTGAACAAGTGCTCCAAAACTGTCACTCACAGCTGCCAAAAAAAACCCAGCCTGTGAGGATGCAACCACATCCACACACTGACTTGTGCATGGATATATGTGTGTGTACACAAGTGTCCTTTGACTGCGCTGCCATGTGGAGGTACCTGTGTGTGTGTGTGTGTGTGTGTGTGTGTGTGTGTGTGTGTGTCTGTGTGAAAATGCAAAGTATCCACTGACAGGCCACGTCAAAACTTTTCTAGAAAGCAGCAGATTTAAAAAATAAAAAAGTCTCTTTATGGTAATGTTACATCGCCAGGCATCATATTAGCATGGATTTCAATATCTGTTGTTCTGTCCATCAGACGAGCTCTCTAAAAGGTGCTGTTTGTATGTGTGTGTGTGTGTGAGAGAGAGAGAGAGAGAGAGAGAGAGAGAGAGAGAGAGAGAGAGAGAGAGAGAGAGGTTTTAGGTGTGTTTGATGGTACCTGCTAACAGGAACCAAATACTAACAGTCTGTTCTGTCTTGGTGGATTTTGGATTTTTTAAGCAGGCATTTTTTGATGTGTTTTGCACACACGCTCTTTACTTTAATATTCTTGCAGGTAGTTCAGTTTGTAAGTTGGTGTTTTGGTTCATGTTTGACAATCAGCAGGATACTGTTAAAACTATTGGTATGATTGTCATTATATTTGCCAGTCCCAATTATCTTAATATCCCCATTAATCAACTAGTAACACAATTGGTTATAATTTACACTCCACCATTAAATATTACCTGCATATGAATTACTGGAGGATCACTAAAGTCAAAAGGATTGATCCTTTGGGGATTGTGAATGTCCTTTCACATGTTTTATTTTTTACTAAAGTGGTGGATAGATCGACCAACTTGCCATCTGCAGCCCCCTCGAGCGTGGTAAAGGTTATTACTCGACTGACAGTTTTCAGGAAACGTATTGAGCACAGTCTTATTCCCCAGAGGATAAACCCTGTCAAAATACTCTCAAATCAAAATTTCACCCTTGTGCACAGGACATGAATAAATGAGTTTCAATGAAAATTGCCATAGATATTCCTAACCAAATGGGCATACTGCTACAATATATAATATAATGTAATGTAATATGGTCTTCCCTGGAGGATGAACCTTTATTATTGTTATTCTCTTATTTAGCTTTGCTCCAGAGGCATTCACAGACCGTTTGCAGTCCCACTAAATTGGCATAATTTGTATGTGAGATGTGAGGTATAATTTTTCACACCAGCGTGCTTTCTGTGCAGGTAAAGGATGTGATGAAGGATGTGATGGCGGGCCTACAGCAGACCAACAGCGAGAAGATTCTGCTGAGTTGGGTTCGTCAGAACACGCGGCAGTATCCTCAGGTTTGTCCCCTCACATCTCACTCAGTCTGACCCTCGACCCCGCAGGCTGTCACGCCACATCTGCTGTAAAACTACAACTCCCATGGTACCTCTCTTCCACAGCAGTGTCTGTATTTTCAGGAAACTATCTATTAAATAGCCTTATTAGCTGATCATGTAAATTTAGAGCAAATCTGTCTCTATTTAAAAGAATCATGATGTGCCGTCTTGTCTCTGTTTCATCTTTAGTGGTATGAAATGCTTTCACCATTGCCAAATACCTAATGTTTTTTTTATTTATTTACTTATTTTGTAGTTGTCAGTCTGCGTGGATATCTCAAACCCCTCATGAACAGATTTTCATGAAGTTCGGTGGACAGATAGGCTTTGGGCCAAGGAATAATGGATAAGGATTTGGTTGAGATCCAGATCTGGGATTAGTGCCATCCGACGATTATCATTTTATAGCCCCAAGTATGAAACTAAAAGACCTCTAAGTCTGAAAAATATGTTTTTAGGGTGCAAAAGAATCACATTCGCTTAAAATTTAAGCAGTGGTGTGTTTACATTGGGATATTCAGTATTTGTAGAGGCTATCTAGATTAGCTTTTTTTCATTTATTCAGTTTTTCTACTGTATTGTAGCTTCTGAGCTAAAAGCTAAAACTCACACCTTTTGGATTTATTTCAACCAAATTATCTTATACTTAATTATTTATTTTATTATACATATATATTTAATATATATTTAATATATTTGAAGACTGGTGTTAATTTTTTTCTTTCCAAAACCAAAAACAAAGGAGCATGTCTGGCTAGCTAGCTTAATAGCAACTGAGCTGTTTTATTTTGGTGGGCGGTGTTTATACTAAAAACCTGTTGAGGCTAGCAGTCTTGGTGCTGTCCTTTTCGCGGGAAGTTAAACTCCAGCAAAACCAGCAAACTCATCAGTAAGTCCTCTTCATGAAAGCCTTTTGACTTGTAAGTTTTGTATATAGACATTTATCTTTATTCTTTTAGCATATTATCATGTTTATAGCTGTTAAGTAAATAAGCTAAGTAATTAAGCTAACGTTAGCTTGCTACAGCTAATAGAATCTTCTAGAAACTTCAGCAAACAAAATCAACATTTGGTTTAAGACATAGTGACTTTTTTGGTCACATTTTGTGTACAATTTAAAACACACAATTTCAGTCATTACTACAAATTTCAAGTGGTTCAACTCTCAGTACTTCCAGAGCTTTGTATTACATTTTAAAACCATTTTCCTCCATGAGTCACCCCATGAATTGAAAGCTCAGGGTGGCAATTTGAGAGGGAAAAAGATGTCTTCAATCAAATATACACATATGAAAATGGAAACCACTGCTGGGGTGACGGCATTTCAACAGTGGGTGTCACGCTGCATTCACACTTCAGCCCTTTAATAACCATTATGTCTGTTCTCAGGTCAACGTGGTTAACTTCTCCAGTAGCTGGAATGATGGATTGGCCTTCAATGCCCTCATCCACAGCCACAGGTACTGTAAAAATGGTAAAAAAAAAAAATGTAAAAAATAGTGTGTCAGTGTGAGAAATAGAAAGAAAATAAAGCAATAGACACAAGGGAGGAGTGGATAGACAAGAGACTGTCAAAGGGGTACTGAGGGAGACACACTATGGGATTTATTTGGCTGCCTAAATCGTGGTCTAGTAGTTCACACATTTTATTAAATAGATATACTCGGAGGTGGAGAATGGGTCCATCAGTGCTAAGTACTCAGGAAGGGAGAAGTAGAAAGAGACATGTCAGGTAGTGCCAGCTCACTATTAGTGATGCACTGCTACAGGAAGCCATCTAGAAGAATAACAGACTGCATCTGAAGCTAATCGTTTAATGCACGGACATGGAAGAAGCTGCATATTACGTTCAGTGGTAGTGATGTGATGGGATGAGAATGAAAACTGGAATAAGATTCAGACTAGAGATTGCAGCAATGGGCATAAAGTGCTTTCAGTATTTTGTTAATGCTTAAGTTGAATTTAATATAGATCTTCCTGCCAAAACAGATCCACTCTGACATCCTCTCCCGAGGGATGTTATACAAAATACTGAACTGAATAGTTAAGGAATCCTTCACAAGAAAGCTGCAGTGAGCGTGATATATTTATATATTTTATTCAGCTCTATCAGCTGTCAAACATATCTAAATTGGTTTGAACATTTTATTGCGGACTGTAGTGAGCTAAATTTACAGTGTGCTATAATGAAGGGGGATTGTACTCCTGCACAATCAGAAAAGTGAATAATGTCACAATCCTGCAGAGATAATAATAATCTGGTTTCTTGTGATACGTCCATATAAAGTATAATTAAAGCCGTAATAGCTGTAGTCATACTGTGAGGGACTGCTGTGCTTTTAAAGGTGGTAAATGACAGACTTTGTGATGTTCATGGCATGGCACAGACAGAAGTTGGGTGAGGTAAATTAAACTGAATTATAATTAGGTTATAAATCCCTTCAGGGGCACCAATGTCTGTCTGGCCTAGGGCACCAAAAATGGCATGAACGGCCAGTGTAATCTGGTTCACCTTTTTTCTCTCTAGACCTACATGCACACTAATGATTCATTCAGCTGTTATGTACTGTACTTTTAGTGTTATTGTGTAGTTATAATGATACGTATAAATCTAAATACTGGGTGGATCAGATAAGTAAATGAACACATAATTGAATAAATGAGTCAGTAAATAGATAAATGCCGGATGAATCAGTGAATGGCTGTGCAGTCATGTCTGCCTTCATGCATACCCATGAGGGTTTGGGTCTCAGGCCTTGACACATGTAATTATGAATTAAATCATGGTTAGCTAGCATGAACATCTGTTAGCAGTGTCCTTACAGGAATACAGAGTGGGAGATCATTTGCTTTGATGCTCTATGCCAACAATGTCATGTTTACTGACAGTGGAAGAACGGCGGATTTGACAGAGCAAATGTTTAAATCAAACAGCATACAAAATCAACAAACTACTTTGGGTTATTATGGTTTACATTTATTGTTTACTGAGATTGTGGTGGCCGACTGTGGAGTATACACAGCTAAAAAATCACTGCGTGGCAGATGAATACATGGTTGCTGACTTAAAGTAGTTCCAAAAATAAACCTGACTGCATCAGCTGAAGTGAGTTAATTACAGGGTATTTCATTTTTAAACCAAAATTTATGTATAGACTATGTAATAAACACAGGAAAACCTTTCTTTACAACAGTGTCAGCCTTTTTACTTTGGAGAAAAAACTCTTTGTCTCCTTTTACTTTACATACGCTGCATAAAGCAAAAGAGAAAATGATCAACCTGGGACATGATCTACTAAATGCTTTCGCTCTATTTGGATGAATTAAAATATAGATAGAGCAAATACATGATTGGTGTTGATATCTCTTTTACCTCTGCAGACCTGAGCTGTTTGATTGGAGCTCAGTGGAGAAGAAGACGTCTGCGATCGACAGACTGGAACACGCCTTTAATAAGGCAGAGCAACACCTGGGAATAGAGAGACTGCTGGACCCAGAGGGTAACTATCACACACACTGACACACACACACAATCCAGAAGAAGAATGTCTGAGGTCGTATTGAACGCCATCCGATCTTGCACCTTAATTGGCCCAGTTGAAAATGATGTGTCATGCTTGGGTGTTTCCATGGTGATAACTGTTCACCTTGGCGGGGGGGACTTGATCAGCGATGCATAAACTGACCGAAAATGTTCTCACAGACAAGAGAAGTCCTTTGACTTTGTGCAAAATAACACAGAAGACGCCTCCTAATGAGTATGTTCTCCCAGAATTTGTTGACATTCGGGCATCCATCACTGCCAGTTTTGCAGCTGACCTGAGACCAGTTTACAGACTCTTAATGAAAACTGTCAGGCAGGGATGAAGTGAGTAAGGCTGACCTGGGTCAAAGTTTATTGCAACACTGTCTTTGGTGGGCAGCTCTCTGTGATAAATGGTGGTAGTGTTGTTTTTTTTTTTTTAAACATAGGCATAGATTTACTACACTTATCAGAAATGCTGCTAGTGAATGTGGGGGTTAAGTGATTGATCAGTACAAGTAAAAGGGCCATATTCATAATCTTTTTTTTTTATCTCAACTCCCCCCCACTAGAGGACAAATACCTTTAATTATTCTAAATACAATTATACGTGGGATGCTCATGCTTAGTACCACTTAATTTGCATATTGACTCAACATATTCTCTTTTTGTGGTCAGGCTGAGACCTGAACTGAACCAACTTGTTCATACATCTTAATAATTTTTAAAACAAAATATATTGGAAAACAGATACGAGAGTCAGAGATACATCAATACAAAAGCTTAGGACTTTGTTGGATGGCACTACCTGACATTTACTTTGATTTCGCAGTCTTCAGAGTGAGCAGCAAAATCATTAACCCTCCTGGTGATAACACACAGCTCTGTTCTGTTTAAAGAGAGGAGTAGTCAGTACAGTAGCTAATGTTATGTCTGACTTGACCAGGCTTCTTCTTGTTGAAGAAGAAGACACGGTTACTGAAGCCATGTGCTGTTTGTTTATGTAAACTTACTGCATTACGTAAAATATGACATTCAGAAAATAACTCAGGAATTGAGGTAAACAAAATCTAGTCAACAGCACTGCAGTGAAAGAAGTCCATCCATTTTTACAGTCTTTCTGATTCGGCATTTGAAGTAAAAAATCAAGAAGTAATGGCTTGTGATATGTTAGTTCATTTTATTTGGTTTTCCATTCCATGTTCAAATAGATATGATAAATTTTACATATATTATTACTACAGAATTGACTCAGAAATTGTCATGGTCAAGTGGTTGCCTCTCTACAATGACAGTATCTTATCAATGTTCTCAATCTTTCAAAATCATGAATGAGTGTTTTTTGGGGGATGGTCTGGATTGTATGTGGAACTGAGTGTGGTTCCTCTTTAATCCCCCCCGCTGTGAGTGCCATGTTCAGGCTTTGAGCCAGCACGATAGGGAGCGTTGTAATCCCTCGCAGCTCGCTTAAGCCTTGAAACGACACATCACGGCAGATGAATTTTCATTGATCTTACAATAAACAATCACTAGTTGGGAGCAAGTGGGGTGAACGTGTATCATTATTATGCTGTGCATCAGTGCTCAAAACACTATTAACCCCCACCTGGGCTTTCTGAGAGTTTTCCTATGCTCTGAATAGATTTCAAGTTATGTTTGTCTTGAGGTTTTTGTGGCTTATATCTCAGTGAACAAGAGCTGTCAGGATTTGGGAAGTTGGACACTTGCTTGATGTTTATTCTTTTGAACCACTACATTGTCTGTGATGTCAACTGCAGTTTTAATGCTAGGCGTCAAACCACCATGGATACTATGCTGTAATCATAGACTTCCACTGTGCTCCCTTGTGGTTTTTCTTTTCTTTATGTCTTTCTCTTTCTTCGTTCACTCAAATCACTTGTTGGCATGAACGTTTAGAAGAGGGATTAACGGCAAAGCTGTAAACAGACTGACTTTTTGAATTCCCTCTGACCATATAGTAGTAAGGAATATATTTGTGTTGGTGTATTTGGTGTATGATACAGTGCAGCAAATTTAAACAATGCTGATCTGAGAAATGTAGCTGCCTGTACTTAAGGAAACTGTTGCCTCTCAGGTCACCACAGTGTCTTGCTTTTCTCCAACTGTTTTGGCTCATGAGCTCCTGAGTTCAGAGGAGGTTGCCTGCAGATCATTTGGTGCTCAGGCTGCAACTGGACACACAAACACCGATGTACACAGATGTAACGTTAATGGGCTTTTCAAAGTCTTGAAAAGGATAAAACTTTTGAATATGTTGCTCAGATGTGACAACGAGCCTCATTCATAAACTTCTTTTTTACAATTGATCTGCTAATTTTGATCAAAAATGCAAAAAGTACAATGGCCCTGAAATGGAAAACACAAGAGCAAATCAAAGTCTTCAAAGGGATAAAACATCAGCTTTTAAATATATTGAGCAAAGGTAACAATGCAGTTTATTTGTACATGTCTGTCCTACAGTTATTATGCAAAGAATATGAAGGGCAAAACACAACGGCAAGTCAAAACACAGGAAACACAAAAGAAAAAAATGAAACACAGCAACAGTGGTGAGACCACTTTGTTGCTGTTGTAGATGAACCGTTTCTCAGTGTGGGAAGCATCTGCTAAAGCATTTGATCCAGATAAGAAACTATTATCCAGTGCATCACTGTTTGCTTGTGTGTTTTGTTTGTTGTCATTCTGTTTTAGACATTTTGTTTGACTTCAGAGCCACCAAAACCCTAGATCTGGTTCAGAAATCCCACGCAAAGCTACACTGTGATATATATCTGTGGCAGATATGGTATATGGTATATATACTGTGGTATATATAAGTACTCTTAAGTTGACTATTGACTATAATTAATCACTTACACAGTTGATTATTTGCCAGAAAATTGGACATGTGAGTCATTTACAAACAACAAAAAAAATCAACTGTAACACCTTTTATTTCGATAGTAGAGGGATGAGCGTTGACTTCCAGGTGAAATTGCATAGGTGCCACTCTGCTCTCTGTTTGAGTTTGAGTTTAGCTCAAACTCAGTGAGCATGAGCAGCTTTGATCATTGATCATTACGAGTGCGAGAGAGACTTCTCTTACAAATCCAGGCCTGTGTGTTCTCAAACAACGACTTGCTTGCTGAGAAACGCTCATATTTGTTTTGCACTCTCAAAATCTGTAGTCACTGATATACTTCCATATATAAGCAGATCACAGTGTGTATGGTGTCTGTATTTATGTAATACTAATGAGTGTTTGGACTCCTTTGTTGTTTCTTTATGCATATCTGTATCCCTCCACTTGTGTGTGTGTCCCTGCCTTGCAATGATTACATCTGTCTGTAAACATACACTGTTGAAATATTAGTTTGGATTAACAAAGCTTCTCAAATTTTCTCTAGAAAATATTTAGTTTTGACAGTGATATTTAACTTATGCCTGGAAAATTCCCCTCTACAAACTATATTATTCCATTCATGACTTTTGCAAGTTTCTGCAACCCACGTTAGGTCAGATAAAACTTTAGAATGGTTGTGAGAAACATGTCTAACCAATATTCCACACTTTGCTGATGTGTTCAAGGACTACTTGAAAAATATGGCTTCCAAGAGATAAGGTTTGAGACCCGAGCTGCAACGCGGCAGCTGGATGTCAGCTTTGATTCTGGGCTAAAGAAGTGAACAAAGACTCGAGAGCACACAGAAACAAAGGAAAGGCAAGAATAAAGAGTGGAAAAAGAAACAGAGGGGGAAGCTGGTGAGAGAAATATACAAAGACAGGATAAACAGTACAAAGAAAAGAGGGGAGCAGAGAAAAAAAGAGCACTAATGAAATTAAGATAGTGGTTATGTAGTACAGAGACTATACCTAGAGATATTGAGGGTGTGGAGGACGGGGCTACTTTGTACTTATATAACCTTGTAATCGCAGTGAGGGACGGAGAGGGGGAGTAAAGAAGACGGACCTCACCCTCCAGTATACACAATATAGGAACTTGTCCCCCTCAGTAATGCAAATGATCAGGCAGATAGTCAGATCCCTCCAAGTGCAGTATCCAATGTTAAACTGACTCCTCTGTTCACTGAATTTAACACATCTTGAGGGGAGTTTCAGTGTAACATGTTGGATGATGATGTGAGTTTCAAGTCAGTTTTATCCATATAAGTCTGATATCACAAATTTGCCTCAAGGGGCTTTAAAATCTATACAGCAAGCGATGCCCTCTATCATCAGAGCCTCAGCACAGATAAGGAAAAACTCCCCAAAAATGGAAGAAACCTCAGGAAGAGGAACAGAGGAAGCATCCCTCCTCCATGACTTGGTTTTATACAGTCACTTTAATTGTAAAACTTGGATTTGTTGTTGATTTGTTGCTAAACCACAGGACTGTAATGAGCTCAGCTAAGAACTCACTGTAAGATCTTATTGATTACTCTTGAGGCTATTTGTGCCCTTGCTTCCTGTTATGTTCTTGAGGTCTCAGTACTATATCAGTCTAAGATTTCAGACTAGTGTTTCCACAGTTAGTTAGGAGATAACATCACACATGGCATTTTCAATAATATATACAATAATAATAATAGAAATTATTAAATCAGTTGTACGAAAGACTTTGGGAATAAGGCTTGTTACCACGTTTGAGCAATGTATTCAAACGCTGAAGTTTTATCCTTGAAAAAGTCATGGACATTGCATCTGGATGTTTTTGTGTCCTGTTGCAGCTTGTGCGCCAAAAAACGTCGGCAGGCAACCTCCCGAGATCTCAAAAGCTTGTAAGCCAAAACAGCTGGAGTAAAGCGAGAGAGGAAGGCTCAGAAATGAGCGAGCGCATGATCAGGCCGCTGTGCTCAAATCTGATTCTGCTCTTACAAATCCACGGCTGTGTGCTCTCAAACATTGACTTGCAGGCCTAGTAGTGCTCAGGATTTGTTTTGTGCTCCCTCAGATCTGTCATCGTCAACATGCTTCTGCTCACACAAGAAGGCGTTAATGTTCGCTATGTCCAAACACCCACATGTGCAGACACGCTCGGACACACTCGCAGAGCCTCATCGGTATGCACCCGTATGTAGCTGTGGTGAAATGATTAAAATGGACATCATGGGTCGGAAAATCGGAGAGGGCTGAACAAGTGAGGGATGTGTACACACTCAGACACACACTTGGACACACACTTGCAGATGGAAGCATTATTTATGGAGCTGTTTGTCTTCCTCAGACAAACAATAACATCCTCCGAATTCTCTGTGATGCTGATAAATTTGTATTCCAGAGCCAGAAATATGACTCCAGCTCTATCTATCTGTCTCACTCTCACACACACATCTGTCTTAGCGCACACTCTTTCTTTGCATCTCTCATTTGTTGCCTTTTCTCTCCATTGTCGTTTTCCTCTGTTCTCCTGTTCATTATTCCCACAGTCATGAGCTAAATACACTCTGTTAACGTGCCTACAAGCACTAGTTCATTAGCACTCCATTTCTTCCTCTGCCTGTCTTTTCTTCCTCCCCTTCTGCTCTCAGACTCCTCTCCCTCCTTCTTCTCTCCACTCTCTCTCTGTCTGCGTCCTGGTCTCTTATGGTGTTCATTTATCTGCTGTGTCTTGGCCCCACTGTGATCTGTCTCTATTAGTTTTGCCACGGGCTGGCCGGCAGGGCCACAGGCTCTTGGCCGCCCTCCCTCCACCTGTTGGAAAAGTTTGCTTGGACATAATTTAGCTGTTCGGATGCGTTGGGAAATAAAAAGCAGCGACAACAGTGGCCGACAGTTATTCATGAGCGCAAAGAAAAATAACTCAAATCTGTTTTTTGCACTTGAAGATGGTCTGCCGCATCAGCCTGCAGCCTCTTGGACATACTTGAATTAATTTTAAGGTCCAGCTCATGGAAATAACCTTTTGTTTTCAAGTGGTGCTTTTAATGATTGTTTTAAATCATGATTATTATGGCATTTGATTTCTTGATAAATGCACTTCTAATTCAGTATATGTACTTAAAAAATACTTACAAATGCTGTTTCTAATTCTACATAAACATCTTCAGATATCTTAGTCAGACCAGCAGTGTAAAACCAGCTAATATTCATTTTTAAAAAGCTCTAACTAGAGAGTTTGTGGAAAATTACTTAATCATCAAAAGTTTGTAGTTGGTCAATGTTAATAATACTTGCTTCACTTTGATCACTTTACTTTAAGACTCCTTTCATTGCTTATCCAAAACTACAAATACAGTGCATTTAAATCGTCATAGTGCCATTTTTCTTCTGTGCACACTAAGCAGCTGTTTTTCTCACCCTAAAAGTTTTCTTCCTATTTCTATTTCTTTCATTTTCAAAGTTTATCTCTGGTGGCTTTAATCCTAAACCATCTTTATCCCTTCTGCTCTTCAGATGTGGCGGTGCCTCACCCTGACAAGAAGAGTGTCATCATGTACGTGACGTCACTCTTTCAGGTGCTTCCTCAAAGTGTTTCCATGGAAGCCATCAAGGAAGTGGAGACGCTGCCACGGGTGGCCACAGCCACCATCGCGCGGGTGACGACAGAGGAGCACTACCAGATCCAGACCCAGCAGCGCTTCTCCCAGCAGGTTGGATGCACAAACACACACATATTGTTCCTCCCTGCCGATGTTGTCTCTGTTACTGCCATGTGACACTATTATGGCTCATTGGTTTTGTTTTGTTTTTTTGTTTTTTTTTTAGCAAGGGGAAGAGTAGTTTGAACTCATTTTCAGTCAGATTTAATGTCTCTCTGCAACCAGTAGCTTTTTCTGAGGAAGAAGTTCAACACTCAACATACTACACTCATCAAAGTCTTCTGAAAATCTTTTGTTAACAGAAGGCAAAGAGAAAAATGGGGAGAAAATTACCTGCCTACTTATTCAGAATGAACACCCACCAAAAGTGAATAAATCTTGCAACATTTCCTCTGCTACCTCTCATTCATTGCAGTGGGCACGTCTGCATTTTTCTATCTACCTATAATCTAGGAGGCGGAGGGTCAGACGAAACAGGCCTCAGAAACTTCAACAGTGATCTTGTCCTATATAAACATTTGTCCCATTTGTCCACAGCAGACAAAGATTAAACCTTTCAATCGCCTGCTTTTCTGCAAATTACTAAGTATTACACCTCTTTTTCTGCACAAAGAAACTTTATAGTTTTTCAACTTCCCTCCCATGTCGCGCCCATTTTAGACATGCGCCTTGTAACATGGAGGTGATGGCAATTTAACATCTGAATGACCTGGAGTCATGATAGTCAAATTAATGTGAAGCTAGCTGCACAATGAAAATACAGAGTGAGAGAGAAATTGAATCTGTCATTCGCCTCTTGAAGAGCAATGTTATTAATTTATCACCTGATTAGCATTACATATGTACAAAGGATATACTTCTCATATGTCAAAAAACCAACCAAAAATCTGTGAAAAACATAATGCCCAGACCAGCACTTTGTAGATTTTCCATCATGACAGCATGGATAAAATTATGTATAACCTGCAAAGCACTTCCAGCTCATGAACAGATAAGAACTGAATTTGAGTCATCGTGTCTTGTCATTCTGTTCTTGAGCACTGCTCAACTTTAATACACTTTCTCACCAATTTTCTCAAAGTCAGTAGAGGTGCGAGTATACCCTGTGCTCAAACTCAGTTTCACAATCTGTCGCTGATGCATGTTAGTGATTTGAAAACATTCTTTTTTGATTTGACAACTTTTTTTAAGTCACCTGCAGTGTTGCTGCTCCCTTCATGAACAGGCTGCGATATATCACGCAAACATTGAAGCTCTTCTTGTAAACTTCCTGTCACGTCTGAACAAAACTGTAGTGAACACCCATGTCTGAATGACAAAAAGACATGACTCCGACAAACAGATAAAGTCAACACCAATGAGCCCTTGATAATGTCATAGAAACATGGTGTCCTGTTACCATAGAAATCTGCCGTTTCTGTGGTAACACGATGAATTGACCCTCCTGTCAGTCATCATGGGAACCAGTTGAATGACTGTGGCATCTTCGCTCCTGTCATTGTTTCTGTCCAATTTGAGGTTACTGTTACAATGACAGCTCAGCGCTGTGACGATTGTAAGATCCTGTGATTTATTTCCCATGAGCCTTTGCTCTGCATGCATTGTTGTCTGTGCTCAGCTATGTACACTCACTTGGTCTTTAGAGCTGCTTTTTCACATTTACACTTTATTGCTTTCTTGTTGAGGCAGCGCCCACACTAAATAATGATACTCAAGTAGACTGTATAGTATTGCATATTATACAGCGGTTGTTTGTACACTGCGTTTGTACACAGCTCCAGAACTGCATTATCTAACCCAGTTACAAAAATGTGTTTGCACTCCCTTTAAGCATCCACACTCGCTATCCTGCCAACCTGCCACTTTATCAAGATTACTAAGTGGGCTTGTGAAACTCCCAGCAGGACCCCCTTTCTGTTGTAGTATTTGAGTGAAACTGAAGGGGATAAAAGGAACAGAGGGGATGATCCCTGCTCTCAAATGTCCTCAGAGTTGTTTTAAATCAGCACTGTGTGGTGCGAAAAACAGAATAAATCAAAGAATTTCTACAGGGGTTTGGAGATCTTTGAGAACATATTTGATAATGAAGGGTCGGGTAACAGCATTATTGCAGAGACACTTAATTTTTACATCTCTACAAGCTTTAGCAAAAGGATTAGGGGAGATTTGAAACTCCCTGTTTCCCTGTAGTTCTGCAAAATAATATTACGGTGCTATCCAGCGGCTGCACACGCTCCCAAGCATCTTACGAAGATTAAGAGAAGCACTGTTTGGATTCTACTTTTTGATGATAAATTGGATAATGAGCAGTTCAATAGCATATTTACTTCTCAGTGGTACCACAAACTGCGAGCAGGTTTCCTGGAGGAACCAGCAGTGAGCAGATTATCACAACCACTTTAATCACAAGGCATGCTTTAGAGGGGAAACTGCAGCAAATTAAAGGCAAATATTTTGTTTCCATCAGCAGACATTTTTTTGCACAGAGAGAAAAAAAGAATGACACACGACGAAAAACAATAACCTTTCATCTCTGCTGCTCCTGAGATTGTATGAGACAGAAAAAGATAATTTCAGGTCAATCATTTTTGTGGAGCATTATTGTTGTGTGGGCGTACTTTGAGAAATAAATGATTTCATCTCTAATGCCTTGAACTACTGGACTGTTTGAAAACGTAAAAAAAAGAAAATCTCTGCAATGCAAGAAACAGCTGCCATCACATAGTTATTAACCCAGCCTTGAACCTGGGAAATGATGATAATCTGCGAAGTATTTGTAAAGAGAGTGACTAAACTTCACTTTCTGCCTGTGAGTATGAGCTTTTTAAAATCCCTTTTGAATATCGATACTTCAGTCCTGAAATAAGGGGGGGGGAGACATTTCAAATTATCTCTCATAATTGACACAATAGTCACATATATTTTGGAAAAGTATAGTGAGACCAAGACTACTTAGACAAGGAGAAGTAATGTAAGAAAAAGCTAAACAGATTTAAAGTTTTGAGACTGGCTAGCCAAACTCTAAAAAACAACACTTAACACTTTAAACATGTGGTATAAAGGCCAAATTGTTTTTTATCCAGGTTTTTGTTATCACTCCATTCTCTAGATGCTTTTTCCTAGTAAATGAACTTTCAACACATACAGCCAAGTCACAACTTTTTTAGGCTCAATGTGCTCTTTAAAGTGACTCTATGGCTGAGGTGAAACTGTAACTGGTAAATCTCATTTAACAGAGACTCTCTCAACATTATGTTTTGTGGGTTGCTTTATATGTTAAGATATGGACTGAACATAGTTATTTATTTAACATTGGTAATCACAGAACAACACTCTGTGGCCACAAAAGCATATTTTGAGGTGATAAAGTCAGTGAACTGACTCAGTAATGTCTGTTATTATAGCTGATATAATATACCATAAGTAAGACTATAACAGCCAAATCCCCTGAGTGTATTTAATTTAGCAATTATGTGTTTTATTGCTAATGAATTAACTTTTCATTTACAGCTTTTAAAAGATAAATAGGCTCGCTTAAATCTGTAATTTATGGCACAGTAGCTGAAGGCTGAATCTTATTCTCTCTTCGAAATAAAGCACTTGATATAAAATTGGGATACTATATGACTAAAGTAGATATAGTGTTATTAGTTTGTTGTATTAGTAAACCTGAGCCTGGCAAAGAGCAATGTTTCTTATGGCAAAAAAAGCCCCTCAGTAATAAAAATGGAAGTAATTGACCATCTTAAGATTTTGTGCACACAATGCATTAATAGCTTTTATTCCCAAACCCGAGTTTGAAATGAAACTTCAATTCAGCACCTATCTAATCACTGTCCATCTGTCCATTTGTCCACTCATCCATCCATTATGTGGTCACATACCCGGTCTCAGAGGCGGCAGGGCAGGCAGACAGTCTTCCTCCTGCTCCTTTCAAGGGATCACTGAGAACTGCCAAGCGTGCAGTAAGATGTAGTCAATGATATCTGGCTTTTTCACTATGTGAAATTTGTGAGCTTCAGAAAGAAAACTGTGCGCTAAATTGAGACAGAGCCTCTGAATGAAAAGTGCTGTAAGAAAAAAAAAAAAAGGACCAAATCTCAAGTCACAAATGAGATCCACCGGCACTGACCTTTATAGCTGAATTAAGCTGAGGTCAGTGTCATGCTATCGCGCTCAATCGCAGCAGGATGGAGTGAGCTTCCTGGAGTAATGGCTGGTAATATTATTATCTCACTCAGTTTAATGGCCACATCAACCCCCCCGCTTCATCAGCTCCCTGTCTGAGAGTGGAGAGAAACTGCAGGCCTTTTCTTTCTGGGAATCAGACAGACGGAAGGAGGGAGAAGTGGAAGAGAAAGGCGTAGATTTTGAAAAAAAGATAAGAGGGACAAGAGAGGAAGTGGGAAAAAGATATAAAGATGTACAGAAAGATGGAGAAGTTTTGGTGAGGGAGGGGTGAAGAGTGAAATGGAGCAGACAAATGGGGAGTGCGAGGAACAAGTCAGATGGCAATAAAACGAGAGACGGAGAGGAAAGACGGGAGGGGGAAAAAAAGAGTTACTGACAGCGACTATTATCTGCCTCCTCCCTCATCTGTCATCATCAAAGCAGCGCTGTCACCTCCTCCTTACATCAACACCATACCACCACCACCTGGGACTGGGAGGAGGAGAGACTCTAGAAATGTATAAAAAAAAAAAACGGAGGAGAAATTAGTAAATTTTAGGACAAGTGCATTAATCTAGATAGCTTTAGGCAAAAGTCAGCTTTTCTATGACAATATCTGAGGTGCCCTGTTCACCAAACCCCCTCCCGCCTCTGGTGCTTGGAGCAGGTGAAAACAAACGCTGAGAGTTATTTGCCAGGAACCGTTTGATCCGGGGCTAGGTCGCCTCTGGCTGTCTGCTCTTAACAGCGAGAAAAACGCCTAATCCACCTTGAAAGGGAGAAAGGGGGAAAACAGCGAGGGGTAAAACACAAGCAGGAGACAGACAGAAAAGCCATGACAGGTGAGGAGAAGAAGGCGAGAGAGAGAGAGAGAGAGAGAGAAGAGAGAGACGGGGGATGGAGGTGAAAGCCGAGATTGATAGCTGAGGAGAAGGAGTCGAGACAGGGGAGAGATTAAACTTTTATGATGTCGGTGGTGGAATGGTTGACTTGGTTTTAGCGATGCAGAGGCTCACTCGGCTGTCACAGGAAAAGGCAGCTTGGGAATGTCAAACAAGTGGGAGAACCAGGCGTCAATTAAAAGTTATTTGTATATCCAAAATAAGAGCTCAGCAGCTTGAAAATGTGGCACCTGTACAACTTGACTGCCATGCAACTTGAAAGGAGAAATCCTAAAGTGTGCGCACACTTGAACTCTTTTAATGAGGACTCTGTGGTCTGTGGTTCTTCCTGGTTTAGTAGTATTAAGTTTTCTAGGGAAGCGAGTGAATTATACTTTAGACAAGTGTTCTTCCTACTCTGTGGCTCACCAAACTGGGTGAAAGCCCCAGTGCACAAATCCAACCACCATGAAGAAGTGGTTTTAAACAGTTTGCTGTGGAAGACGTTGACTTACTTGTACAGAATTATTGGCCAAACTAGTCCAAATTAGATGACGAAATAGAAGACTGGTCCACACTCTTCTTGCACCACTATGATTAAGTTTGACTAAGTTTTGGCGAAAAAAGGATACATAAACATCGTGTATCGAGGAAACATGTCTTCTTCAAATTGTGTAGTTCAGCCTGTTTTTGTAGCTGCCTCTCTAAATGCATATTTAACACCCTTATTTTTTTCATTTCACAGAGGAGAATAGTAAAACTGGTATTATATTGTTGTACTCACTTTACATGTGTCTCATTTGTGTGCCTTTAATGCTAAATTTCCATATTCTACAGAGGGTTTTCTCTGATAATCATTTTACAGCAGCAGAAATGCCTCCCTCCAGCAGTCTGATTGTTTATATTCAGTTCACCTCGTTTTTTTAATTTAATCTCAGTTTATTAATTTATATTCTATTCATATACTACGTATGCTATACTGGTGGTATTTCGTGTTTCACCCACGTTATCAGTGTTTAATCATAAATTCTGTTACAGAATAATATATCACAGAGAAAATGTAAAAATTAATAATATGACAAATTCGTGTGTGTCTGATTGGCTGTTCCTATCTGAGGTTCCACTTTGCTGTAAGAGTAAGTGGCTTGATAAATGCCTCTTATTCTTCACTTTTAGCAAACTTTTTTGGAGCATTTTTAGTGTGATTCTTAACCCCATCCATCTTTGGGATGAACTGCAGCACAGACTGTAGCCAAACCTTATCTTCCAGCATCAGTGTTGGACCTAAGTAATGCTCTTGTAGCTGGATGGGAGAAAGTTCCTGCATCCATGTTCCAACATCTGGTATGAAGACTGAAACCAGAAAAGTGGAGGCTGTTACAAGAGAATGTTAATATCCACAGGTTTGAAATGAGTCGTTCAGCAATTTGGCCAAATAATTGATTTTACTGAAGGGACAAAGTAAGATGGAATAGACAATTTTTCAACAAGAGAACCAATTTATTTGGATTAGACTAGAAATATTTTTATATATCTGTAAGAACGTGGCTCTGCTCTGATTCTATGTTTCTGTTGTCTGTGAGTCATCCACTGAGTAATGAAGTATTCATGTAATTGCCTCTGTCTTTGATAGACCATGTTATGCATTAATACACATGAAGAGGCAGGACTGAAAGGCACAAACACACAGCAGAAAGAAAAAAAAACACTCACTCATCACCCACTTGTAGATTTTCATCCAAACCACGTACAATAGCTGTATGACTGACTGTGAACCATATCCAAATGGCTTCATCTGCAAGTGTGTATTTGCCACACACTTAATGACTCATTAGTGGACTGATTTCAGTGAGCGACCTTTTTAATTTTTTATCGTGCATGTAAAACATTTGGAGAGAATATGCAGATGATCACTCAAATATAAATTATTTATTATACACAGAGCAGACTGAGAATGATTTAGTGTGTAGCACACCTACACTACCAACCAGTCCAAATGTCAAAGTAAATGACTTTTACTTATTACTTGTGCACTTGATTTAATTAATTACTTGCATTTTAATATCATTACAAATTTTCATATTGTCACATAATCAATAGAATAGTTTAACATTTTGAGGAACTGTGCTCATTTGCTTTCCCGCTGAGAATTGATGAGAAGATTAATACCACCCTCATGTCTGGGAGTTAATTGTGGAGCTGGACATGTGTTTATTAGCTTAGCATAAAGAATGGAAACAGGGGAAACCATTATCCTGGGTATGTCCAGAGGTAACAAAATCAACCTATGAACACCTTTAGAGACAGTAAATAACATGTATCTTGAATGTTTAATCTTGTATGTTTAATACAAACACAAAACTAAACAAAATGAACACAACATTTTGGTTGGTGAGGTATGCATATCAGTTGGTAGAGGTATATTTACATGTTGCTTTGCGCTAAACTATCTGTCTCCAGTCTTTGCCTCCTGTTTCCAGCTCCATAGCATATAGAATATAAATCTTTTCAGTACAAAATTAATTTCCTGATTAATGACTATGAACTGAGATTTTTTACCCTGCTACAAAATAGTTTCTGTCTGTTGTTGGCTGTTTAGGCAGGATTAAGAGTATTGTTTCCTCCTTTCTGTATTCAGTAGCTAGCTAACCATGTCACTATATCCATGACAGAATAGCCATAAAAATTATGGTAAGCGTGGATGGGATCAGCATTGCTGTACTGGTTGTTAAGAATCATTTACAGAAATAACATCTCTTAAGCTCTAAAACATTTCTAGCTTCCACGATGCCTGTATCAATTAAGAAAATGTAAAAGAAACTTACATTATCTGGAGCTTGATTCAAAGCTTGTGGTGGTTTCTGATTTGTAACAGCAAATAAGAAGGAATGACGTAAAGAACCACACTGGATATTAACTTCAGAAGTGTGGATGTAAAACTTTGATGTGATCTAATGAAACAAAAAATCAGCAAGTTGCGGGCCGATAAATGACAGATGATGGTAAACTGCTGAGGACTGCAGTTTACAGAGCTGCTGCTTCTTTGAGAAAATTTGTAGCAGCATGTCGATGCCAAACTGACGCTGTTTTTCTCCCTGGAGAGGAAACAAAGTGTACAGCTGGTGAGTTTCAAACATCAGCAGGCAGAAAAAGAGCGGGTGAGGGAAGCTGGGTGGGTGTGGTGGATCTGTAACCGGACAGAAGAGCTGCTCACAACAACATCAGCTTCCACTCTGTGCTTTTGTTCATTCTGTCCACATCTTCTGCATAACACATCTGTCCTCTCTGTCTGCCTTTGTCTCTCTCTCATGTCTGCATTATCTGTCGCTGGGTTTCCATCCAAGGATGTTTTGAAGTCCCAAAATTCTCCTGAATCTTTCCAAAACAGATGACTATTCAGGTGTCTTTACCTGTGCAGAAAACAATCAGCACTAATGGAAAATAAAAAGTATTTTATGTAGTTTTTTACTCAAGCATTTTATGTTGCATTAAATTTAAAATAATATCAGGTCATTTTTGCTCCACTACATTTATATTTACTACTTACCTAACCGATTATATATACATATTGCAAACAAAATTTTGTGTCAAGTCATTTTGAACTGAACTTCCCTAACATTTAATTTTTTAGCCCAAATCAAGTTGAATATGTCATAATTTCATTGCAGTAGCCTTATGTTTTTTGGTTTCAAGATACAGATGCTTATTTCTCTAACATTTTTCAACTACAACTCAATTATACAAAGAAATGTGCCATTGTTATAATTAAAACTAACTCAATCACAACAGTGAAATGCTACTTACACATTAATACATTAATAATAATAATCCATTAGTTACTCCATTCCATTCAACATTAACTTTGGATGCTTTAAAACAAAACTGTAACTTTTGCAGCTATATAGAAACAGTAAAAACATAGTTATGGTAGCACAGGTAGATTCATAAAGTTACATAGTTTCACTTTAAGTACATTTAACTTAAGAAATTGCTTTGAGTAACTGCTTCAGTAATTGTAAAATAGTTCATTATAGTGACTTTATTATTTTATGAAATGTTGTCTGCCATCCTCCCTGAAGTGTATAAGATGCCTAATGCAGTTTAATTTGTTGCAGTCTCTCCGTGATGAAATATGGCAACATTTATAACATAGCTGAAAAGAACTTGCTCAATATTAATTTCTCCGACATTTTTCTTGTAAATGTGTTTTTCGACACTCTGGTGATGGAAATGCACCTAATCTGTGTTTTATTTTTTATTTATGCTCTTTTGAAAGTTCACCTAAAATTAGCTTGACATTTGGATGGAAACGGAGCTTATGTGTGATTATTCATGTTTCTTTTTTCTCCTCTTTTTCTGCTTCTCTTTCTCGTCTCTCCTCACCATACTTTCTCATCATCACTCACTCGCTGTGTACTCCTGTCCCCTTTTCATTTTCTGTGTCCTCTTCCTCTGTATATGTGGCTTTCTGTTTTGCATTCTGTCGCCCCTCGTTTTCTTTCCTCCTCTTCTTCTGTCCTCTCCTGCCAACTCTTTCTCTGTCCCCCTCTGTCCCTCCATCTCTCTCTCAGATCACAGTGAGTGTGGCTCAGGGGCGAGTACGGAGTCCCTCCCCTCAGCCTCGCTATAAAAGCTATGCCTACACCCAGGCTGCGTATGTCAAGTCGCCCGAGCAAAAGAGGAGGCGTTTTACTGATCAGGTCCGTGTCTCGCAGCGCTAACACCCAACGCCAAACGTCCATCTGTCCGTGCATGTTTTAGCTGCACACCTGTAGTTTTGTCCGCCTTTGTTTGTCTTTGTCATTGACAAAAAATGTCCATCATACCAAGCCTGCAACTGATCCTGAAACGTACATACAAAGTCTTTGAAGAGGGGCGTAGGTGCTTGTTTCTAAAAATGTTTGTAATTCAAATAACTGAAACTGAAAAGTGAATTAATTGTCCAATTTTTGAAACTTGTATTGATAAAAAAAGAATATTTTAAGACTGAAAATGAGACTGAGACTTGTTGGACTGGACATTTTTTTGTTGTTGTGATTTAATTCATCATTTGAAATGTTTTTTACTTTGCTATTGATGTGATTCATTTTAATAATTCCCAAGAAAGAAGTGGTACTAACTTTTTTTTAAGCCATTGTAAGTGAGAAACATTACGAATCATATCATCTCACTCAATTTGACCACAAACACCAAAATGTGGTCACTGTGCATACACTCTTCTATTATTTATTTGTTTTGTTTTGTCCTCTTTCTTTCAAAACTTGATGTTTCTAAATGTTCAGATGCATTTTCAAAGCTATCACCCTGTGCTGCGTAACTAAATGTGGCCCATAATTAGCTCTCATTAGCCTGTGGGGAATGTATTCAGAGAATGTGTCAGATAGCAAGGGGATGAGGAACAGAGTTGATATTTGACAGTGCATTATTTTCAGTAAAAGTGAATAAAGGTAAACTTTTGAATAAGGACCACAATCAATGACCTAAATATTCATATTTGATTACTTTACAAGGCAAGACAGACTAATTTCTGAGTCTCTACCATCAGACAAAGCCAAACAGATTTGCAATACAATACAGGTCTGAAGAGAGGACAGCGCTGGCTGAGGCTGGACGGTTATCAGCGCCGCGGATGGGCCTTGTGTATCTTTTCAGGACCTTATTACCAGAAAGAAGAATAGAGTGAGAGGAGGAGCGTGAAGCCGAGATAAAAAGAGAGAAGTTGTTAGCGTCCAGATCAGTGGCGGGCACACAAAGAGAGATATGGGAAGAGAGAGAGAGAGAGAGGCCCAGAGAGAAAGAGGACGAGTTGTTAAGGTTGGACAAAGGCCAGAAATGCTTGTCGGCACCGGTAATGGCTAACACTAACAGGCCTCTCCTCATCTCTCTCTATCTTCTCTGTCTCCCACCTTTCTTTCATGCTTTCTGCTCATCTCTCCCTGCACCCTTTTTTCTCACTTCTAACATCCTGTCTATCTCCTCTTTTCATTCCTTCATTCTCTCTACCTCTCAACACTTTTTCCATCTCCTCTCTGCAATCACGCTCCATCTCTGCCCGTTATCTCCCACCCGTCCCTTCCCTCTCTAGTTCCTAACTCCGGGCCAAGAGGAGCTTCAGCGGGGCCTCAGTCCTCTGCCTCCAGGCTCCACCAGCCTGGAGAGCTACCAGGCTGCACTGGAGGAGGTATGGTACTGATAGAGAAATTTTGCCGTCTTTAATGTGCTTTTGAATCTGCTTCTGTTAAAAGATCAGTCTAGTATAGTTCTGTTTATCTTATTGTCAACAAATCCCATGTGCAGAGCCAAACAAACAATTAATTTTTCCTACTAAAATGTACTGTGTGTGTATCAAAGGCTGATATAACTTATTTTTCTGTGCCAAAGAGCTCCATTGTTGTCAGAAGACTATTAAAAACACATCAATGAGCCACACTGTTGCACTGTGTGGCATGTTGCTTCATTACCATGAGAACACACACTGTAGTTTTTGTATTTATTCCCACATTCCCCCAATTGGGTTTGGAGCTGAGAGCCAAAGATGGGGAAGAGAAAATATTAAGAGACGGACAAACATAATAGTTGGTTTGGACTTCTCATGGGATTTGATGACAGGAACGAAATAACCCTTTAAGTCTGTTATATTCATTTGAATTTGAAGGTGTTGACATGGCTGCTGTCGGCTGAAGACGGACTCCAGGCACAGCCTCCCATCTCCAACCACGTGGAGGAGGTGAAGGAGCAGTTTCACACACATGAGGTGAGAGTCAGAGCAGAGATATAACAAGGAGGCTGTAAATAGTTATACTTTCATCACAGCTTGCATTTCCTTAACAGAGTAATTCAGAAATATGTTTTATTTCTTTATCTGAGATTTATTTCAGTTTTCTTTGAAATGTAATAATTATTTGGGTTGACTTGATATAAAAAGTACTTCAATTACAAAAAATTGTTATTTTGTAAAACCAGCATGTTTTGTGTTCTTGACACATAACCTTATTCTGTTTTTCTGTTTCTAAGGATCATTTAACTTGTCTAAGCCAAATCACATGCAACGGATGAAAATAAGGTCCATTTCTTGTAAATGAAAGTCTAACAACTTTATGGAAGTGTAATTTTCATGGAAAACATAAATTACTCTTAGCAGAGGAGTTGCACATGAAATTGGAGTGGGAGCGGTGAAATCCTGGTAATATCAAGCAGGCTGTAATTAGTTTTAGAATCATAAAAGTATTCATTTAAGAGGGGTTTTTTCCTGAACACAGCATCCATTTGGTTCTACGGAGACGTGTTTGGAGGAAAAAGCACAGGAACAATACTATAAGTAGATGTTAAATGTTGTTCTATAATGAGATGTTAAATATTTTGAAATAATGGTTTCTTGCAGTTGTAACAGAGCAGCAATTATGTGCCTCTGTGGTAGCTGTGTAACAAAAGAATGGCACATAATTTCCTTTTCCTTAAAGTCAGTGTTGCATAGACAAAAAAAAAAAAATAATAGCAGCCATCAACACATCGCATCCAATAACTAGGGAAAGTGTGTAGTTAGAGACAAGAATGAGCCTCCCTCCACTACACTGAAGGGCCAGGCTTGAAAAGACTGCAGTAATGAGTGTAGTGGCCCATCACCAGGAAACAATCTCTGCTGTTTGTTGCTGGAAGGCGAGCAAACATCTCAAAAGGCAGCACATGGAAAGAGAATAAACTAAAAGAAAGAGCTTCCAAATTTTACGTTCTGGGTATTTAGGAAATTCTTCAGTCCCTTAAATAGTCAGATGAGGCCTCACTAGGCTCCTAATAGTAGAGACTCCCAGTGTGTGTAACTTCTTTTGAATTGATGTGTGATGTGTTTTTTTTTTTTTATTGTTTGTCCACTTGCAGAGCTGATGCAGCACCGAGCAGCTGCTCTCTGTTACTGTAAGTGCTGAATTAACTCTGATGGATGTGGACTTACAGGACCAGTGGCTTACTATCAACTTTTATGCTCGGGAAATCAAACTAACCCCGACCATTTAGCTGTGTGAGACCCTAGAAGGATCATATAAGAGTTAAGTGCTCGGAGAAAATAGATTAAGCGGCAGGGTGAGAGGTGGAAATGTATTTTTAGAGAAGGTAAAGTGAATGGAGAAGTGGGAATTCAGTGGGATTAGTGATGTGCGGCACTCCTCTCCTTTTGGAGAGGTAATTAGCTAAAATAAGTGGAACCGTTGTGAATATGTGTTGAAGTGTCCCATTTCTCACCAGGGGTACATGGTGGAGCTGACCACTCATCAGGGCAGCGTCGGGCGCGTCCTCAGGGCCGGCGCTGCCCTGCTGGGGGAGGGGAACCTGAGCGAGGAGGAGGACTCGGAAGTCAGGGAGCAGATGAACCTCCTGAACTCGCGGTGGGAGCACCTGAGAGTGGCTAGCATGGAGAGACAGAGCAGGTAGATACATGTTGTAGATCAGCCTCATGTCCCAAATGTTGTCTAAAATTTTAATTTTAAGTCCTGTTCCCATGTAGCTCTAATAGCTGACACTTGGTAGAAACATAACTAAAATAAAATGATCTATCCAGGAATATGTGGGGGCATTGACATTGAAAAATAAAAAAAGACACTGTTGTTCAGTTAGAGCTGTAAGTATGCACTCAAACACAAATAATTTAAATCCTATCCAACTTCATACTTTATTTTCTCTATCTTAATTTTGGCTTGTGAATAAAATGTCATCTCTTTTTACACAATGAGTAAGAATCTCCACAGTAGCCAGCATTCATGGATACAAAGAACCGCGGCCTTTCTAATTATGGTGAATCCAATGATAACTGACACCGAGCCAAATTTAATTAACTGTTCAGCTATCTCCTCTGATAATCTTGTTGATTCAAGCACAAAGCGGTGCAGACATGGCCTTGACTACCAAATACCACTTAGAGAAGACAGTAAGGGTCTATCTTATAATGTTGGGGTAAATAGAAGAGCAGGGTAGGTGGCTTTTACCACTTCTACTAAATCAGCAGTAGTCCCTGCGTGGGTTTAACCAGACCTTCATCTGCCCTTCTGAACTCAGCTCACTGAATCGTCTCTCTCTCCCAGGCTCCACGAGGTCCTGATGAGCCTGCAGCACCAGCAGTTGCAGCAGCTCACAGACTGGTTGGACATGACGGAGGCGCGGATTAAGAGGATGGGGGCTCAGCCGCTGGGTCCTGACCTGGAGGACGTCAAGCACCAAGTGGAAGAGCACAAGGTGCGCAGCTGCTCAGCCCTGTTTTTCTAATGTGCCCTAACTAATCCAGGCTTAACACCTTGTTATGAAGCTAAATTTATCCTGTTCTGCAAAAGCATCTTAAATGGACACTCGGGGGCTACATACATGGTATCGTCTGAGGTTGTTAGCCAGCAATGCTAACGATTGCAGTTCACAGTGTAGACCAGAAAAACAAACTTTTTTTTATACTGTTTCTTTTGTGTTTTTTTGATTGAACCTAAGAAAAAAGACACCATCCTCTAGACTCCTGCCATGCCTAGTTACAGTTGTTAAGCTCCTCCCTGAAGATTTATTTATTAGAAGGTAGATCAACTCATCTAGAAGAACGCCTGTCGTTTTTTCAGCAAATTTCAGCAAAGGTAGTTCAGTTGTCAGCCTGGTTTTAAATAACTGGAATAATTTTCCTCAAGTAGATAAACTCTTTCTCCAATCTGGTAATTTCAGACCAAGAATATAAAGACTGATATATTGAAGAAAATTTCACATATTTAAGTGTTCAAATTAAATCAAAGCAAATCCCCATCATGATCAAATATCTTTCCATACATTTCCAAAGGTCTGATAAGTCAGAAACATTTGCTCAGGCTTTCTCAATAACCTATATGATCTCATTTAATCTGAAACAGTTCAAGTTATTTTAAGTGTTCACTTCTTATTTTGGTTCATTTATCCTGGTGACAACAATGACATTTAAACACAGATGTGTGAGAGTCTCTGCTGCCTTTATGAAATATGTACAAAGCAATTTGTTACAGTAGGAGAGAGAACACTTAATCACACCAGTGTCAGGAAAGCTGATGCTACTGCTCCTGTTTATTACTTGACCTCATATATAGAAGGGGAAGCACGTTGACATGCGATACCTGCAGTAGGAGCCTTAGAAAGATTAACCAACACTTTGTGCTGCTGTTGGTCAAAAACTGCCCCATAACTTTAGTATTTTGTTCATGTCAGACTTGAAGACAGGCTGTCGAAAACCTCCTGCTTCAGAAATCAATTAAAAGTTATTTTCTCACGTGTTGGTGTCAAGACCACATGAATTAAGAAAAGAAAAGGCAAGTGCAGAATACTTTGCTGATATTCAGGGACAAGGAATATATTCGTTTTAAATTCCCTGCTGCCAAAATTTCTATAATAACAGCTCTCCAAACCTCTAGTGGGTGTGTTACTAAGCTAAGTTGGTTTTAGAGCTTTTTATTTTTGAAGATAGGTAGTAGGTATATTAGAAAAAAGACCTCATTTCAAGTTTTACACTTCAACTGAAACTTCAAAACCTTCCCGGTTTCAGATCTTCACCTTTGAACTGGTAATAGAAAACTTCCTCTGCTCTTCTAAGTCACACAACCTCCACTGTTCATACACAATTTATTTCAATTACTTTCCATCTTTACACTTGTGCCAGTGCTCCAACTTACATCTTCTTTTAGTTTATACACATGGATTGGAACTAATTTCTCCCAGGAATGCTTCATGTGACCCCTTCAGCAAAATATATCACTTACATTTAATGTCTCTCAATTTCTTTCAGTGCTTGAACCTCAGCTTTCTTTGACGTCCTTAAGCACTTTCACTTCAGCTCCGACAGCGCTCATTTAATTGACATGTTTATTAAACATCTTTATTCACGGCTTACTCTTGAAACTGAAACTTCCATCCTTTGCATTTAACTTCTACTTTCTTAAAGTATTTCAGCTATTTCAAATGTTTCAACTGAACTGCAGCCTTTTTATCTAAGTTTATCTGAGATGTTGCACATGTCAGTTTGATATATATAGATATCTCCACCTAGATATAATTGATTGCAGTGTGTTCAGTTGTGTGGGGCTCTGCTCTGCACCCATGTTAACTCCATCTGTTTATTTGGCAGTTTTAAAGATCTCTGAAAACAAAAAAGAACATCAAATTAGTCAGCTGTTTCCAATCTCTTGTCAAACTTATGTTTGATTTCTAGGTTTCACTTCCTTGTCACAGTGGGAGACATTGTCAGACTCAATTCAGCACAAAAAAACCTGCAGAGGCTCCAACTGAGGAGAGACAGCAATTAGCCAACCCCATATAGAAGCTGCTAAAATTGAAATCACTGGTAAACTCCTAAGTGGTTTTGATTCTGCTGTTCTGTTTTGGCAGTAGCTTCAGTTATGTTTGTGTTTTGGCTTTTCTGCCATTTAAAAGGGGGTAGCAGAAAATGTGCTCAGATTGGCCAAATGGCTGCCAATCATAACGCTGTTCAATTCTACCCCAAGAGTTAGGACACATGCCAAACAACACATGCTGTCATTCACTTACAAATCATAGGTGTGTGCCCTACTATTTTTTTGTTGTTTTTGCCACTGATTCCCCTGCTGCACACTAGAATCTCATTTTGACTGGGATTTCAACCAGAGGAGAAATCATTTTCAGAAAGTGGAAGCTCTCAGAGAGGCTTTGACAATTGAATCCTATTACCAGCAGTGGGGGCGTTTAAACAATGCAACCACATTTTATACTCACAGTCTTTTTGTGGTAACAGTTTGGTACTTTTAGTCGGAGATTCTTTAGTTGGAGTTTCAGTCCTTGAGTATACTGATTGAAAAATGGAAACTACTGGAAACTGGAGCGTCTCTCACAAAAAAAGGAAAAACTTTGACATGCAGCAGTTAGTTGCGTTTATTGCTGTTTAGGCAAATGTTTGTCTTGACTTCTTGTAATTCTGATTTCACAAGGACATTTATTTAATTAATGAGCTCAGGGCTCATTTGTTCGTGTTGCTGATTGTACACAATCCACCACAAACACTTAAAGACTGTATGACCATGAACTGAAAGCTCTAAGTTTGTGTTTTTCCCCCCTCACTTATTTGAATGTCCGCTGAGAAAACTGAATTAATACAAAGTAATGCACAAATGGTTTGTGTAAGCTTTGTGTGAATGAAGTTTTCTGGAGTATAAAGAAACCAGAGCCAATGAAGAAGGGTCCAGAAGAAGAACGTTATTATAATTGTTAGTTGCAATCCCTGGTTAAGGGCTGTGTCTGCAACAAAAATAAACTTTCTGCCTGTAGTGATATATTTAGCTGTTTACCACCCATTGTTCAGGGAATATAGTTGAAACATTGCTCTGTTGAACTGAACTCCTGCAGTCTTAGAGGACACCAACAGTGTTTAGCCTCTACTGCTTCCAGCCGCAGTCTGTCACTACGTTGCCATCATTAAAACTTGAGCCTGAGTGTGTTTCTTTTGTGCTGTATTTATGTGTGTGTGTGTGTTCTCGTGTTGCAGCTCCTGCAGGAGGACCTCGAGCTGGAGCAGGTGAGGGTGAACTCTCTGACCCACATGGTGGTGGTGGTGGACGAGAACAGCGGAGACAGCGCCACGGCCGCTTTGGAGAGCAAACTTCAGGTAAGGACACACACAAATATAAATACACGCGCTCAAATGTGGGTTAAACAGAGGCATTGCACAGACTTTGCTGATCACACAGAGAGTTAGAGGAATTTTGCAGCAAGACAAATAACTTGCGGGCTCATTTTCATCTCTTTAAAGTATTTCTGGAGTTTCTCTCTCTCTTTCCAGTCACTGCTCCCTCGTCCTCTCACTGTGCTCGCTCGTCCTTTCTCAGTGGGAGTGGGCTCAGCAGACTGGTTGTTTTTTCTCGGGGAAAATAGATTGAACAGGAGATAGTTTTGTCTTTGGTGTTGTGCAGTAATTAGACCTTGCCTGCGAGATGTGCTCGTCCGGTGCTTGTGTTGTAGCTTTCTGCTGATTTTGTTTACTCTATAAGTTATCATCACACGGACTCCAGCTAGGAGCCAGACTTTGCTGCCTGTTTGTGCGGTTAATTTCCATGCTTGTCTTAACCTCTGATGTATCGGCCTTCGTTCCCCTTGTTAACTCCTATACTAAGAATAAAGCTCAAATCCAGTAAAACCGCAGCTTCTGATTTCCACCACTTTCTAATATACTATCCTTAATTGCAGCACGCTTTTCTGGTGTTGAAGTACCATCACATATATTACTGCCTTTGTTCCGTTGTTGGAAAGTACCTCGCTTTGAAATTGATTAGTTGTTGATACAAGGACTCTGAATAAAAAAGAGGACTGACTGAAGCATTCACACAGTTCTGACCTCTGACCTCGCCGTGAAAGAGAAAAGATCCTTTTAATTTGTGCATCAATAAAGAATTGTCGCATTAAAGGTTTGACTTTGCAAGGTTGAAGTAGAGTTGGAAAGTTGGAAAAGTTTTTTTCCCCCCTTTTTTTGGAAATCTCTAAATGTTTAGATTCTGAAATGTCTGAATTTGGATTTAAATTTGTCATTGTGCCAACTATTGGTGGGTTTTTCTTTGTGTCAGCAGTAAAGTTTTCCTCTATATGTGGCCCAAAATTTTTACTCTGCCAAAAATTGGATTAATATGTCGAAAGAATCCTTGACATGCTGGTAAGGTTGGTACTTAGATGTCAATATCCAGACCTCGTAAGTACATATATGGATTACTACAAGGGCAAAATAAGTGAAGTTAAGACTTTCCTTAACACTGTGGGAATATGTGTAAGAGCCAATAAGATAGAAGAAGCTAGAGACAGATTCACAGAGTGATTTGGACAAACGTCTCTCTGATTATCTGTTACACTTAATATGTTTCATCAGATCTGACAAAGCCCACATCCAGCAGAGCTACTAGAAACAGTGCTGGATTGTGGATTACAGTCAGATTGCATTGCATTACTTCAGGGTCCATGATCGTGACAAGCCGTCCACACGTAACGAGAAAACTAAAGAGAACATATTCCAACAGCAGATGAAGGTTGTGCTGAAGCGTCCACACCGAGCTACAGATGATGTGAGCTGACTTGGTGGAAAACAGGAAGTTGATGCGAGGAGAAAAAGGGGGATGTCATGATGATTTCATCACAGGGAAATTCAATCGGTTATTTTCGGGAGGAGGCGCGAGCAAGCTGAGGTAGATTCAGGGAGAGCTGGTGATGCACGCGAGCAGGAAATGAAGAAATTTGGATAATTGGATGCTACTGAAACGCTTCCTTGGGGAGAAAAGGTTTGAGTAGGCGCGGATAAAAGTGATCTTCTCAATACTGAAAGAGGATTAGGTGAAAATGAGAATCTCTCTTCTTAAACTTTATTCAGACACAACACTCATTTCCACAAATGATAATGACGCAATGCTGCTTATCTTGAATTCACCAAGTCATATTAAGAAGCTTCAACACAGAGCTCATATTGATTGTACTGCATTCAAGGTATAATCACACTTAATTACAAACTGAACTCAACTTTCTGTTTAACTTTCTTTTAAATGACTGCAGGTTTGCTCGCGTTGTTTCCTGCGGTGCAGTTTATGACTAAATAAAAGATAAGAGAGATAAATAGATGAGGGAGGACATTGTGTGCCGGAATGTAAAAATGCAAATAGAAGGAGCCTTCCCTGGTTTCTCCCCGCTGTTGAACTGTCACTTGATTAATTACAGGCCATTCATCTTAAGATTAACCTGCTGAGCCTCTCTCTCCACGTCTGTCTTTACCAGCTCGCTTGTCTCTCACTTTTTTTTTTTTGCATCTCATTGTCTTTTCATTTCCTTTCCTCCCTCAGCACCCTCCCTTCTCCCTATCTCTCTGTCACTCTGATGACTTTGTTCAGTGGACACACTGTGGGTTTTGTCTTTGCCAGTTAAATGGAACGGAAGAGTGTCTTCTCCTGTTTTACTCAGCTAACAGCCAGCTGCCAATACACCGATACAATGGAGTCAGAAAAAATAAACTTTTATAGCTCACAGCCTCTTGTGTGTGTGTGTGTCAGTGCTCCAACACGCTTCAGTGCACATGTTGTGCCATTTTTAGGCTGGACCAAGTAAGCAAACTGTAATTAAAGCAAATAAAATAGATCAAAAGTCAATAAATTATATAATGAACATTTTTAGCCAACATGGCAGAACTGTAGGTCTTCAACAGATATTTCAAGGTCCATTTTGATCCAAGTTTTAAGGAGAAATATTTTGTTTCCATACTTTTGTTTTCTTTGCAAATACTCAAACAGAGAAGGATCTAAAAGTATTTAAAATCCCCCAAAAATATGAAATAACCAAACACACACAAATGTTCATCTGGATCATGATGAATTAAAAGTGATCATCAACAATCATTTATACTTTATTTGTTTATCATATTGTATTTTAGCAGTCAATGAGTCTGTTCAGTTGGACAGAATATAGACATATTTTGTTCTTGCCATCTCCAAATTTCATGCCCTTCCACAACCATGATTAGCTCCGTCCTTCTGGGAGAGAGAGGAACAGAAATCAAACTGCATTTTTGGCAGCTAAAAAAATTAAACTGGCAAGTGAAAATGTGAATCCATCAGCCTTTGAGGCAACATGATGAAAATGTTTCAGTCCCTCAGGGGAAATAATTCAAAAGGAATTTTTGTGCTAATGTAGACATTAATGGACGATATGTGTGTGTGTGTGTGTGTGTGTGTGTGTGTGTGTGTGTGTGCACAGGTGCTAGGTGACCGCTGGGCAGCCATTTGTAGATGGACAGAAGAACGCTGGATTCTGCTTCAGGAGATTTTATTGAAATGGCAGCACTTCACTAATGAACAGGTAAGAGCATGACTGTGTGTGAGTTTCTTCTGTGTGTGTGTGTGTGTGTGGAGCTGAGTCAGTCGAGATCACAGCAGTATTTGCTGCATGTATAATGAGATTAGATCATCCAGATCATGTCTACTCCCACATTCAGCAGGCTTTAAGAGAAACTTTAATGTGAATCAGACCTCATATTCATTGAAGGAAAACTAAACAAAATGAGAGAATTTTCTGGGGTAACTAAAATGTCCTTGACTTTGGAAGATACACACCTAAATGTCTAACTGTCTAATCGTCTGTAGACTCTTAAACCCTATTCCCTCCTGGTATTAACATGTGATCTGTATCTGAAGTCACTATCTGAATAATGTCAACCGAACGACAGGCCTTTGCATTTAAACCGGTATCAACAAGGGCTCACGTTATCTTGACTGTGCATGAATTGTGAGCAGATCTCAATATGCAAATCAGTGGACGTGTCAACAAACGTGATGTGTCCGAGATCAAGGAAAGCTGCTGCCTCTACTTGTAGCTTTTGCCGGTCTTGTGAAGCAGATAGTAGCAGGTGAAGTTAGGTGACCTTTCAACCTGCTTTATGGATTTTGTTTCTTAAGATTGTGGTCACGTCTTTGTCTTTAACTGGATACAGCTTAGAGATACAGATCATACAAACATGCCAGGTGTAAATGGGGTGATAGAAAAGGTATGAAGTATTGATAAAGTTGAGATATTTGAGTCTGGATATTTGAGTGGTGGACTGACTAACTTTGACGTCCCTTAAAAAATTATATATTTACCTGTTGCATGTGATTCGAATTTAAAAACCCTAAGACCAGTTAGGACTATATCTGCTGTATAAGTGAATGTTCTGATCAGGATTTTTGATGCTATTTTTGATGGCTTTCATAGTAAAAATTACTTTATCTGCATCTTTGCAGTTGATTTTTTAGCCACGGCAGATTGTGAAGGAAATTAAATGTGCCATGGTATCCGATTTGCTCATGTTCTGTGATTAATAATTGAGGAAGCTAAAATCACAACATCGGATTATACACGATTAACTGATCAGGCTTAATTAAAAGCCCAAAACTGGATTTGCATTACAGCCCGTGAGGTCATCATTGCCTTTGTTTACTGTTCAATTTATTAACTAGAAGACATTTTGAGGCTCTAACGTTTGAGCTATATCATTATTTATTAACATGGCTTCGTGTCATTTTTAAATGTTAGATTTTTAGATTTTTTCCTGATATTTATTACTCAATAACATTCAGACAATTCTTTTTTCAATGCCGAAGTCTTTGCACATTCTCTATATATTTACATTGTATTTGGGCTTAATGTGCCCACAGTTAGTCACTCCGGGCACCAGGGGCCCATTCGATGAAGTGTGATTACTGAGTTTCACAGATAAGTACAGCTTCATCACGACGTAACATCTCCACTTTATTTTCTAATAAGGGATCATTGGCCACAATGGCTCTGAGACATCCATAAGAACCACATTTAATTTGATTAATTATTCAAAGCATCAGGAAATACATTGAATTCAATTTTCCTCCATTTTCTGGCTAAATGCTGGTTTGAGTGCCACCCCGGGCTCCGGCTGCAAATGAACTGTCCGCATGACGATAACAGTAATATTCAGCTTGTAGTCCTGGGCAAAGGGAGAGATACTGTCACAGACAATAGGCTTGAAGAGGACGCTGCAGCCGAGAGCTGCCTGTGCCGACAGGAGACAATGGCTTCAAGTGCACCTCCCTCCACATGATAACATTTCTCTCACTGTGTCTTTCTTTTCTTTCTTTCACTGCCTTTCATCCTTCCTTCCACTTGTTTCCACCTTCCACTCTTTTCCTTTATTCTCTTTGTCTCCTCCTCTTTCCTTTCTTGTCCCTCCATCTCCCCTCCTTTCCTCTCATTTCCTCATTTCTCTCTTCTTTCACCCCGCCATCATCTCTCCTCGTTTCTCCCCTTGCCTCTTTTTCCTTTCCTCACTTCCTATTCTTCCTCTTTTCTCATCTCCCCTCCTTTATCATCTTCCTTTCTTTCCTCTCCTATTCTTTCTTTTCTTCACTTCATCTCCTTTTCCTTGCTTCCCCTCCTTTACTCCTGCTTTCCACTCCTCACAGTGTTTATTTGACTCCTGGCTGATTCAGAAGGAGGAGCTGGTTCGCTCCATCAAGACCTCCAACCTGAAGGATCAGGCAGAGATGGTTTCCTGCCTCCGCCGTCTTGCTGTGAGTCTGCCTCCCTCTGAGCTCCACTCTCTCTATAAACACCGATCTGACTTAATATTTGAGATGTTTCCAGCTGGACCAGAATCACACCACCGAGGTTGAAATCCCAGCGTATGTTGTGTGTTTGTGTCTGTTCCACCAGACGGTGAAGGCAGACCTGGAGGTGAAGCGCCCCACCATGGACAAGCTGTGCTCAATGAGTCAAGACCTGCTGTCCAGCGTCAAGAACAAGGAGGTAGCCAGCAAACTGGAGGCCAGACTGGACAGCTTTGCCCAGCGCTGGGATAAACTGGTCCAGAGTCTAGAGATGAGCAGCTCCCAGGTACACTACACAGACTTGGTTGTGTTTCACCATTCATATCAGGTTGCTGAGGATTTCTTTTGGCGTAATTAATACAATGGAAAAGTTTACCATTTACACTTTCTTCTTCTCTCCATTTCCAAAATATGTAATTCCCACACAACAAAAAGATTGAGGCAAGTGTAACCCATGAAGCTTATCTCAGAACGAAAGGTAAAGTTTAGCCAATGAAAACAACTTCAGCATTTAGTGTATGGCCTGTATGACTCTCTCCTACCAGCAAGCTGATTGTACAGCATTTCATTCGCTCTGTGTCCCAGGTCTTAATCACTTTTGTGATTAGGTAGCAGAATGAAAACCAGCAGGAAGTTACAACTCAGGGACCAAGATTAAAAGAAAAAAAAGCACTGATTAAAGAATAGCAGCTTGAACAAGTTTCGGATTAAAGGCAAAATGAGTGTTCCAAATGTAGACAAAGAAAAGCTAATCAATCAAAACCTGAACCACAAGACTTCCTTCTTAGATGAGTCAGAGCTTGACTTCCTCTGCTCCTAAATGAAACCATCAGTGTGCTCCGTGCTGGTTTACCAAACTGGTTTGTTTTGGTCCAGAGCCGTGTGGATGACTCCCTGTTGTTTTCTGTCAAAATGAAATCCTCATAGCATCCGGACACACTGAGGTCACATTTGTCCTGCTGTAAGAACACTGCTGTGATGAAACTGAGTCCTGGTAGCTGCAAGTGTTTGGCCTGCGGGACAGAGGAAATAAATAGATTGGCTGGGTGACAGAGGTCATTGAACACCTAGAGAGTTTTTTTTTTTTTATTATTATATTTTTTGGCTTTTCTAGTCTCTTTTGTACATAGGACAGCTGAAGAGTGACAGGAAAGGTAGAGTGAGAGAAAGAAGGGGGAAGACATGCAGCAAATGGGCCTCAGGTGGGAATCGAACCATGGCCTCAAACATGGGTGCACACACTCTACTGACTGAGCCACCTGTGCGCCCCACCTAGAGAGGTTTATATTTCACACCGGTGGAGAATACCAAGGAGGAATTAACACTCACAATTGTGTGTGTGTGCAACCTTTTCCTACATGCCCTGTCCTCTGCAAACACACACTCACAAAGGAAGTGTTTTCAATCAGCGCTGTCATACAATTATCACTTTTCATGATCACTTCCCCCCACTGTTCTCTCATCTCCCTCTCAAACTACACAATCTCCTGTCTGTCTTTATCACCGCCTCTCTGCACATTTGAGCTTTTAAAACTGACATGCCCACTGACGAGCGATAAGATAAAGACAAAGTGCTTCTGCCGTTTTTCAATTTTACTGATAAAAATACTGCACTGTAATGCTCCTTTTATTCTATAAGCCCCTTGGAGCCCTCTTCGCGCTGAGCATTGACTAAATTATTGAATTATTTATATTATAGGTTTGGAAGGAACCTTAATGCCCTGAAATTCTCCTTCTCAGGCAGCACTCTGTACTCAAAAGCTCAAAGACTGCGACTTAAAGGAGTAGTGTGACAGTTTGGGAAAATAAGCTTAGTCCCTTTTGTAATATGAATGTCTTTTCCTAATATGATAAGTATATTTCCAAGAAACTATCAACACTGCCTGAGAGGCTTACTTTAGGGCAGATATGTCCCTTAACTGCACTACAGTAGCCTTGAAGCCACAAAGTGCAGGTTGAGTACAGAGCTGGGTGGAAGATGAATGTGATCTTTCTGTCTGTTGTTTTATTTGTTCGGAAGCATAATAGCAAAATAACACAATTTACTGAATGTGGAATGTCACATTTTTTATGTGATCAGATAGTACTAAAATAATACGGTTAAAATACACCAATGAAAATAGTCCCCAACAAATGTACCTCTGTTTGAGTAACATTTGTTTAACACTAGTGTTGAGCTGTTTAACTGCTGCAACTGTACCTTTATATTTGCCACCTATTTTTAAAGGTAACAGCCTTAATACACACTCAATACACACACTTCTCCATCATAAAGTTACCGTCACACTGGTTGCAAACATTTCTCCATCTGTAGGAGTCATTTTCATCTTGCTACTAGTTTCCTCCAGTTCTCAGTTTTGTATGCACTATGTACAACTCCAGGAGGCAGGAAAAAGGTTAAATGAGGTTTAATTCGAGGATAATTTACAGCATCGCAGCAGGTGATTCTTAACCAAGGTTACATCTCAGCCTATTCAAACTAAACATAGGCTGAACATAAATTATTTTGGAACATATATAATGTGATAACAGCATAAACAATTGACTAAACACAAATATATGCTGACAGTATTTGGCTCTTACACCATCTTTCTTTCACTCCTCCTCCCTCTCTCTGTCCCCACCTCGTCTCTCTCTCTCCTCTCTCTCTCAATTACTTGTCCATTATAATCAGTCAGATAATTAGCAGATTGACCTCTGCAGGCACCACAGTCTCCGCCACTTCACACTCATACACATGTTTCCATGGCAGCAAGGCTATCCCAGTAGTAGCACTCTCTGCTTAACTGTCATTGGGCTCCTCCATGCTGAAATGAACGTGTATGTGCACACATCGTACAAACACACTCACAAAAAAACAGAAAAATGCCCAGAATTAGAATAGGCGCGTGCCTTCGTATGAGCATGCAATACACACAAAGAGCTATATTTTTCTCTTTTATTTTTACTCCTTTTGAGCTGTAACAATCTGCCAGAGTCTCAGAAATCCCATTTCTCTACTTAACCATCTCACAGCTGTCTGAGTACACACTCACCAACACACAGACACACACACCCTGGCTTATATTCTTGTGATAATGCATGAATGAGGCAACTGATATTTGACTCATTGCTTCTCAAGGACACTGTTGCACTCTTAGTGTGTGTGCAGGCACTCAGACAGATGTGAGAGTGTGTTAAGTGGTGATTTGGGATGTGTATGATTTTGACAGATCCTTGTAAACTGATAAAGGGCCTGCTGTTGTGTGCAGTTTATCGACTTTTTTTTTTTTTTTTGTCTGTGTCAGCTCTCCACATCTGTCAGCGTGGCCCAGTCCGAGCTGACCCACTCTGTCACGGCGACCGTTACCAAGGTGACGACAAGGGAGAAGGTGTCAGCTGTGCGCCAGACCCGAGAATCACCACCGCCGCAGAAAAAGAGACAAGTCGTGGTGGATTCTGAACTCAGGAAAAGGTGGGTGTGCGTTGCTGCACTGAGGAGGTCTACTTTGAATCATAATTAGTATTATAACATCAAACGCTCATTTTCTAACTCATGTGAAATGTTCAGTTACATGCACCCCTTTCTGCTGTCTTATCTCAGCAGGTAGGTGATGAAACACTGCAGATACTGATAATGAGTATCTGTGCTGGTGATAATAGAGGCTAGCTTCAAATTAAACCTTTGATCGTAGTGAAGGAGGACATTCTGAAAATCCTCTTGCATCTTGTAGTGAGTAGTGAAGCATTAATCTTATGAGAGGATGTACTCTGCTGCGGTGGAAAGTCGTAGTACAAGTACTGTACTTTAGAACAGTTTCCAGGAACTTGTTAATGCTTGAGTATTTCTGTCTTATGTTATGTTATAGTTCTACATTTTAGAGGGAATATTTGTAGTTCTTATTCCATTACATGGTAGCTGCAATTATAATTCATTTTCAAGACCAAGACTTGTGGAGCTTTGATAAGTCTGAGGAAATAACCTTGATGATGTCACAGTGATGTCATCAGGGTTGTCTCTGCTTAGATGTGAACACTACAAATCTATCATAGAAAAATCTGAGGTGTTTTAATGCTGGATTTTAGGAAATGTAGTATCCAGTTTCTTTGGAGCTTGAGCCAAAGGGACTAAGGATGCTTTCAGACTGACTTTTACCCATCCACGACCACAGCCCCTTGCAAGTCCCCACTTAAGGGAAGTGCAATACTTCTGTGTCTGCAGCACTCTTTAAAGTGAAGGACCTGAGTATATTTTCCACCACTGCTGTCATAGATGACTTTTAAAGTGTCTTTAGTGTATTGGTCGGTGTAAAGTACTCATCCTAGAATATATCCTTTTTTACTAGTTTTCATTAATTACTGTAGTTCAGTATAATAATTCACATAAATGAATGCAAATGTAGATTTAGTTTTGTTTTTATTATCATTATGATTATTAGTATAATTGTGTCACTATGTATAGTTTGATTTCTATAGTTGATTGTGGTTATATGTGTTGGCTATTCTTTCTTTATATGGGACAGATTCTTGTGCTGTAAGATGCTGATGTAGATGGCAAGACACATAAATAAAACTATACATTCATTCCATAATGTTCCCTTATAAAGTAAATAACTGTTAAAGGCATATTTACGGAATGGACAGGGACCCAGCTCCTCACAGTTACAGACCCCATTTGGCTTACATCCTGACTCCTGTAACTGAATGAGGTAATGAGACGACTTCTCATATTTTTTGATTGGATGGAGTTCATGTATTGTCTAATGGGGGGGAGCCAATCAAGTCCGAGTCGTGATGTTTTGACTGGAATCTAAATGTAATAACCACCAAACAAAATTACATTTGGATTTCTTTTATTTTTATGTATAAACTTTTAATGCTATCGGATGCAGTGAAGTATTAAGCGATCTGCAAATTAAATTGAATCAAATTAACAGGAACAATAAAGGATTCAATCTTGAAAATGTATTTTATATAGAAAACTTCTGAATCTTTTGTGCTCAATAATATCATCATAGCAGGTAATATTGCCAAGTGCGTGTGTGTGTGTCTCTGTGTGTGTATTTCTTCAGATTTGACGTGGACTTCACTGAGGTCCACAGCTACATGACCCGTGGTGAGGCCATCCTCCAAAGCCCCGAGTTCTCTGTGTCACGCAAGGACGGCAGCATTCAGGAGCTGCATGACAAAGTGCAGGTAAAAACAGTGTGTGTGCGTGTGTGTGTATGTGCGTGTGTGTGTGTGAGGCGCCCTGCAGAGCTTAATCTGCTGGGACCTGTGATGCTGAAATAACAAGGTTCCATCACACAG
>JBAJHX010000011.1:6557791-6575163 GCA_037176925.1 Amniataba percoides | reverse complement strand
GTGTGTGTGTGAGGCGCCCTGCAGAGCTTAATCTGCTGGGACCTGTGATGCTGAAATAACAAGGTTCCATCACACAGTTGGGTTAGAGATGAATTTTACCTTCCATGCAGCAATCATACCTGTGAGGATGCTCTGAACTGTGATTATGCATACAGGACAACGATGAGGTGGCTCACTGGAAGTATGAGGTGCAGCAGAGTGTCCATAATGACTGTTTTCAAACTTTTACACAGCAGCTGCCTGCGCAAGCCAACTGACTTTTGTCCTCCAAACACATGAAAACAAGAAAAGTAAGGAAGTTTACTGCATTATCCTATTCCTTTAAGATTGATGCGTTTTATTGGTTAGTTGGCCAAGTGGGGAAAGCACAAGCAAGCGGAACACACCTGAAAGCTGATTTACACATTCAGCAGACACAGAGCAACATTAGTATTCATTCGGAGTCGTGTTTGATGATAAATGATTAATGTAAGTCCATTATTCACTCTCTTCTCAAGCTAAACTTAACTGTCTCTAACTAACTACTGCCATTACATCAATACGCATCTAAAACCACCACTAATTTCAAAACTTTGTCATCAGTGTCATCAATAAAAAGAGGGAAATAAACTCTTTTTAACTCGACACTTAACACTTGTAGGCGTAGTCTACTATTTTAACAGATGTAATACTTGTGGTCTTGCAGACAGAACTCACAAAGCACAAATTCAGAGTCATAATTATGTTTAAATATTTATGTATAAGCAATAATCTTGCTGCTGTATTTACCCCTGATTTAGATGACGTTATTTTACCCTGATCAATCCAAACTCCATTAAGAAAACAATCATTTTAAAAGTTGTTTGAAGTGACAAACCATGATTTTTAGACTTTTAGATTTTCACTTTTGACAAAAAATGTGTCAGGTTAGATGGAAGACTACACCTTTAACCAAAATGATTAAGATGTAGGTAGTAAAATAAACAGGCTGAAAGAGAACAAAAAACTAAAAACTACACACAGCTGAGGGGAAACTGAGTTAATGATAATTCTCTGTGGCTTTATCACTATGAATGACTCTTTTCTCATTACACAGAGTGATTCAACCCATCGTTCATGTAAAAATATTGGTTAGAGCAGCTTTAAATAAATCAAATGAACAATCATGACATTTTATAAAAATTAAGAAGCATTGCTTAACATCAATGGCTGCTATTTTATATAGTACAACTTTGAATTAGAGGCAGAAAACAATTAATTCACATCCACTCATGTAAATACATTATTAATGAATTTCAAACACTTGTAATTCTTACAAATGGCTTACAAAGCGCTCGTGATAAACAATTTAAGCTGTCGATTAGGCACAACACAGGCTGGTGTGACTGTTAGTCAGCATTTACAAATGTGCTAACAAATCATTCATAATAAATGAGTTAAACACAAATCCACTGCATCCCTCATTAACAATGTATGAAGCCTTTAAGCACTGTTTGTTAACAAGATATAAAACTTAACTACTGGCATTACGAATAATACATGCACTTGTACTGGTACTGAATGCGAACCGATTAATTTTAGGACGGCAGATTCTTCAAAATCTGCTCTGATCTTGTTTTCCTCTCCGGCTTTGCTGTCAACTCTCTGTAACAGCTTATTTAAGAAACAGCATAACATTCTTGGAAACATCATATTAGGAAGCAGAATAATACAATAATAACAAATAAATCTTAAAAAAGACATGTCTTGGAAGCTGGCATAAACAGCTAAGGCCTTATGTGCTCTACCTATTTCTCTATGCCCAGCCGAGAAATATTTCCACCCCATAACTCCAAAGAAACCATAACTTTTTGTTTTATATTTCAATTTTGTGTGCCAATTAAACAAACAAAGACATTATTCCTGCTGGTGGGCCTGGCTAACTCCTTCCCTCTGCCCCCGCACCTTATTCTAAACTAAACTAATCAAAGCCTGGCTGTAATCCATGTTAATATTATTATTAAGAATTATTATTAATGTACAGACATGAGAGCCATATCTTCTTTTTATCTAACCCATGGAAAGAAAGTAAACCAGAGTTTTAATGCAAAATTAACATTTCTTCCATGTTTACCTGCTGTCATGACACATTCAGTTATAACGTACATTTCCATAGGACAAATTTCATTAGTACAATAAGTTTTGTGATAGGTGTTCTCCTTTGCCTTTTTCCGCAAATGTTGTTAAGCTGCCATGAACTCAGAAACATTACTTTGGTTAAAATATAGAAAGTGTACAGAAGCCCTGAGGGGCAAGTGAGAAATAAAAGTCTAAGGATTCATTTTCTTGATTCTTTTCTTGTCTGATCTGAATCGTTTGACTTTGTTTGAGACTGTTTGGCCACTAGGCGACATATATTTTGAAATATTCTGATGATTAAATGTCAAAACAAATTCTTTGGTTTATATCAACTCAAGTCTAATGAAGTTTGTTTAAACCTCACCTGGAAGAAAACGTGAATTCTTTCAGTTCTAAGAACAGAGGTAGTCACGCACTTCAGCCTTTTGAAACTTAAATTACTTTTACAACAGCAAACATTTTTCCACCTCACTCTCATTTCAGGCATGCAAAAAACAAAGTAGTACCTTAGAAAAATGTCTTAGAAAAACATCTTTTTCTACCTGAAGAAACAGTTTTTCCCACCTGTTTCACTGAAGAAAAGAAAAAAAATTAGAGAAACTATGCTGGTATGTTGGTTATACTAAAATCACCATGCAAGCTATTATTGTTAGCTACAGGTAACTTCAACCCTTTAATCATCCTTTATTATTGTCCCCAGCTATTATTACACTGACTGTTATGAAAATGTACTATGTTAATCTTAGCTATTCCTTTTAAGATGGTATAAACCATATCCTGCTGAAATATTCCCATAATTTGACGTTAAAATGATCAATGACCCATGTGCTTCCTTCAGACCTCTCTCTTGTTTTCCCACAAAACAACCAGACATGCTCAAGTTGTTCTAAATGTAGCAGCAGAGTAAGATCAGAGGTTGCTGAAAGCTGCAGGACCTTTTATTCTTTAGAAGTAATACTCTGTTGAATTGGACATTGATTTTGTTTTTTTTTTCGAATCTTTGCAATATATAATAATTCTCCTGCTGTCTGGTGGTGTTCTTTTTGTCCGCCTGCCTCTCCTTTCTGTCTCCTGTCGTTTTTTAACCTCCTATCTCTCGCTCCGTCCCATCACTCTCTCCTTACCTCTCTGTCTCTTTGCCACAGGCGATAGAAAGAGAGCGACCAGAGAAGTACCGAAAGCTTCAGGAGGCAACACGCACAGCGCAGACCCTGGTCGAGCAGGGTAACGTGCACACTCACACACACACTAACACGCACACACACTCATTCACATGCATACAAACACATGCACGCACACCCTGTCTGTCCCCATGGCAACGCCTCCACCTGTCCCACCCTCTCTCCTTGTCTCCATAGAAACACTGATAGAGAGAGGAGCAGACAGAGAGAGAGAGAGAGAGAGATGTTTCTTCTCGTCCGTCCTCTTCTCTGTCCTTGTGCAATTGTTGGTGCCTCTGAAAGCCTAGAAACACTCAGTTTTCTCTTTTCTCTATTCATCCCTGCTAGAAAAAACACAGATAACAGAAAAAAACTGAAAACATGACCGAGCACTTTCATCTATGCTTCTCTTTGCATGACCTCAGAAATACATATTATGTTTTACTCTAAAGTTACTTTTAGTGTTTTGTAGTTTTGAACCAAAAATGTGTTTCTGAATAAGCAGTTAGCATTCCTAGATGAAAGCATTTCAAAGGACCAAAAACGTTTTAAGAAGTGCACTCAATCACTTGGGAGTTAGATGAGACGATCAATACCACTCTTGTATCTGTCCATCTGGTATGAAACTGGTATCAGAAGCTGTCTAAGTCAGTTTAACAGAGATACAATGATCCACACAGGTAACCTGGCTCAGACCAGCACACAGCCCTAGTAAAATTACAGCTTGCTGGGGGCATTTTTTGAGCAGATTATTAATAAATTAGATATAATATCTTTATTAGTGACCTTTAGAGGTGCTGGTAGATGTTTTTTTTTATTTTGGACAGACATACAAACAGCTTGAAAGAAATCAAATAAGTAAAATGTCGCAAAATGTCATACTATTATTTTAAACAGTTCCAAAGCCTCCACATTATATCTTCTGTATTTACACCTGTAATTATAGTATAACACGCAGCCAGTTTCTAGGTATTTCTTTGCCATTAGCAGCTAGCTTAGCTCTGGTGACTGCACACAGCACTCCTAAAGTTATTCTCTCACAGTGAAGCTGAAGGTTTTTCACACCTTGGGACAAAAACAGCTGGCACTTGAATGTTACCTTATATGCTGATCAACAGAACAGGAGGGACAGAAACACTTCTCATTATTCAAATTTATCAGTATTCACACAGCATGAATAAGGTTAACCACCTGTCTAAAATACTGACGAGTATGTCTACTGAGTGAGAAGAAACTGATCCATCCTTTATCCTTTATTAGTAACTGCGATATAAACATTACAAAAACGTGCATCGCTGCCAAACACCAGTCAGAAACAAATAGTTTCATTTTTTCAAAAGGCTCAGAAACTTCCCCATCACTGTAGTTTTTATCAAACAGGAGGGAATAATACATCAATACACATTTGGTGCACCGTTAAGTGGTTCTGGTAGCAGGATGGTGTGTGGAGGACTGAGTCAAAATAAAGTGCACTGTGTGTTCACGGTAATGAAGGAATGTGTCACCCAGTGCCAAAGTGTGGCCCACTGATGTGTTCTTAATAGTTTTGGACAACAATGGAGCTCTATTGCACAGAGGAAGAAGATATATCAGGCTTTGGAGTACAGTACTTGTTAGTAGGGAACATTCATTGTTTGGTTGACTCTGCACATGGGATTTGTTGACAATGAGAGAAAATATCTGATGAACTCATGCCTCTATATTTACAAGTACTCTTTGTCTTTGACCTCAACCTCTCTTCAGTGCCAGGGTCACATGTGGTGCTACTTATCTGGTATTAAGTTTGTGCTGCAGTATATTTAGTGCCCTTAGGTGGAGAACAGCATCAGCCAAATCCTTCAAATAGGAGATGGAATATAATTGACAGACGATTACAGGAAGAAGAAGCAATCTCGAGCCTGTTTGCTTACCAGACGAGACACGCGAGCCAAGATGCTTCCTTTCCCAGGTCCAATTATGACCCAGCTGACGGGGCTCAGTTTGCCCTTTGAGAGGCTTGAACGCGAATCCATCTTTGTACAACTTTAGCATTGATTTTTCCCTCCTGGAACCTCTTGGAGGTTTTCATTTTCCGGGCACTGGAGGTTTTACTCGCACTTTAAATTGGCCATTTGCATAAAAAAATGTCAGTTAGCGGCCAATGTGAATGCACAGTGAGACGTGTTTGTGTGTCTCTCTGTTCAATGAGCAGACAGATAAAGAGTTTTCGGAGCTCACATTTTGTGCAGGATATTGATGGCTGGCCTCACCTCTCCTACAGGTGACATTCACCACGTTTTGTGTTCACAGAGTGTGTATATTTATGTCTGCCCCCCACAGAGAAACTAGTGGTGCCCATGTGAACTATAAAACATATATCACCGTGTATGTGTGTGTGCGTGACAGCCCCTCTCTTTCTCTGTCTGCCCCCCTTAGAGGGGAGTCGTGCTGATGACATTGCCCAGGCAGCCGAGCAGCTGAACCAGCGCTGGGTGGGATTCTGCGCCCTGTTGGCAGAAAGGCTGGCATGGCTGGCTTACCAGACAAAGGTACACACACACCTACATGTCCACCCTGCATCCACCAGATACTTTAAAGAGCTTTCTTTTTGTAACAGCAGACAACTATTCACTCAAGTACAATACTGAGTACAAAGTACAAAGATATTTTTTCATGCCACTTTATAGTTCTATTTCATTACTGTGCAGCATGCAACAGTAAAATCTTGTTTTTAAATTGGCACTCACAGGAACCAATTTTCAGTATTGTACTTACATACTAACAAAGCACCTTTAAACAGACTTTAAACAGGATAATTACCATTCAGGTACAGAGTGACATTTTCAGTGTGATATGCTGCACTATCAGGTTGTCACTGGTGTGAATGGAGTTTGGTCATTCTGACTTATCATGCAGCCCTACTGCAAACTGGGACAGACTTTGTGAAACAAGACAGATGTTGCGTAGGTGTTTGCTCATGTCTTTGTGGGAAATTGATGCAGAGCGTCTTTTTGTGTGTGTGTGTGTGTGTGTGTGTGTGTGTGTGGGTGTGTGTGTGTGTGTGTGTCTCCATCCAATAGGTACTGGCCTTCTACAGCTTGTATGAGCAGTGCGAGCAGGCTGTGGACAGCAGTGAGAACTGGCTCAAAGTTCAGGCGCCTCCAGCATCTGAACCAGAACCACTCAAAGTGCAACTGGACAGATGCCGGGTAAGTGAAATAAAGTGTTTTTGACTTCAGAATCATCCATTATTCTCTGCTTCACCGCACAGTGATCACAACATCAGCACAAACATCACATAATGGCCGTTTATACCTGTGCTTTCATACTTCCTCTCATATTATAAACACACATGCAAAAACATACAAAAACTGATCATACATTTACGTTCATACAGCAATTGATTGTGTTGTCTTTTTGTTGGAATACATTTGTTGTTAGCTAATTTTTTTGTTTTGTTTCTTTTTCTTGTTATAACGTTTTATTTAATTTCAATTGTTTGAATTTGTGTCTTTTTTCATGCATCTGTTTGTCACAGCAATTTTCTGTAAGTATTTTTGTTATTTATTCATATTAGAAAGCAGATTAAATGAAATGCACTCCCTCCTTATTTCCCTATAAACCACTTACAGCTACTCTTACCAAGTGGTGCTAGCAAAAACTGACAGGTGCTGATGAGTTGTAAAATTTATTAGTAACCATCAGAAGAATTTTTTATCCCTGTGATAAATATGAAGCTGGAGCCAGCTGCCGTGGAGCTTGGCTGAAGTTAGTCTGTCTATGTCCAAATGATCCTTAACACAGGTTTTTTTCACAGGTTAAACAAACTGATATAACATGGTAATTAATTTAATTTAAAGATGCTGATCATCACATTTTTAAAACCTTTGACAGGCTTTTCTCCTGCGTCCAGAAAGGCTAAGCTAATTGTATCTTGCTTCATACTGTACAAATGTGTGAGTGATATCAGTCTTTTCAGTTTACTTTCAAACTGTGAGGCCTCTCCAGGGGTAGAGTGGCAGATGTGAAGGTTAGGAAGAGATAAGTAGAATTCATATATCCTTGAACGTGTTGTAGAAATAAACCACTAACAGGTAATTCTGCATATTTGATGATAATTTTGGATTTTGAGCTGAGGGTACAGTTGTTAGAGTTTGAAAACCCTCGCTTTATACCAAACATGTCTTTAAATGAGTGTGCGGCTGAAAGAACAGCAACAGTATTAGAGAGTATTGACTGATAAACAAATACCCAAACACACACACACACACAAACACATAGATTGAGCAGAAGTGACAGACTGATTTGCAAAAACAAATGTCTAAAAGGAGAGATTAGAGGAGAAGAGTTATAGCTAAAGTGACAGAGTGCATAAAGAGAGGCGAAGCCACTGACATAGAGGAGGAACAAACAGAGGTGATAGGGAAATGGCATCTTTCGAAGTAAGACAGAAATGAGAAAGGAGCAGGATAGAGAATGAAGGAAAAGGCAAAAAATTAACAAATGCGGGGAGACAAAGAGATGGAAGAGTGCTGAAATTTGATTTTTCCTCAAAGATTTGTCTAGCTTCCACCACAGACAAATTCACACAAACAAGGTTTCCCTCAGAAGTGTGCCCACACATTTTCACTTGCCCACACATAAACACGACTGGAGAACACACACTTGCACCCACACGAGCACTTTCTGAGTTCCTATCGTTATATTAAACAGGACTTCAGAGGAAATAAAATATTTACTGAAACTTTCCAACCTTCCCGGCGGCAAATCGTGTTGCCAACTGTCAGCTTATGAAAATATATTCTGTTGAGGTTATAAATGCTTGTGTTTTCTAACATTATTCATGAATAAGGAGTGTGTCTCCTGGCTTTAGGCTAGAGTGTTAACTTACTCTGTGTTACAAGGGGATGAGACATCCAAAGCCTCCACCCTATGATGGCTCAGTGACTATTAACCTTTTCTACCTGCTATATCCTTCCACTCACCTGAACTGATCCTACTCAGTGTTAAACAAGACTAGTTGAAAATAACTCTGTATATATACTACACTACTTTATATAGCTTATATTTCTGTAAAGGACTTAATGAACATACCAAACTGTGAAAAGTATTGTGTTGATAGCATTGAGAAAATAAAGTATGCGAGCCATAAGTTCCGCATTTCTTTATCTTGAAGGTGGCACTGGATGAAATGTTTCCTCTCAGGTTAGGCTCCAAGCTCAGACGTGTGTGAGTTGTTTTGTCTGGAAGCTAATGGACCTCAAAGGTGAACTGAAACTTGTCTCTTACGTGGCGGGTACACAGACAACCCATACAGCTCATTATTTTTAATCAGGCCCACCTTCTCAGTCTATTACCACCTCTCAGCTCCGCCAGTGTTACCTGGATGTGACAGCATTTACCTGCAGCTGCCAGCTGATGTTTGTGGATTAAAACCACTTTAAAGAACAAACATCAGTCTTTGAGAACAAAGGTTGGTCTTATGAACACTTTTGTTCACACCTCCCTTTGTGATGGCTCATCAAGTGCATAGAAAGAAGTCATTTGTATGCCATCAAACTAATATGAAAACACTATGACGCTGAAATCAACACCTTAACTCTGTTTGTCATCTTTAACGAACAGGCGTCCTGATGCGGTCGTATTTGACTAAAATGGATTAAACTGAAATTGTTAGCCTGACCGGTTAACAAGCTTACCACCAAACAAAATAAACCAGCACTAGATATAAAGCCAAGTGTTAATAGACCATTATAAAACTACACTATTTTATGGAATTACAGATCATGTTAAAGGAGCAGTATATGGATAATATCAGCATCTAATAGTGAAGCTGAAAATGACTTCATGTAGTTCCTTTGTCCTCCTCCTGGGATGATTTTTCCTCTTCTCTCTCTATAGTTTAAAGTTCAGGAGAAATAGTTTCACATTTTGGTTTTGCTGAGCTGGTCCAATTTCCTGCTTGGCTTCCTATTCATTAACAGTTGGAAGTGTATTTAAACATTTTTGTAAAATAGAACTGATTAAGCATCAGGCAAATGGACTGGAACTTGAAAATGAAAATACAATACTTTTGCTGATTCGTTTTTATTGGACTACTATAGACACACAGACTTCTTCCACTTAAAATCTCCACGGTAAGGAGAGAGGACGTGGTTGACTGACAGTCTCCTCTTCCTTGTTCTGACAGGAGGAGGTGGCTCGCCTGGCCTCCCTGCAGCCTCAGGTGGACCTCCTGGAGAAGCGGCTGAAAGAGCTGAGGGAGGAGAAGGAGGGGGAGGAGGATCCTTCGGCCTTCCTGGATGCCGACATCAACGCCTTCAAAGAGCACTACCTCAAGGTCCTGGAGGATCTGAGGGCGAGAGAGAGGCAGCTACAACTGGGTGAGACAGTGGAACTGCTGAGTCACTGCAAAAACTTTCATCCCAGCAATACATTTAGTGCAAATCAAAGGAGGTGAACTTTTTCACAACACCTTGTGACCTGCTTTAGTTCAAGTGCCCTCAGTTTTAAGAGTTGGTGGGCACAGTTTGTTCAAGTAAATGCTGCATTTTCACATTTCACGCATTTCACGTTGCAGCTTCCTTTGTTGAAGAGAAAACTAACTTGGAGCTTGACAGCCACAGTAGTTTCAATCAAGTCCACTAAGTAGTCACTACATCACCAAGCCTCAAATCAAAGTAGCTGTGCCACTTTTGATTGTGATCTGGCTTTTCTCAAGCTCTCATGGCAACATGTTAGCATGACTATCAACTATAGCACGTCACAACGCTCTTAACAAAACTGCTTGAATCAAGACATTTTTATGTAATACCAGAGTCAGAGTCAGTATTAGTTGTAAAGGAACAAAGAAACATCACTATTCAGTCTAACTTATACATAGAGTTTTAAACCAAGTATTAAACTATGTAGGCAAATTCTCTGGATGAAATGACAGGGGACTTATAGACTTGCTGCACTAGAGATATTAAACAATGAATTTGAAGTTATGACTTGTTATCAAAATGGATATAAAAGTTCTCTGGAAATGTTTAAAAGCCTGGGCATTTAATCACACAAGATATTTCAATTACCCTTGTAAAAAATGAACGATCCATCATTCCTTTCAAAACAAAAGCAATTTATTTTTCTAGTTATTGAACAAGTTCATGCTCTGTGATTTCAGCACTCTTGGAATTATATATTAACTAAAAGAAAAAAATGTGCAGAGAAATGTAGCAGTTTGTTAGTTCTACTAATTAATGGCTGCTACATCTGCTGTGGAACAATAGTCATTGTTAATTGCACAACATGTGCTTCTGTGTCTGTGCTTTTCATTTGTCATGTCACATTTGTCACTTCGACAGCACAATCTGTCAGATAATACCTTAAGACACACGCTAGCATCCCCATGAGGACTTAATCTGGTTTTAATCATATTCAGAATATTATATGGAGCTAAAAAGCCTGATTACTCAAAGTATTATATGGTTTCAACATAATCGTGTTTATAATCTTTCAGGACTGTCATTTCTGAGATTCAAGTTGTTTTCTTTTATTTATTCCTACACTGTATAGCAGACAGTGGAAAGTGGTGAATCAAACTTCTTTAATTTAATTTGAATCTTTTCTAGTTCTGTTTTTCTAGTTTCTAGGTGACCACTTAACTCGCCTGATGCATTAAAAGAGAGCGAAGTTAACAGCATTTTGGAAAAACATTATTTTTTTAATAAATTGTATAATAAATAGTTGCTAATTTACTTTCTGCAGAATCTCAGGCGCTCCTTCATATCACCTGGGTTGTTTTTATAAGTTTTCAAAGATTCATATATAGTTCCTCCTCCAGATCTTTTCAAAACCAAGAGATCATCTTTTTCCTTATTTCTGCAGAGTTCCCAGCCCTGTGTAGGACTCTGGATCCAGGTCTTTAGAGGATATAAGTGACTGTTAAGGTTTCCCTTGCTGAAAGTCAGCCTTGACAGCCTGCTGTAGCCCACACACTGTATCAGACAGATTTAGAGTGGCAAATGTCTCTACCCACAGCAGCAACAACAACCCAACATTGAGCACTTGTTGTGGTTGCTGGAATATGGAACGAATGCATTGAGATCAGCCAGACAGATCTGCAGCCTACAGCTACATCTCTCAGTGTGGGTAGATGCGAGGATGAATGCAGCACTGTTTCCATATGATCTTCTCTCCAATTACCGCCACAAAGTATTTGTGTATTTGATTCAGCACAGCATGGCACATTGTCGAAGGCTTAATAAATCAATCTACCAGAAAACATCACTTATTATGCTACACTGCTGATATAATAGTCATGATTTTATTGCTGAAATTCAAATCAAAGATGCAAACATTTTCAAACCAGTCTCTATCTATATAGCCTTTTTCAGAATGATATAATAACATTAATTGCACTGCAGGTTTCACAGTGAGGCAAACCTTTAACTGAACGACCTTGGTTCAACAAACATCCACCTTGTTTATGTGTCTTTGGGCGTCACTCTGTTAGCTCCAGTGCTGAAACATGTTCACACTGACCTGATGTCTTTTCAGAGAGGGCAAGAAAAGAGAAACATAATATAGATATCTGCTAGAAATCATATTAGATATAACACTGACATTGAACTCATATTTGAATGTGATTAAAGAACAAACCTGATTGAATTTTTTACATATTTTCCTTACATCAGAGTAAGTGAGTAACTAACTTGTTACCAGCAAGCAAGCAACAGTATCATCACTTTCCTTGGTTATGGTAGCTGCTCTCATTCAACATTTCTTTGGTAATTACTTCAATTAATACTGATGAATATAAAATGACAACTCATGTTTCACAGTTGGATCTTGATTTATCTTAAGCCCTCTCTGATGACCTAGACAGCTCTGACAGTCCCCCCCGGCTAACACATAATGCAGAAGTAAAGTTTCAAGGGATCTACATTCTCAAGTGGAGGAAATCAAGGTCACTCTGAGGCTGTAATTGTAAGAGCCAGAGGTGTCATCCTGTCACTAAACTTGCTCACATTATGTGACACAGAGATAATTTTGGACTTGAGTCCAAAGCTTGAGCTGAGTGACTCAAGTGTGAACGAAGCATCAAAACTCACCCATGTGTTTACACCTTTTCACCTGTCGTCGAAATGAGCATCCAGCGAGACTGTCAGTGAGTCATTTAGTCCAATTTGTAGTGCTGCTCTCACTGTGGGTGTGCTAAGATTCTCTCTGTGGCGTTCTCAGTGCAAACAATGACAATGAAGCTTAATGAGATAGAAAAGGAAGCTGAGAGCTGCGTCCATCAGGACAAGAAAAACTAAATCAGACAGACGCTGTGACAAAGCAAGAGCAGACAGCTATTTATATTAATGAGGGAGAGACTGATGGAAAGAAATGAGAAAACAAAAAGTATAACCTCTGAGAAACTGACACTGTGGGACACTAAGGCTGAGGGAGAGAAAGATGCAGAAAGTGGGAAGACAGGATGAGAGAGAGAGGGAAGAAAAGACAGCCAAGGAAGCAAACTATACTTCTACATTCATGCAGACAGATTCACACACTGCGCTTTTCTCACCCACGCCAGGGGTGAGATATTCAATACACACACTGAACTGCTCACACATTGATGGGCATGTGTACAGACAGATTACAGTGCTGAGTTCAAATACAGTCGAGGTGAATATAGAAATAATTTCTCTGAAAGGAATGTGGCAGTTATTTAAATTATACGTTTTCCTTTTGTGGATTTCTTTCTGTTTCTGCCTCTGAGGTTAGTTCAGGTAAGGTCAGTCACCTTTTATTGAAGCAGTTCAGTTCAAATCAGAGGGGCTTTATTACCATGAATTGAAAAGAGTCAATTTACCGGAGGAAAATCTTTATCCTCCACAACAATATTATAATATATTATCTCAAAGAGCAGTGCTTCAGAGAAAGTCATAAATCACAGCTGAATCATTTGCTGAATAAAAGATTGAAACGTATTCAAACTGATGACATTTCACATGTGAAACATTTATATAGGAAAAATTAAGTTTTAAGTTAAATGCTAGATTTTTTTTCATAATGTATTTCACATGTGGGTTTTTAAGTGGTGATAATCATTTGATAGACTCAGCTAAGCAGATCTTCTCAGATGCATCATTTAAAAAATCTTCTCCTATCTGCTCAGGCCACAAAGTTGTGTAAAATAATTCTTGTATAAAGCTTTTTTGATTGAGGCAGCTAAAGCACTCAATTGTGTCAGCAATTGTAATGCATGATGAAAGCATGTAGGCAGCTGTTCAGAAATACATGACGGCCGCTAATGGTCATACCAAGCTCAGTAGGCTTTAGCTGAGCATAGTCAGCGTAAAAATGAAATTAAATTCATTGGTGGTATTACCCAGAGTAAGCGTATACCCAGAAGTACTTTTGGCCAAAGAAGAGACATAATTGTACATGGAAACACAGAACCAATTAATAGGAATACAGTGGGAACTGAAACGAAGCACATCCTAGGAAGAGAGTTCTTTTATTTCATAAAAAGGTTGTTTCCGACTGAACACAAAGGCAGAAGAAGGATGCTGGCAGTCAAATAAAGAAGAAAATAAAAATGATTGTGTCAGAAGAAAAGCAAACACCAGATACAAAGTAAAATCAGCAGATTTTCTCTTTTCTGTTAATATTTAAGAAATATGTATTCAGGGTGGTATTTGCCTATTTGTCTGGATATTAAAGAAAAAAAGTGTTTGTAAGTCTTTGCAGTTTGCAACGCTACCACAGCACTGATAACCTGAAAGTCCCTCTGACATATTTTTCTATCTCTCCCTGTCTGTCTCAAGTTTTGGAAAGCTTGCCCCCGGCACGTTACAAGGAAACCATATCGACACTGTTGGCATGGTTACAACAGTGCGAGGCCAAGCTGGCCATCCCATCCACGGCAGTCACAGAGTACCCTGTTATGGAGCAGAGGCTGAAGGATGTTCAGGTAGGCTGCATACATACGCATACACTGCCACACTAAAGGTGAGTGATATAGCCTGTCTTAATATCTTATCTTGAGTTTGTGTGTGTTCAGAAGTCCTACATGACTTTATGCGCAGTCAGAGTCACATAAATGATTGAGAAAAACTTTTTTCTTTTGTGCAGTGGTACAATAACAATCTTAGCATTCACATATATGAAAGGGTAGTAAAAGCATACTGCAATATGGGCTTTTATTGTATTGTAATGTACATATTTATTCATATATCTCCAAAGAGCCTGTATTTATGGTGTAGTTGCAGCTGAAAGGGAAAGCACATTGAGCTCAAAGCAAATAGTCCATTCTCCACTGGAAAATTATCACACTAAGTAGAATTAGATGCATTAAACTTAAATCAAATCTAAAATCAGGATTTTTAATGCTGAAATGAAACAAGATTGGAGCTCTGTGAAACAATGTTCTTACGACTCATGATGGAAAGTTATGGTTATTAACTTTCTAAATGAGTGGGATCAACTGAGAGACTGTCCTCGCTATCATTACTCACCAGTCTTTAGTTTCAATATGCAGAAAGTTATGAAACAAACAGCATGCAAAGAATATCAGCATTTACACTGTTTTCATCACTAAGTCTGCTGTTGTCCTCAACTGCTTTCATACTTTAACAATTTAATTTAATCTGACAATTCGACTTCAACACAACAGCTGTCATCTTAATTTCCTCAATTTACAGTTCAACTGCTTTCATTTTGGACCCAGCTGCTTCCAGTAATTATACTTAAATTGATATTTCAGCATCTTTTGAATCTCACCCTTCAACCCACAAGTTTAACTGCTTTCATCTCGTAGCCTGCCCTTTACACTTCAACAGTTCATCTGTTTTCAGCCCTTGAACTGATGCTTCAGATCATCACAGTGATTAATCTTCAGCTGACACATCAACTACTTTCATCTCTCACACTTCAACTGGCTCTTCAGCTCTGTTCAGTCCTTAAACTTCAATGATTTACCATTTTAAAACATTTTCACTGGTTTATATTGTTTCAAAAGCTCAATATGTTTGATGTTTTAACTATTTCATCTTATGAGGTAAACGTACTGGGATTTAGATCATGTGTAAGTGTAATGTTTGTGGTCACTCACTATCTGGTATGAACCACAGCTTATCACACTGTTAGGTGAGTATGATATAATCCCATCATCCACTAGGAGTCAACAGTGATTCGGCTGATACGTGGACTGTGTCACTGTGTGTGCTCCTGACGACACAAATTCAGATAAAATGCCAAAATGGGACTGGCTCTATAATCCTGTGGGGCTGTATAACACTGTAATCAGTTTTTACTATGAGTTGTAAAGTTATACTGCCACTGGCGATGCCAAACTGCCAAAGCAGCACTCTTTTAAAGGATGCTTTTCCGCTGCTCTTTGAGGTAGCAGACAGAGGATAAAGAAGGGAGAGAAAACAGATGACATGCCCCATTAACCAAGAGTCTGATTCATACCCACAACCTAGTGAGTAAATTGCATGGATCTGAAACACTGGGACTTCCCCAAATCACCGTTGTAAACATAAAATCTCCGTAGAACGAATCATTAAGGCAGATGGAGTGTCCTTTTAAAAAGAGGAGGAAGTGGTAATAGCAATAGTATTTTTTTTAAGTAGCACATTACAGTATGTATTGAGTTTTTTTTATTTCTGTCTGTATATAGATGAAAATAAACTGAAAGTTAAGTGAAACAATGAATGAATGAACCAGATATTCTAAAAATGGCAAGACTAAAGAAAACTTTCTTCTGATTCTGGTTCTTATCTATTCTAAACTGATATGCCACTGATTTAGTTTTTAACCCTCGCTCTCTAGTTCAAGTCTTGACCCAGATCACTCACTGTGACTTTAAAACCAGAAAGTAGTACAAAAAAGTAGAAAAGTACAGCTTACGTTTATATCTCTCAGTTTTTTCTGCCTTGTCTCTTGTAAACTGCAGTCTGAATTTCAACAGCAGACTAAACTGTACCTTCACAGATATGAAAATAAGCAGGAAGAATTTGAGTTTAAGTGAAAATCTGTGATTTTTTTTGTTGAGCCTGACTTGCATCTGTTTAACATGCAGAGAGCAGGCCAGAGCTGCTCTGCTGTTTGTGTGTTTGTCTACAACTCTGCAATTATGAGAGGCGGGTGAACGAAATCCCAGTGGAGCAAATCAGTGTCTCTGTTTATCGCAATATCTACCTACAGATGCACACATACACACACTCAAAAACATCAGCGCGGTGTGTGTCAGTATGCATACAATAAGGAGGTAAATACAGACATACACACACACAGTCTTTTTTCATTGTGTCAATGTTAATCCGTATTTCCAGACAAAAGAATACAAGGTCTTTGTCTCTTTTTTCTTTTATTACTTTGTTGTTGCCTTGGAAGTGTTGATTTTTATCTTCAACTTAAGTCAAGGTCACATTATAGAGGAAATGTGTGTGTGTGCGTGCACGCTCAGCCCTCTTTAAACTTGATAATGGTCTTGTAGCATAGCAGGGAGATCAAGCCTTGTAGCCTGAGATTAATTAAAGCTGATTGTAGATAATAATTAGGAATTCATTCTGCATACTGATAAGCCGTCATTAATTTTCAGCACAACTGTTTCCCTTCTCGTCGCTCGGAGAGATGGAACTTTTTCGTGTGTGTACATGTGTACACATTTGATTAGCCTGAAATCTTTCCTTTACTCAGCTGACAATATCCCCTCTCCCTCTAGTCACTGAGTTCGTAAAAATAATGAGCACTCGTGTCAGGTGGGAACTTTGAATTCTGACCCACTGTTAGAAAAATAACTGTTGCAGCCCTGATTAGTTGGAGTAAAAGACAGCTTGAGGAGAGACGATTATTAATGTCATTCGCAGCTACTAGTAGAAGTTATTATGGACCTGATTGCAGCATTCAATCACTACCTATAATTTTGGTGTTATTACATCTTATGATTGATTTTTAGAGCAGGGTGATGTAGCGAGAAGTGAGCAGGGCTTGGCTATGTAGATATCTCAGCTCTGCAATTACCCTCTTTGAACCCAAGATGATGTCTACAAATGTCTTGTTTATGTAACTATGAAAAACACAGAAGCTCATCACAGTTAAGAAAATAAAACCAGTGAATTTTTGGCCCTTTGGCACAAAGAGCAGCTTACAAGC
>JBAJHX010000011.1:6510107-6540827 GCA_037176925.1 Amniataba percoides | reverse complement strand
CTCTCTCTCTGTGTGTGTGTGTGTGTGTGTGTGTGTGTGTGTGTGTGTGTGTGTGTGTGTGTGTGTGTGTGTGTGTGAGACAGAGGAAAAGAGTTATTAAAGCGTTTGAGCACCCTCTCCTCTCTCCTTGATGCCTCCTGCCCCCTTGTGGTCAGTGGCTGGAGGTACACCATCAATAGATTTAAACTTTTTTAGCTTTAGTTTAACAGACAACAACATTTGTATTCATTTGAGTGGAAGAAATATCCATTTTCAATTTTTATTTAGCAGTTATTTAAAGGTGTTTGTGTGTTGTTGCATGTTTAACAGAAAATCCAGACAGAGCTTAGCGGCCATGATGCGACCTTGGAGGACATGAGGAAGAAGAACCAAGACAAGGAACCGTCCCAGAGGATCATGGGACAGATAGACGCTACCCAGGTACATGTTCACACCTGTGTATGCACAAATATACAAATACAGACATACACATACACAGAATTGTGGAGAGGTCTTGGTTCTTAAAGCCACTGGAAAACTTCTGAGATTCTGCTCTGCCTCTTCAGTTATTTCTTTGAAGACAAATACATATAAACAAGACCAAATGCTAGTTAGCTGCTCTCATTTATGAGAAAAAATACCCTAAAATTGGTTTTGAGATTTGCTAGCGTGTAGAAAGCACACAAGTTCAGCTGAAGAATTCCCATTAAATCCTGGTGTGTCGTTACAAGATTTAAATAAATAATGAAGGCATTCGCATCTTGCCAGCTGTGTGTGTTGTGCACAGGAGAGATGCTGGTGTGATCCTTTGCCAACAAAAACATTGAGGCTGCTTCTGCCTTGGCAGTCTGCACTCAACACCATGTTGTCTTTTTGTTTTCGCTTCTTGTCTTTCCACAGAAAATGCTGACAGACGTGTGGACGAAGTTTCGGCTCTTCCAGAAGCCGGCCAACTTTGACGCTCGGCTGGCCGAGTGTGAGCGCGTGCTGGCCGGGGTCAAAAGCCAAGTGGGGATGCTGGATATCGGCAGTGTAGAGCAGGATGTGGTGCAGTCACAGCTGGAGCAGTGCATGGTGAGCAGTGGCGTCTACCACAGTGGCAGGTAGATGGATGGATGGATTGATCCGATGTTAAGGCCCTGCTGTCTGTTTGTGTCTAACAGAAGTTATACAAGGTGCTGAGTGAAGTGAAAGGCGAGGTGGAGACGGTGATAAAAACAGGCAGACAGATCGTTCAGAGGCAGCAAACTGAGCAGCCCAAAGAGCTGGACGACCGGGTGACCGCCCTCAAACTGCTCTACAACCAGCTGGGATCACAGGTCAGCACTCATATACACACACAGCTGAACAGACATGATCACATCAGTCGGATTTGGACGTGACCTTGTCCTGCTTTATGTTTGTGTAGGTCACTGAGAGTAAACTGGAGCTGGAGAAAATTCTGAAGTTGTCCAGGAAGCTGCGTAAGGAGCTTAACGGGCTGACAGAGTGGCTCGCTGCCACAGACGCCGAGCTGACCAAGCGCTCTGCTGTGGATGGTATGCCTAGCGACCTGGAAGCTGAAGTGGCATGGGCACAGGTATGACACACACACACACACACACACAAAGATACAAGACTTTAACATCCCAGCATGAGCATGAGTGTTAGCAATTGGCATAAAGCATTACACAGAGACATAATACTGGCATCTCAGCTTGAAGAAAGGTAATTTATTTGCAATCTCTCTTAAATCCGAGATCTCGCCTACTTAAGATTCACATAAAAGGTTCTGCTGAGGCGTGCTGCCTCTTAAAGCTGCATTTGGCGGCAGCAGGAACAAGCTATAAACACAACACTGGCATGTTATCACCTTATAAAATTGTAATGGCTAATGTGTTAAAAAAATAGATACTTATTTCCACATTCAGCAGACACATTAGCCTCAATATGGAGTCAGATAATTATTTTTGTTCACCTGAGGACCTGAAGCCAATATTAACTCTCCTTTTTGGTCTCAACCAAAAAAGCTGCCACGTGCTCAGCTAACTCGTTAGCTGGTTAATTGTGTCCTGGACAGGGAACTGTGGACTTGATAACAATTTGTAGGTTCAACTCTACAAGTTCAGGAAGTGTACATTCACACACTTATATATATATATAGATTGCAGTTTCGTATGTTATGTTAAAAAACCTAATTGACCTTAAAACTCTCAATCTGCTCACATTGTTTGTTTTCATATCCTCTTCATCCTCATAGTCCATCCATGGAGAGACAGAGAGGCGTCAGCCACAGTTGCAGGCCGTGGTGGACCTCGCTGAAGCCCTGAAGGCAGTGTTGCGGGGCCACGGGGGCCTGGTGGACGACAAAGTCAGCCTGCTGCGATGCAACTGGATTGCAGTCACATCCAGAGCGGAAGAATGGCTCAACCTGCTGCTGGTGAGAGAAACGAAATAGAATTTAAAACAGCCTATTACACTCATATATCTGTCTTATCAGTGCTAAAAATACACCAAACTCTCTAAAAATAACTTGTCAGCAGTCATCTCTGCACTATCAAGAAATGAACACCTTCTATCTCTCTCGCTCCCTCTCTCTCTCTCTCAGGACTACCAGCGGCAGATGCAGAAGTTGGATGGACAGATAAAGGAAGTGAATGAATGGATCGACGGAGCAGAGATAAAGATGGACGAGATGGACAGCCAGGGACCCAACGATGCTGTGCTTAAGGTTGTAATGATTTTCTTTATATAAATCTGTTTACAAGTTTCTCTGTGTTTTCATACATTTCCTATGTGAAGCTATTTTAAAAGGTTTTGGGATAAGATATATTCTCTGTAGATGTTTGAATTTGTAAAGTAAAGTAAACGTATTGATGGTTTTTCTCAAGCGGTGGTCTGACTGATTTAAAACCAACATTACAGATAAAGACACACTCTTATTTTTGACAATCTTTCAATCTTGCGGGTGTTTTTTTCTTTTTCCTCCAGGTGCTGCGTGCAGAGCTGGAGCTGACGAAGGGGAAGATGGAGGAGGTGAGGGCTCTGGCTCAGGAGCTCATGTCCACCAGGGGGGAGAACTGCCAGGCCCAGGTGGGACCCAAAGTGGAGCAGCTCAACCAGAGATTTGACACCATCGCACAACGCATCGCTTCTGGACTGGTAGGCAATTAATATGTAAAGTTTATTTTGACTTGTAAACAACTGCAGCTTTAAATGGACTGTCTCATCTTTCTTGCTAAATACCATAATCCCACTATCCCCATAAATTTACTTTAGGCTCCCACCAAATAGACTCCGAACTCTATAAATGTACTCCAAACTCTCCCTAAATTTACTTCAAAGTCTCACTAAATACACTTCAAACTCTCTTGCTAAATGTACTTTAAACCCTCACTTAACAGACTTCAAACTCTCACACTAAATTTACTTCAAGCTCTCACTAAATCTGCTCCAAACTCTCCAACTAGATTTACTTCCTCTTGGCAACTAATGATCTTTCATTCCTCGTGTGCCTCTGTGCATCTTTGCCGCGGGCATGTGTATGTGTGTGTGTGTGTGTGTCAGACGGCAGCGTCAGCCAAGGAGCTGGAGCAGTACCACAGTGAAGCACAAATCTGGCTGGAGCTCCTGGAGGAGGAAGTCAAACAGGGGGAAAACCTCAAGGAGGAGGACTTCCAGGAGGATAAGGTCTCTGTTATACACACACAAAAGGATAATAATCGCTGTTTCCCTTTCCATCAGTGTGCATTTGTAAACAAGATGTGTGTGTGTGTGTGCTATGTAGGACTGTGAGGAAGGTGCAGTGAAGGAGTTACTGTTAAAAGGAGAGAATCTACAGAAGAGAGTCCCTGATCAGGACAAGAGAGAGCAAATCAGACAGAAACACAACCAGCTGAACAGCAAGTACAACACCGTCAAGGTAAAACACACACACATTATTGGGAGAATGAAACAGGCAAGTGACGTCACTGCAATGTCCAATAAGTCCCTCTTTGTGTGTGTGTGTGTAGGACCTGCGTGTGCTGAGGAACAGGAAGGCGCTGGCCATCGCTCCCCAGTGGTACCAGTACAGGAGGAAGTCACATGACCTGCTGGCCTGGCTGGACGACATCCAGCGCAGCGTGGACCAACTGCCCGACCCCCCCGAGGGAGAGAGGGTTAAGGTGACAGCACACACTCATGCACACACACATACATAAATGAACACACGCAGACATCTACACATAAACTTTAATATCTTCTTTTTTTTTCCTTTCACGTTAATAAATAACCACGAAGCTTGATATCTGTCTATCTCTGTCTTCCTCATCATCATCCACTCTTTATCTCACACTCTTTTATCTCATCTCATTCTGCATTTCTTTCTTTCTGTCTTTTTGTTTCTTACCTCTCCGCCTCTCCCGCTTTTGGACAAAGGCTCTGTGTTGAGGCTTTGCAGTTTCATTCACTGGAGAAGAAATAATTGTTCTGGGAAATCTCCCTCATATCTTTTTAAAGAAATAACTGCAGATCAATTCTTGTCTCCATAAAGGCTGCAGCTTTTATCTGGGATGTTTTTGTGCTGAACCCAGAAGCGGGAAGTTGCTAATTAAAGATTGCTATGCGTAGCATTTTAACTTCCATAAATCATCACCAAATTATTTGTGAGACATAAGTGTAATTATTATTTATTACAACTTATAACAACTAATGCTTCCTGGCCTGCACGCTCTAGTTTACTTTATCTACCACTGCAATGGATTTTAATGGACAAAAAGGCAAAACTTCATATTAACCCCCTGTTTGGTGTTTATCATCAGTGCATTAAGAGTTAATACATGTTTATAACAACTATAAACACATATAAGGACATGAAATATTTAGTAATTAATCATGTATTGACAGTTATCAGGCTGCCACTGAGGTAAGAGAAATAACACCGCGAGTATTAGTTTGGGTAAATGATGCTTCAAATTTTGTTACAGTTGAGAAATATATTAGTAAACACTCCAAAATGCTTCTTAATGAACATTAGTTTGACAATGATATATTGATGTTAATGCTACATATGGCTGCAGCACCTTCAAAGTTCATTTTTAATGTGCTGATGTGAAAAAGGTTTGACGGAGGAACCCTGGACCCTGTTTTTTTTTTTCTGCCCTCCCATCCTGACTCTGTGTGTGTCTTTCACTTTCAGATGATCACTATGACATTTCGCTAAGCGGACGTGTGACTCACTCGCCTCAGACTCACCTGTCATTGCCGCAACTGAGATTCCTCACTGCCTGTCTGTCTGTCTGTCTGCTCGCTATCTGTCTTTCTGTCTTTCCATTCAGTTCTCTGCTTCTTTTCACCTCCCCCTGTTCACACACTGCACTTACGCCTCTGTACTTGTTTAAAACACTTGTACTCGTTTTTAATGTAAATAAAGGTTCAAGGCAGTGTGCGCCTCCTAAATATAGCACCACTTCTTATTTTATATGGATTGTTTAAACATCTAATATACAGTAATATGAATTCCTTGTGTATGTTTGACGCTGACAAACATGATATCTTGTCCCTTTTATTAATGTGTTGTGTCTTTGTTGGAGTACATGCCAGTGAGTGAATGAGTTTTATTATTTTTAAGAAGTATTAATTATCGCTACGTGTGTGTGTGAATGTGTTTTATTCGAATACATCCACATGCCTCTCTGTGCTTACCCCCACCCGGGCCAATAGCAAATGACATCCTGGTTGATTTCGTCCAATAGGAAATTGGCTCAGAGTTCGACAAGAAGAAGGAGGAGCTTAAGGAGGTGCAGGGCTTAGCCAATCAGCTCTCTGAAACTGGTGCCGCCAATCTAGTGGAGCCCCGCCAACTCCATCTCAACAAGCGCTGGGTTGAGGTGGAGGGCAAGTTCATACCCTTCAAAAGACAATGTGTGAGTTTCTGTAGGCACGACTTCTATATCTACAATACTAACAGAAAATACTATACTAATACCTCGACTACATAATACTACTTTATAAGCTCTTAAACTTTAGAGGACAGTGTGTGAGTCTCTCTAAGTAGGCTGAAGAGTTGTTTTCACTAAAAGCATGAGATTTGACTGAAAATCTTCTGATAACTATCTGAAATAAATTCACATAACTTCTCAAAATATAGGACAATATGCTGGAATCAAGAGTTAAAGTAGATTTTTCTCTTATCAGTAACAATAAATGTTTTATGTACAGTCAACAAATCCCATGAAAAGACCAAAACTATCAGTATATTAGTCCGTCCCTCAGTACTCTGTTGCCTCTGTAGCCTTCAAACATTACTCAAACAGGAGTAAAAAGTGCATTTTTTGTGGACTATTTTCAGCAGTGGATGAATCCACATTTGGCTCTTTAGTGAGTGTTCTGACAGTTTAAGAGTGAATTAGTTAATGGTAATGGAGGAACGTGTCACACATGTATATGAGTACTTGTTGGTTTGCATCTGCGCATGGGATTTGTTAACAATGTGAAAAATACAGAATAATGACAGATTAAATCTTTAAGATAATCTGAACTCTATTTATAACCCCAATTTTAATGACTTCAGATCATTCGTTTTGAAAGATCTATAGTAATGTTTGCATCCAGTTAGTTTTAAAAAAAAGTTTCTTTCAAACTAAATCAGAAACAGGAAGCTCCCTCAAAACTAAGATCCGAGTTGCTTTTTTGTTTTTCTTTGCTGCATTCTCATTTACATGTCTGATGTGTACATGTGAAGCACGCTCACATGTCTGAATCTCATTGGTTGCTCTGTCTGGCTCTGTTTCACCGCATGCCTGCTCCCCCCATTACCCCTCTGCCAACCAATCACATCACACCCTCACAGTTCCCTGATCTGCCAATCACTGAAGATGTATGTATCCTGTCAACCTGTCACATGAATCAGCCACATGCACTCACACTACATGGTATCAACTGTTGAGCTTGGACAAATACACATCTGAGCTGTCAGATTTCAGACTTCCAGTTATGCATTTCTTCTGGCGACCCGAGCTGCTCCACTCCAGCTGTTTAGGCACTTCAGTGCGTTGCTCAAGGACTCTCGAGCAGTAATTGGTGCTCTTCATTTCCCACACTCTTAAAGCCGGTGTGGGCACTCTGTAATCACAGGCCTGGTTCAACTTTACAGCGTTGAAACTTATGTAAAACACTTAAGCACTTGACAATATACTTGCCCAGTATATTGTAACTCTGTTATCAGCACGTGTCCACTAAGTCCTCACAGCCAAAGTATCTGTGAGCAAATCAACCAATCCCTACCAGCTGCAGGGATGTTGTTGAAACTGACCACTGACCTTTGTGTGGAGAGAAAATCTCCAAACACAAAAAAAATCTTAACAGTGAGATTTTACACTTTTACATGAAAAAATAATATTAATTAAAAATAAGAGAGGAAATATCACAGGACACAAGTGTTGAGCTCCTCACTTGCCCCAAGAAACAAAGAGAACAGAGTTTTTTTCTACCAGAATTGCAAAGTGCCTCTGGATTAGCAAATCTGTCCAATATACCAATACTGACTCAGATGAGGGAATAGCCTCTGAGCGTCCCAGGAAAATGCCACCTCGCCACACCTAGCTGCATGCCAGCACCAAAATAGAGCCCTTATTCATCTTTATTTCATCCCCTCTCAGTGCCTGAGAAGCAGTGAATCACTGCAGCGTCCTCAACACGCAGCATACTGTAAAGTCAGGCACTGCACCGGCTCTGACTGTGCATTAGGATGCCTGTCCTCACACTGTGGTTTTGATAGATACAGTGCAGATGTGTGTTCAGTCCAAGTCATCTAGAAGAAAGAGAACAAAAGACCAGATCATGAGTGGGAGACAAAAGCTATTTTCTATTCTTTCCTGGCTAAAGCGTCCAAACTTAAGCCTTGAATGTACGAAAAAAAGCATGACAACATTAGACAACTGCACGCCTACAATGATTCAGTTTTAAGATGCTGGAAAGGAATCTGTGTTTACTGGCAAGAGCTGCAATTTAGTCAGTCTAGACAAAGACATCTAAAGAAGACCAGAATAACTGCCTGGGCCAAACTTCCTGTCGAGAATGAGGCTCTAACCTGGCAACTAAATCTAATTTCCACACAGTAACAGCCTGTGTTACTGTTTCATTGCCGACTTTATTCATTTCGAGGACGTCTTGTATGACTTAGAACCACGCGCCACTTTAAGCCTCTCCCTCTCATCATCCAGGTCCGCTCTGCTCTCTGAAATCACAAACACACGCACACAATGTCAAAAAGGCTCCAAATCAAACATCAGTTGTGAGCAGGTGTGTGTGTGTGTGTGTGTGTGTGTGTGTGTGTGTGTGTGTGTGTGTGTGTGTGTGTGTGTGTGAGAGATCAACAGTAACTGTTTTGGGCCTTTACTATGAATGTGATTTATCACTGAGAGATGATCATGTGTGACTCTGTCATACTGGGTTAGATGGGTGAATTAAGTCCTAAATCAGTTAGCAGCAACATTCATCCCTGTGCAACCCTGACTCTTAAAAATGACTTTTTGTTATTTAACCATGATGACACTTTTCCATTTAACCAGACCCTGAAGGATAATTTCACATATTTATAAAACAATACTTTAGAGCCGTATGGACATTGATTACTGTAATCATTTCTCCTGTTCATCCTGGCCATGAAGAAATTAAATTTGTAACCTCGATGTAAGAGAAGAGGGACAAAAGAAGTATGTAAATGCTTTACTTAAAAAAGAAACTCAAGCATGAAAACACAGCCTTCCTCTTACCAGTACACTGACAGTTTTTCTTTCTACTGCAGCCTCACCTGGTCTGGTTTGACCAATAGCTTATGGTGGTGGTGATAAGTACTTATTATGCAGCAGAGCACCTTTGTCAGGGGTATGTTAATAGATTAAATGTTATTGGATTATTGATATAGGTGCATTCATATGTAAGCAGCATTTTACTGTTGTAGTAACTAAAGCTGGAGCAAATTAAAAATTAATTGGTAGTAAAGTCAAGTTATGAGTCATCAGATACAAAATATAAATGATAATGATATAAAATAGCAGATCACATCACATAAACTTTGCCCAGTTGATATTCCTGAGCACTTCATGGATTTCTTGCCCATGGTGGCTGCAGAAATGCAGTTGAAAGGTCATTTTTGGACTGTAGATGACAAAACAATCTCACTGCAAAGTCAATTAATTTAGCTCCTTGCAAAATGTCAAACTTTTCCTTTTATCTGTACCCCAACAGTTATTTTACATATTTACATTTAGTAAAATTGAACATATTGTGTCAGGAAAATGGTTGCCCTGGGAGAATGTAAATATCTGTGTACTCATCATGTTTAGTGATAAAACACAAAGCTTTTTAGTCCATCGAAACACAGTATGACAGAGCCCTGCAGCAGACACGGTGCTAATGGTAAGCAGAGAAACTGGGACATTCAAATCTCTGGCCCTCTGTTTCACTCCATGACACCTACATGTTTCAGCTGTTAGAGGAAACCTTCTTTAGTGACTGGAAGTGCAAAAGATATTGAGCTAGTTCCTCCACTGTTAGAGAATTACTACTGCTGTCACACAAGAACAACCCAGCTTGTTAACTCAAGGCCAGCAGCAACCATTGACTTTCTGTGTGGCTACTAATAATGGCAATGCGTATGTTTTATTTAAGGTTAATTAAAAAGTGTCATTTAACAGGAGGTGATCGGTGGCAGGACTGTAACAATGAACAGAGCTGAAATTAAACGAACAGAGCCAAGTGTTAATATCCCAGTATCTCCACACTGAGGGGAGAGCTTCACTGGTAGAGGCAGCTCCATTTGCCATGCTGAGTGAGATTATTGTGTATCATGGTCTGGGGAAATGTAAAATGTATTTTGATCACAGTTTAATGTTAAAATACATTTAAAAAAAGTTGAATATGATCATGATATACAATAGAGAATAATAATGTGTTTGAAGAGGAACCTTCTAGACGCATGAAATCGATCTGGGGCTTCATGTTATCAAAGTTTAAAATTCGTCATCTAAACTTCATCTGCAATAAGTAATTTATATAGGTTTTATATATTATACATAAAAATAGGCTTTTGTTCTTAGAGAATGTATCTCTTCTATACATCAGATTTTTTCTTTCTTTTTTTAAAATCACTCGCAATGTGGACTTCAGTCAGTGATGTCCACTGAGCTTCTTAAAAAACTTTAATTATTAAGTCCCAGATCGGTTTCTTAATGAGTTTAAGATCAGATTTTCCTCCCCTATAGCAATTCTTGATATGTGGCCTACTTAGAGAAATGAATGAGCATGATATAATCCTGTTTGTCTGTATGATGTCGTAATATTTTTCTCTTTGTCTGATCTGCCTCTCTACTTTGTGTGTTTGTGAACATGTATGCGTTGGCTTCCTCTGTGTGTGTGTCTGTCTGTGTGGGTGGCTGGGTGTTTGTCCAGGACTACCTAACAGAGTTGCAGGCGTTGCTGCGTTCAGTGTCAGAGACGGACTTCAAGCTGAATTCTCCTGAATACTGGCCTGCAGCGTATTATAACCTGCCACAGCAAGAGCACTGCCTGAAGGTCAGTGCCGCTTTAGTGTTTCTTCCTGACAACCAGAGGTGTATCTCTCAGAAAATAATACTGTGAACAAATCAGCTTCATGTTATTTCATAAGTATTTCTACTTGCAGTTAACATAGTGACCAGGAAATGTTTCATAACAACACTTATCTCAATGGAATAATCCATACCATCTAGTAGTGCAGTACAAGGCTGTAAAGTGAAAGGAACTGTTTTCTAGCAACTGTTTTCATTTGTTTTGTGTTCATGTAAGAGTTAGAGTATGTTATAGTATGTTCAATGTGAATCTACAGCCGGGAGATGGTAAGCTTGGCTTAGCATAAAGTATGTAAGCAGGGGGAAACAGCTAGCCTTTCTCCCTCCAAAGGTAACAACATCCATTGACCAGCATCTCTTCGTCTGACACAGAAACACCTGCAAAAAACGTGCCTGTAAAACTGGAAGAGATTAAGAGGTTGACTTTGCCATTTATTAGACAAAGCCAGGCCAGATATTTCCACCCGTTTCCAGTCTTTACGCTAACCATAGTCACAATCACTCGTATCTTCCACTGTGACCTCACAGGATGTGAAGGGGAGCATTGACAGGCTGCGGGGTCCAGTGGAGGGAGCGTTGGCCCGCAGAGAGGAGATGGTGTCTGGAGCTCGGCCTCTGGAGGGAAAGAGGATCCAGGAGACAGCCACCCTTCTCAACACTAACTGGGACAAACTGAACAAGCTGTACCAGGACAGACTGAGGTAAGGAAGGAAAAAAATCTACATGTGGAGATATACATAGAAAAAATGTGTCTGACTGCAAGAATACTGACTCATTTGAATGGAAATCTGTGTGTGTGTCTGTGTGAAGGCGTTGGCAGGACTGCAACTCCAAGTGGCAGAAGTTTGTTTCAGATCAGAAAGCGATGGAGGACTGGCTGAACGACGCTGAGAGCGCTTTGAAACTGGCCGAGAGCGAGCCAACAGCACACAGACAGCACCTCAGGGTAAAACACAGACACACACACAAGCATCTCTGTGCAAAGACATGAACCCAATTGCACACACATGGCTGATTGTACCCAGAAAGCTGCTAAGTGTATTCCAGTTGTGGATGAGTCATACTTCATCTCCAGTGTCCACTAACGCTGCTGAAGTGCCCTTGAGCATGGCACAAAAAGTCCTGCTACCATCGGCACTTTAATCTCTCTTTTTCTTAGTTTTCCATCCAAAACTGATATTATTTGCCATTATATGAAAACAGTACGATGGAGTAGCACATGACATGACAGATCATGGCCCAGCATGTCAGCATTTCACTTCAGTAAAAATAGTATGAAAATATTAATAATAATTCAATTATTGAAATGATTATGATTAGATTCAGGGTGATTAATTGTGTGGTTTTTATATTTAATGTTTAATAAATACTTTACCTTAGGAAGATCATCTGTCGTTGCATCATCAGACAAATCCAAATAGAATAAAAGTTGTGACAGCAGACGAGGGATCAGCAGATCAGCAGCCTCTTTACAAAATGTACACAATAGAAACTCCTCCTCCTCGAGCCCGACAAGTACAATTCACTCACAAAAGTTACTTGCTTATGAAAAATGTCATCCAAAGATATTAATGAATGCTTTTTTTATTGAACATGACATCATGATACAGAAAACATGACAAAAAAATGACATGACATTTTAGACACAATGTTACATTACGACATGACATGAGATTTCAGTGTGTAGTCAACAGCACACACTCACAAACACACGCTGGCACACAGATGGCAGTCGTCAAGAGGAAAAGGCAGTGAGTGTCTGACAGTGCAGTCAGCCTCGATACAAACAGAGCACTTTCCTTTTTTAGGCCTTATGTAACAATATTATGTCATCAATTTTGACATTTCAATGTTACATCAACCCCAAAAAACGGGAATTGAAGGATTATGAAAAGCAATTTACTATAAGCGTAAAACAATGGGGCTTTTACATCACAGAGCTTTAGATTAATAATGTATGACGCATCATTGTCACAGAGGAGAAATGTATCAAGGGTTGTTTTCACAGATGTCTCACTGAGTTGACTTCTAGTTTCAGTTTCTGTGGTTAAACCGATGCACTCAACCTTGCATGTGAAGTATTGTTGTGCGTGTGTGTGTTTGCATCATCACACATGCCGAGTCCACTTTGGGCTGCTGTGATCAGCTCTCAATGTCCACCTGCACAGACAGGGATGCACTGTCCAAGTGCCACTCAATTGCCAACCCTTGTGTGTGCGTGCGTGTGTGTGTGTGTGTGTGTGTGTGTGAAAGAGAAAGTGTTGGTATAGAGACAGAGTACCATCTGGTACCTCAAATCACAAGCTGCCACCTGAACCGCACCCAATCCTGATCCCCCACACAAACAGAGGCACTCAGACACATTGCAGGAACTGGTGTTGGTACACTGAGCATTGTATCGACTTACCGAAACCTCAAATGGTGACTTCACATAACAAAAACTATTATTTTCTTCAAAGCCTCATACTTAACAGATATGAGAGTGGTGGTCTTCTCATCTGATCGCCAGCGAAATGTAAATACACCTGTGAAGATAACCTTGGCAAAAGTCAAAACTAACATGTAGATACCTTTCATTTGTATTGTGGATCTGAAGCCCTTTCCCATGTCTTTCCTTAAAATGTGGATTAACTTTCAAGTAATAATGTGATGAAGGTGTTTATTGATTGGATAAATAATAAATTACAACACGTGAATGTATTTTTAAAGGGTTCAGAATGGACAATGTGGGAATGTGAGTCTCACTGTGTAAACACACAAACCTAACAATGAAAAAGCTTATCACCCGTGTGTGTGTGTGTGTCTATGTGTGTGTGCGTGTGCGTGTGCAGGACCTGACAGAGGCCATACCTCTCCAGGAAGTGGTGTTGGGCAGAGTGAATTCTGCAGGAGAGGACATCAGCCAGTTGAGCACACCAGACGATGCCTCGCAACTCCGAGCACAGCTCAAATTACTCAACACTCGCTGGGCTAACGTCTGCCAACAGCTCAACGAGCGCAAGAGGAGGTGTGTGTGTGTGTGTGTGTTTGAAAGTACATTTTTATTAGATCATTTCTTTTAATTTGGCCATACAGACCATTTAGAAACATAGCCACATATCATATCCAGTATATCAATTAAATCAGTTGTTTAACTTCAGGGCTAAAAGTGAGACCCTTCTGCTTCTACATAACAACATCACCGTCTCCTGAACTTGTCTCATCCTCCTGTCCTCTTTCTCTCCTGATGCTGCTGTCCACTCCTGCAGGTCTGCAGAGGCCCGTACAGCGGCTGCAGATCTGCAGGAGGACATGGGCTCCATGCTGGGCTGGCTGGACAAGGCAGAAGGCGTCCTGGCCATCCCTCTGCAGCCTGCAGAGCCACAGCACATCAAAGATACTCTGGCCAAAGTCCAGGTACCATCAAGACCCAGTACAGCAGTTACAATGAGCCATTGAGCTGTGTGTGTGTGTGATTGCTTACCTCTATGTGTGTGTGTTGATCTGTAATTTAATTTGGATGCTATCATAGTGTAAATAAGATGCATTTCTTTATTACACGCTGCTTCCAAAAAAACATTTGCATGTGCTAATGTGTTTATCTTTAATTTGATTGAGAGGGTATTATTGTTTCCAATGAGATGATATAATGTTTCATTCTGAAATTGAACCTTGAAAAAACTTTATTGCCAGTCTGTGTGTGTGTATGTGTGTTTGTGTGCTTGTGTTAACTTACATGATTTGATTGTGCCCTACATTCAGCTGCTGCAACGATTTCTTATTAAATTCAGCCTGTATGACTTGCCTGTGTGTGTGTGTGTGTGTGTGTGTCAGGCACGTGTGGAGGAGCTTCCTGCCAAGAAGGTGGCTGTGGCGGATCTAAACTTCAGACAGAAACAGATAACACTTCCTGCTGACAGACAGAAAGACATCAGGATCATCAACACTCGCTGGGCTCAGGTCAGCAGCTACCACTGTGATTACAACAGCTAGCAGCACGCCTGTGTCTTGTAAACAGGCAGTCATCTTCACTTGTCAGACCAAAGCTGCCCTCGGCTATAAAATCATACCACGTACGTCATGATGTTTTGTACTGATAAAGGTAATGAGCAGTCATGTCTTCAAGTACTGTGGACACCTATTTATACAGACAGAAGTCATGTGGTTTCTTCTCACGGAGTCTGCAGAAAAGAGCCAGAATACACAAAGCTCAGTGCTCCGTGAGACAGTAATACCACACTGTAAAAAAGAAAAACACAACTTCATGCTGTAACTAGTACCATTTATATAAATAAAACAGTTTCTCCTGTGTGTGAATGTAAAATGTGTTTTTATGCAGGCAGTGTTATTCTATCCAATTAGCCATTGATAAATTACAACTCTCCTTTAATACACTGCAAGATTCACATATTTATCTTACATAATGACTCAAGACAGCTATAATCAACTGTACACTGATACTGTGTCAGATGACTATGTGCAATGTGAAACTTTGATAGTAACAAAGCAACTATGAAGTTCCCTGAGCCTTTTTGCTCTTTATCTTGGTTTTGACATCAGTTTCTGTACATAACATCACATTTATCATTTGGCTGACAGTTTTATCCAAAGTGACCTAGAATAATAATTTAACCCAAAAGCTATGAGAATTATGCACGTACATCAACTTCAACATCAATTATGCTCAATTGCTACGATGAAACGATAGAGAAAGAAGGCTTTTTGACTCCAGTTTGGGAAGCTCGTTCCACCATTCTGTAACGTTCTTAGACTTGACAAGTATATTATCTATCTAAATAACTCACATTCAGTTTTTATTTAGGTGTCCAAAGATCTGCCCGAGCGTCAGCTGGAGATCGAGGGTCTTCTGAGAGAGCTGGAGAAGCTTCAGGGTCAGCTGGACGACCTGTCAGCCTGGGCGTCCAGCACCAGAGCCAAGCTGGAGCAGAGCCCTGAGGAGCCACCACCCAGGGTAGGGCACACACACGAGTACCTTATGCTGCTATTTTCCCACTTGTACCCTCATTTCTATGACATTCAAGTAATAAAATATATTCCTCATGATTTTTATATAAAGAATGGTCCTTTTGAATGAAACCCTTTGCACATTGTTTTCTGCTACTTATTGTGCCTCCAGCTCATTGAGGAGGTGCAAGTCAAGCAGCCAGAAGTGGAGTTAGTTTTGGAGCGAGCTGGTCAAATGTACAAAGAGAGTCCTCCAGGCCAAGCAGACAAGGTGAGAAAATCAAACACTACGTCAATGATCTGTCTGAGAAAGCAACCAACTCCCTTCTTACCCATTTAAGCATCTCTTACGCTGTTATCCCACGCACACTGGATCTAATGAAATAAATTCTCTTCTCATGCAGCATTGTCTTTTTGATGATGAAAAAGACATTTTCAGTTAAATGTTGCTCGCCTGCTATGTTCCTCTGGGGAATGAGATAGATATAACGCCTCTCTCTTTAATCTCATGACTAGTTATGCTTCAAACAGTTCAACAAATCCATATTATGTACTTCATTAATGTATGTCGGAGAACATTACATCGTTTGAAGATCAAAGACACTGAGCCATATTTAACTTGAAAAAACTTCTATAAAGCTTACCCTACTTCAGCTATCAAAATAAAAGCCTTTGATGCATTTGTACAACTCAATTGTCTGTGAAATCTGTCAACATTGACTTGGTGTGTTTGTGTTTGGCGGTAGGTGAAGTATGCCAAACTGAGAGAAGACTGGACCGTGATCCTGGAGCTTTTGCGGCAGCATAAGGAGAGGATGGCTGCTCTGCTAGTAGCCAAAAAAGCCAGTAAGACTTCATCTTCTTCAGTGGGTGTATGGATATTTTAGCCAGTCCTCATCTTGATAATGGAACTTTAGAGCGTTTAAGATTAGATTTAGAGCTGAGATTAGCATAAGTTTCAGACAATATAGTTTGAAAGCGTACAAGTACCAGTCCAAGTCTATAAGTGAATAGAAATAAATAGTTTCAACATTGTTTATGTTTGTGTGTCCCAGATGAAAGTCTGACAGGAAGTTCCCAGCCTGAATCTGCAGCTCTGGCTCAGTTCAACAAGTCCTGGGCTGAACTAACTGATTGGCTGACCATGTTGGATAACATGGTGCAGAACAAGCGCGTGGTGGTGGCTGATCTGGACGACATCAACGACAACATCAGCAAGCTGAGGGTCAGGCCCTCGGAGGCTGTTGTCTATGACTGCAGTTTAGTTCATGTGTTAGTAAGCCAATAAATGACTGATATTGATGCATTTTCAGGAGAGTCTGCAGGAGCTGGACCAGCGACGCCCACTCCTGGAGAGACAGGTCACAGCAGCCCAGAACCTGAAGAACAAAACCAGCAACCAGGAGACCCGCAACGCTATCACTGAACGAAGTATAGCACATATAAATACACAAATACATATATTTTTTATTTTTGTTCTGCCCTAAAATGGAGAGCTAATGCATGTTTTTCATTTTCAATCAAAACAATTCAGATGCCTGCTCGACCTGTGTGTGTTACAAAGAAAAATGCTGCAGAATTTACACCTGCTTACATTTCCTCAGTGTGTGTGTATACATTTCCATTTCTTCCTCCGATGTTTAATCTTTGCAAACAGAACTGCCTTAAAGGATATTCTGTTTTTCTTCAGTCAACAAGCCCCACATGCAGAGTCAAAGAGACAGTGAATGTATCTAAATAATAAGTATTGTGTGTGTATCAAAGGCTTATACATTTCATTCCTCTGTGCCACAGAGGACTGTTGCACTGGTTGTCATGTAACTTCCATAAACACACATGCTCTAGTTTATTTTAAGCCAATCCCACATACACTGTCCTGCTGCTGTAAATATTCACAAGATCACTAAATGTGGATTCATCATCACTGAAAACAGTTCCCCAAAAATGCATGGTTTCCTCCTGTTTGAAAAAGAAATCAGTTATTTTACAAAACTAGCCTTTTTAAAAATTAAATTATATATTGTATACTTTTTATTTTTTATAACACACAAACAGGCTTGCAACTGAAAGCCATAGACAGGGAAGGAAAGTCAGAAAGTACTGAGGGATGGACAGTTGTATTGGAGTTGGAGTTTTTAGTTGGAGTTATATTTAAGCCTCACTGTTGGTTTGGTACATACACTTTTCAGTACTTAGAGCCAGTATGTGTAGAAAAGCAGTGTTTTGCACATTATCATTGTGATTTTCAGACAGTGTTTGACAATCTGTCATTGTAGTTGACAGGCTGCAGACACACTGGGAGGACTCTCAGACCAAACTGTCTGATAGGACAAAGCAGCTCCACAACATGCTGCAGGACTCCACTGATTGGCTGGATGCCAAGAAGGGAGCGGATCATTTCATCAAGAGGGCCAGTGAGAGGCTGGAGTCCTGGCAGGAGATCACGTACACGGTGGAAGCAGTGAAGAAACAAAACGCTGAACTGAAGGTTGGGCTGGACATCCACTGACTGCACGAATGTTTAAAAAAATGTTGGCACACTCATAAGTTAGATACAAGCATCCTCTTCCCATCTTGCATGTGAAATGTAGAAACAGATGGCTCAAAAATATGATGTTTCTCATACTGAGGATGAGTCAAAAGACATTTCATAGTGAGAGTGAATCATCGCATTTTACAATTGCTCGAGTTTGTCACTTTGCTCCTTTTCCCTCTTCCCTCTGTCTTCACTCCCCCTCACTCCTCAGCTCTTTTTGAAGGAGCTGCAGCAGTGGCAGGGTCAGGTTGATGAAACCAACGCACGGGCTGACAAACTGCTGACACTGTACGCCAATGACGACACGCACAAGGTCACTCAGATCAACGACAACATGGTGACCACCTGGACACACATCTGCAAACGGTAACAAAACCTGTGAACACCTACTGTGTACCGTTTTACTGCTTGCATTTCTCAGGCGGAGTATACATGTACATTGGACTGTGTGAAATTCAGTGGCTTCAGTTCAAAATACTTCTCTGTACCCATGTTAAACAGTAATGTCACAATGTCCTGGAGTGCACCTGTACATCACTGCAGCAATATGAACCTATAGAGGTAGTCAGAAACAAGAAATCAAAACATTTTTTTCCACAACCAAGCATTGACAAGACTGGATTTTCTGCTCGCTTCCTTTGGTAATCTGAATCATGTCATGTATCGACGTCCCTCCAGTGTTTCAGACAGGGAGGCCGCTCTGGATGCCGCTCTGAAGCTGCTGCAGCAGTTCTACCTGGACCTGGAGAAGTTCCTCAACTGGCTGACGGAGGCTGAGACGACCTGCAATGTTTTAATTGACGCCACCAACAAAGAGCGACTTCAGGAGCAGCCAGCAGCCAGGAACTTGCTGGCACAGTGGAAGGTAGTAATCTGTTCCCCCGAGTCTGCACAGAGTTTCAGGTGACACGTTAAGAAGCAGCTGAACACTGATTTTCATTGACACTTGAAATATTTGTCAATATGTTTTCATTGTAAATTTGTTGAGTAGATTAATAGTCTCAACTGAGTTTTTTGGAAGTCATGTGAACTTTTCATTTATATTTAATATGTTTTAGTGTTATTTATTACAAAGAGCTGTTCAGTGCAGAAAAATGTGCATAACAATATTTGCCTGGGTTAGCTACAGAAAACTTTGGTGGTTAGACTCTATAATGTATGAAGATAGGCGGATCCTGAAGAGAGGACAGGATCCGCCAGAGTCCAGGCAGCGGTGGTGGTGCTGGACTAAAACCAGCAGGTGTTTGATGGAAAGTCTGAGCTAAATTTCTCTCAACAATCCTGGAGATCTTGCTGGTGTTGGGAAGGTGGTGGCCTGATAAATAGTAGGCCTGAAAGACAGAATTTCAATTATCTTTAAGGAATAGCATCCAGTGACTGATTGGCTTGACGAAGCTAGACAGAAAAATCATTGGCCAGATGTGGTGATGTCAGAAGTAGGAATGTGGGTACAGAGGGAGAAAGCTGAAGTGACGCGTAAGACTATTTATAAACCCTCTGTTCGTATGCAGATTACAATTATTCTAGTTTCACATCTACTGGATTTACACCTCTTTTATAGTTGTTACCATCCATCCATGACAGTTCTTACATCCCATCTTATGTAGACCTTTCATAGAGCAAAGCAAGGGAGTCATTTTAGTTTTATGGCTGCAGGAATAGATTTAAAAGATTTATTTTGAACAGAAGAAGAATTTGAAACTCAAACTTCACCAGCAGAAAAAGATGTCGCAGTCCTGCCCACACTGTTTTGAATGACAAGTGATCGCTTTGTTTTGTCGTACAGGATCCATCAGATATACAGTAGATTTCCAGCCTTTAGTTTAAGAAGCTCTTCCTTGACTCTCTGTCCCGGCTGGTATGACAGGAATGCTGACATGGCAGCATAGAGACACTTCATTGGCCAGTTGCTGCCTGGCAGACAAATGCAAAATCCCCCACTGCATTGTGGGTGTTGAAGGGAAGGCTCTGTTCTGTGAGAGAACATATTTTGACCCTGGGCCCTCACCCTGCACCCACACACACTTTCTGGTGGAACGGCATGCACACGCGCGCGCAGACACACACACACAACATACATGCTGTGGAGGAAACACACATGCAGCATTTTGGTTCAGATACATGCTGTTACAAATCCATGCCTGTGCACACTTCCTTTTCACACACACACACACACACACAGCGCAGTCAGTACAACAGAAGCACTGTATGCAGAGCTGTGATAGTCTTCTGTGTCCAATTATAATGGCGGATGGCAACGCGGCGTAGCATCCAGAGAGCAAACACACTCTTACACACACACACACACACACTCATGGGCTGCAACACAGCATGCAGATAACACTTAATTGGAAAATGAGCGCACTCATCATTTTATGCACCCTTTCAAGTTGCCTCTCTCCTCCTCTTCATTCTCTTTTCTCTTGCTCACCCCTCTGTCTTTCGAACTCGCTCTGACTCACACTCTCTAACTCTCCCTTTTTTTTTTTTGTAACTAACTCTCCCTCCATCTCTGTATGACTGTCCCTCCCTCTTCATATCCACATCTCTCTCTTTATCACACACACACGTTTAAACTGAGAGCAGTCTTATGGAGCCACATTGGGAGCTAATTTTGAGAAATTAGAAGAAGCAGAAGATGCTTCTTGTTCTTCTTCTTCTTTACATCTAGTTTTGGACTCCAGAGTAAAGTTTTGAGGATGCTGCGCAGGAAGGTCTACCATGTTCAGGTCAGGAAAGAAAGTCAAGCAGTCTTATTTTGTTACTGAGCATTTTGATCCTAAATTGAGATCAATTTAATTGTTGAGGGTGAATGATGTTATTGAGTTTAAAATACAAGCAGGGGGTAGTGCAATCATCTGGTTAGCATTTGTTTTTTACTTTTTGTAGCATATTTAGGTATATATCTGTTAATACGTATAAAATATACGTATTAACAGAAAATTAACAAAAAATAAGTATTTTTTTATTTTTATACTTTACTTTATATATAATATTTAATATATATATTTATACTTTTACTCTCTATATAATTGTCACAGTGCGGACAAATGTGTTTTTACATAAACTAAAAGTCTAAAAGTACACTGATTCTTCTCCTTGTGAGGTTAACTGAAGGACAAGTATTGATGTATTTTCACCAAAAAGTGATGAAAATGAAGGTGTGAACAAATTGTGATCAATTTAAAATGAAGACATCAAAGTCTAAGTTCATATATAGATGCAGGTCTGGGATTGACTCAAAGTGTTCAGAGGGATCAGAGAAAATTTAGATCACAGGAAAAACTGTAGGAAACTTTCTAGGAGTGCATTTATTAAATTAGCCAATCTAATGCTGCACTCCACAGTCACTGTCATGCTTTCTATTTGTCCTATAATTTGGTGAATAGGACACAGGTTTTAAGTTGTCCAGTTAATCATAAAATTTCCAGCGAGTGTAACAATCTTTTAAAGGATTTTTTGCCCTTTAAAGTATTGATAGCTTTAGTCAACCTCTGCTATGTACTGTAAAGGAAACATTCAGATGCATTTGGATATCATCAAATTGTGAAGTTGCGAATCTGAGATGGCCTGAGGAGTTAAGATGGAAAGAAAACAGGGATCATATCATACCTGCATGGGTATCTTTGCACTGACTATTCCTTTTTCTGGCATTTTTCAGTTTTCTTTTTTGTTTTTCTTCCTTCGTGGCCCATCCATACCTATGTTACAGAACTTGTATCCACATACAGTACAGCTAGACCCCTCATACCTTCAGATCATTTTAAAAACAGTCTTCTCAGTAGCTAAATCAAGTCTCTGGAATAGCCTCTCTGACATTTTCAAAGCAGACTTATCTACCTTTGCAATGAGTTGTGACATGATTTGCATTCTACATAAACATGAATGTGTATGTTTATGTGTATATTGGTGTGTGTTAGTATTTATGCATGTATGTACTTTAACCTGTGATAAACCTTTAGCAAACCTGGTTTGTTTTAAAGTGCCCTATAAATGACTTTGACCTTGACTTTATATTAAAAGCCGTATCAGTAAGTGGTGCAGAATTATGTTCAAAATGACATAAAATTTGAGAGAAGGTGACAGCAACTTGCGTGATGATTGACAACAAGTTAAAATAAAATCATACACTCCACAGATTTAGCACTGCATTCCCATAAAACAGTCAGACTTACAATGGACATAAATCAGCAAAACTAGGGAAATCAGATGTTTTTCAGTCCATGCATGCGCCTTCTTTACCAAAACCCTGCAGCTTCATTACCTACAATGCAACTCGAGTGCCATCATTTCAACCAGACATCCAGGTGTGTTATGCTCGTAGTGACTGATGTAGCCTGGAGCTTGTAGCCTGAAGCAGAGTTGAGGAGCTACAGAGGCCCGGTAAGCTCACTTGAATGGGAATGGCAGACTCCACGACTAATCATGAAAATGACTATACAGGGAGTTAATTAGTGGCAGTGTATCACTGAAGAGCCACAGATCATGTCTAAGATGGGCTTTGCTTTAATTAAACCTTAAGGATTATAACTTATATATGGTGTGTGTCTATTTGAGTCACTCCATCATTCTCTATACTCATTTATTCAGTCAAGTTAGAATTGCTGTTTCACTTAAGTAACCTAGTGGAGAGGCAGCAGTAGTGCTCATTTATTTTTAAAGGTCTACCATATTAAAGACATTAGCGTTAGATTTGCTTACAGATGTAGAAATGATTGATGTAAACTTTCTTCTCGTCTATTTGCTGAACTTTTGGTATTCTTCAGTGCTATTTCCAAAGAAGAAATGTTCACAAAAATCAGGTTTTATTCCATTTTCTCTTTGCAGAGATTTGCACTTTGTTAAGCACTTGGTTCTTTTCAGGAACGTTTAATGTTTCTGTGATTGATTGTCAGTAGGTCTGAAGTACACAGGTGGGATCAGAGCTGTGGAAGTTACCAACTGTTTCCAGGCTGAATAACACATCTTGACATTTCACTGCTACAAAAGGTTCCATCCACGATGCATTAAGTCCTGCATTATGGCTCAATCCTGGTGCTTGCTGCTTTTAGAGTAAATCACTCTCTCAGATCCTGATCCCATTACTGAGCACTCGAGCAGAGAAAAAAGTGAATTCCTGAAAGATGGCTGCTATTACCAAGAAAATGAAGTGTGTGCTCTCACAAAATTTACTGCTCTTGCCTTTTTTTTCTCCACTGACTCTAACTGTGCGTGTTACCAGGACCTCCAGGCAGAGATTGACAGCCACACAGAGATGTATCACTCCCTGGATGAGAACGGGCAGAGGATTGTGACCTCGCTGGGGGACTCGGAGGATGCCGCTCTGCTCCAGAGACGTCTGGACAACATGAGCCAGCGCTGGAATGACCTGCGCAATAAGACCCTCAGCATGAGGTGAGGGAGGGGCTGCAAAAGAGAAAAATGAAAATGCTCTTTGCTGTGGAAAACCATGAATTTCATTTAAAGTAAAATAAACCAAAAAATGTTTGTGTTTCAAGGGCCCACCTGGAATCAGAGATGGCCCCATGGAAGAGGCTCCACATGTCGCTGCAGGAGCTGCTGAACTGGTTGAGGCTTAAAAGCCAACAACTGGAGCAGGAGCCGCCTGTAGGGGGCGACGTCCCCGCCGTGCAGGCACAGCTGGACACACACCGGGTAGGAGGAAACACACACACTATGTGGGACGCAGACAGACACACATTATTTCTTTTTATATATTATTATATGTTTAGTTTCTGTTGAAGGAATGGCAGTCAAACATTTTGGGGAGAGCAAGGGAGCGTCTCACCCAAGATTTATATTTCACTCTCACCCTCCCTCGTGAGATTTGATACTAAACCACACACTTCATTGTTTTTCCTTCCACAGTTGAATAAACAGTTACCAAGAAGTGCTCAGAGGTTGCACAACATTAAGATCAAATGTGTCATTAACAAGCCTGACCACCCAAGTCAGGCATCATGTAATTGCTTTTATTCCACAGAACCGCTGCCTGTGTGTATGTGTTCTCTGCTGTGATGACAAATTTAGCAGGAGGTCTTGGTTCATGAATAGAGAGTGACTGTTTGGTAAACAGGATGCTCCTATGTTGATGTTTTTGTCATAACTATAGCAATTACTAGCTGAATTTCTAATCAACTTGTTTGGGATGTGAAAATTATTGTTCCATTGGCATACTTAAGCTTACATTTGGGTACACCACCTTTGATTCCTGTACCTCATTCATGTACTGCTCGTCCAAAATACATACCAACTCAGTGCTGATACATATAGTATATATTACTGTGTAACTCAAGCATATATCATTCCTGAAAGTGTGTCTTAGAGTTGCAATAAAAGACAACAGATTTATAAACCTTCAGCTCAACATTGGTTCATTAAGCAGCCAATAAAATTAGTCTGTTTGATACTTTCATAATAAAGGAAAAGCAGTCATTTATGTTGGAGGCAGACTCTGTGTCTGTCTGACCACCATTATGCAAATCAAAGGTTCTGAATAAATGGAAAGTATAGTCATACAGGTTAAATGAAAAACCCATTTTATGCACCATTTTATGCAAAAAAAAAAAAAAAAAGGCGAGATGATTGGCTCCGCTGATTTGGTCATTTGATGTATAAAACTACAATGATTCTGATGGTGAGGCCTTGCAGATACGCATTAGGAGGAGGCTTTTAGTCAAAGCATTTCACAATGAATGTAGACACCTTTTGTTACGAGGTGCCACTGAGAAGCATGAACACTTGATTCGAACATTAATCTACCCATCACCACGCACAGAATACATGCAAACTTTCCGACAGACAACAACATCATTTTCAACTTTTTTTATTCTAATTCTGCAAAATCCTTTGATTGAGCACTTTCACAGACACTTTCATGTCCGTTACCAAGGGTGACCTGTGGTTGTCATGGGAACAACATCACGCTTTTTGTAATTGAGCTGTAGTGGTGATGATTTGCTTGCACACAGTGGCTTTGTACGCATTGAGTATTGGTGCCATCACTACAAAAACTAATAATACTTTTCACATATTATTCTCATTTTTCTATTCTATATCATTTCTTATTTTCAAATGATTCTGTTTTTTTTCAAGAAACTGTTCCAATCACAACAGCTGGTCCACCACAGTTTGGTAAAGCAAAACAAACGTCAATAAAGAGACATTGTAGTCATATAACAAGATAAATCCAGACATGTGGCAGGGTATTATTATGTATAATCATCATTGTATATGGATTTGATAAGGCATAATGACACTTGAAAAGACAATGCACTTTGAATTCTGTGGCCCCAAGCATGAAATAAAACATGTAAACCAGTTATTGTGGATGTTTCTAGCTGATGCAGGTTGTAAATCTCTTCAGGCGTTTTTTGTTAAAACCATATATATGACATGTTTATTTTTTGTAACATCAGTTAGGTTTTGTGATATGAAAAGATGAAGAGATATGTTTTTTTTAACAAGCAACAACAACAGTTTCTTGTTAAATCAGATTAAGTTGTATTCCAGAAAAAATCTGACTCTTTTGTCAGAACTTAAAAAGCCTGCAATTAAAACAAAAGCAGGGAAATCTTGATACATCAATCTTGTGCAGAGAAGGCTGGTGTGTGAGGAGAAACTTTAAATATAAGCAGTTAAAGCTGATGTGATACAAAGAAGAGCCACATTAGGAGCTCTGTGAAGATCAGATCAAAGACCACTCACTATGGGTCTGAACCTTCATTTAAAAGAAAAAGCTGCTGTACAAAGATAAATGCAATTAAGCTAGTTGTTTTTGTGTTCACAGGGCTTCAGGAGGGACTTGAGGGCTAAAGAGCCGGTTGTGACCAAGGCTCTGGATGATGTGGGGATCTTCCTGTCTGAGCTGCCCCGAGAGACACCATCACCTGAGCAGAGAGGTAGCACACTTGAAAAAATGAATAATTTAAGTCTTCATGTAGGCTCTCTACCATAAGATTGTCCCCCATCACCTTTTCAGACTTAGATGGATTGACAGTATAAAGCAGCATAAGCTCTTTTGTAGTGGGGTTTATTTTCAGTTTAGGTTATTATAACAGATACATTTACATATGAACAGACCTTGTACCAGCAATTTAAATGTAGAAATTGGAGTGTAAACACAGGAGAAGGCTCATTAATTAGTGACATTTTCTGCCAGAGCATCAGCCCTAACACTTAAAATCCGACATGAAAGGAAAATATGAAATGAATGTAACAGACCTGTCTACCGCCCAGACCTGAAGCCTCTTTTCTTCTCGTCTCTGAGTCACATAGTGAACCCTGGACTCTAGTAACTGCATGGTAACAACTACACATGGAGGTTAATGCGCACACTTTCCCGCATCACCTTCTGTGCCATGGCAGCAGCCCGGTTACCATGCTCATAGAAAACAGCTGAACTTTAACTGTTGCCCATTAAACCCATTCAGCTGCCAACTCAAATATACTCTGTGAAATCAGAAAGAAAGGATGAAATCCAGCTGCTAATCACTGCTGCACTGAGGGAAGCTAGCACTTAGAAAACTGTCTCTGCAATTAGAGCAGAATCAGCAGTGGCTGGGGACGTCCAAAAAGCAGAATTGACACAGTGCTTTTGTGTGTATGACATTTAGCTTTGTTTGAATTTTAACAGGGTTTCCTACAAGAGAATCTGTGTCTTCACAAAACGCCTAAGTGGTTTGACATATAAGTAAGAGCAGTTCTTCATTGTCACAGCTACTGCTTGTGCTTTTGGTTGCGTTATAAGTAGCAACAGCCGCTTCTTAAATTACAGCACAGGTGAAGACATTCAATGGACTATCACAGCACGACTTCAAACAAATCAATCGAAAGATGTGACAAGAGATTGAAAGACGCTGTAAGGCTTTAAAAGTGGCGATGAAAATGTCTCTTTATGAGCTTTTCTGAAGTCTCTGTCAGACACAGCGGTCACACTTCTTTTTTTTATAGTGATTGAAGTCGTGTAGATGTTTTCGTCTTATTAGGGCATGTATTTCCACACAGTTAAAGGTGGGATTAAAGTTAATTTCACCTACCATTTACCTCAAATCTGTGTCTCAGTATAATTGAAAAGATCCCTAAGTTTTATTTGAACACACAGATTAAACATAAGTGGCTTAGTAAAGGAAGGATTATGTGTGGAAATGTATTATTTAAAGCTTATTTTCTCACTCACCTTTTTGCTATGAGTGATGGATGACAATGCTATTTTCTGCCAAAGCTTTATTTCACATGAGCGTTTGGGGGAGTTATGCAGTTACACTTGGTAGTTATCTGTGGATTTGTAACAATTTGTAACAACAACCCTGTTTCACCTACAAGCAGTTACGAGATACATTGATACCATAATGATGTTTGTAGCTGCTTTAAATAGTCATTTGAGATAAATCTGCATCTCACATTAAAAAGAGTTGTAATTTCACAAAGGCTGCTTGGATAGAATCCTAAAAAACAGTATCGTCTGCATGAATATTAGTTTCACTATCACACAGGTGTATAAAAGGGATCTCTTCCCAGGTGATCAGAGGATAATATTTATCAACTTCATTAAAAGGATTTTGGAGACACAAAGTCTTTTATCAGAGACGTAGAGTCTTTTACTTTCTAAACATGTAATTGAATAATTCATGACATCTTAGGAGCATCTTAAATTAAATGTGATATGTGGGTAGAGTAATACAGGTTTTTAGATGTGTGGATTTTGTGCTACACACTGTGAGGGTACTGTTTTACTATCACCACATGTTTTGTTCAGGAGTTTTTGTTTGTAACTTTTAGATATCAGCCCAGAGGAGCGTGCTCAGAACGTGGGGCGAGTTCTGCGCAAGGAAGCAGATGATGTGACGAACAGGTGGGAACGGCTCAGTGGCGACGCAGCGGACTGGCAGAGGAGGCTGGAGCTGGCTCTGGACCGGCTGATAGAGCTTCAGGAGGCAGAAGACCTGCTGGACGGACAACTGAGGCAGGCAGAGATGGTGAAGGAGGCGTGGGAACCTGTTGGTGACCTGCTAATCGACTCACTTCCAGAGCACATTGACAGAGTCAAGGTCAGATTAAAGGATGTTTACTTTAGATTTAGCATAATCTGTCAAATTGAATCTAAACTTGTGGTAGATTCCAGTGATTCCTTCGCTTAATCACTTACTTGTCACTAAACCCTCTCCTTTTACCCTCCCCATTTCTTGAATTTATGTGAAAGAACAGGACTCACTTTGTGTTTTGAGCTTTGAAAACAAACTTAAGATAACTACATTTTGATACAAGTTTTGCTCGTTTTAAAAATATATTTCTTAAGTAAGGTCTCCAAAATAATATTATACTCTTTAACCTGCATGCATTCTAGCTTAAGTAAAAGACACACAAGAGTTAGCACACCTCACAATCTATAAGCCATTAATGCCCCACAGGTTGCCACGATGACGGCGACTCACATTGCATTTATCCTTCTTAAGAATGTCAGCATGCATTAAACAGGCAGAAAAAGTGGGGTTTACATGATGGATGCATCTGTTTTGTCACTGTTCAGGTGAGGAACAAGACTGAACTGAGGGAGACTAAAAACCGGTCTGTTTCCCATCTCTCCTCTCACCACTGTAAACAATGCAGCATAACAAACACAGTGTGTGTGCGTTTATGTGTGTGTGTTGCAGGAGTTCCAGGACGAGATCGCTCCGATCCAGGATGATGTAACGCACATGAACCACTTGGCGTCCACTTTCGGTCCACACGACATCCAGCTGTCACCAAGCAACCTGGAACGCATCGAAGATCTCAACACGCGGTGGAGACTGCTTCAGGTACGCACACTGGTGCACAGGTGTATACACACCTCTTCAGATGTGGAAACACTGGATATTCTGACACACATTTATGTCAACAAAGATGCACATAAACAAATACATTTGCTTAATTATTATAATTTAATGTCAAGGGAGTTTGTACCTGTGAGCGTAAGAGAGTGTGTGTGTGTGTGTTTGGCTGTAAGAAGGATAAAAAACACAGGCATACACACCATGTGTTGGTGATCAGAGGCAGCGCAGGGTGTGCCTCAATCAGTCTCAATAAGCCCAGTGGCAGACATGCTGGGAGTCAAACAGTGATTGTTACAGGGGGTGACAGATAGAGCCAATCAGCTGCCAGAGAGATGCAGCTAACACCGAGGGGACGCGGGTGGAGATGGGAACAGTGGTGACAACACAGTGACGGGACCAGACGGCCAGTCTCTCTGAAGTTAGCACCTGACCAGATGCCTGTACACACACACACACATAGACACACACACACCGTAGTGTTGTAGTGAACATGAGAACATTAGTGTAGTTGACAGAGGAAGAAAGAACAATCAGATTTATGGTTCCAGAAGAAATAAAAACTTAAGTTCACCTGTATTTATCAACGTCTAGAAATTGCACTTAAGAATGCTAAACAGTCTTAGGAATAGAAAGATCTTCAAGCTGAGACTCATTTATTGAGCCACTTTCTGCTACTTACAGTGAAGTATAAAGGCGCCTGTATACGTCATCAGCTTGTCAGATGGTTTAATATCTTAAGAGACACCCTCCCCCTCACACCTCTCTGACACTGGATAAATGGGACTGTGCCTGATCATTTCTGAGAAAGGAGCCAGGGTTTGAACCTCCCTTCCTCTCTCTCTCTCTCTCTCTCTCTCCCTCTCTCCCTCTCTCCCTTTCTCCCTTTCTGTTCTTGTGAACGACCAACAATACTTGCAGGAGACGCTGCCTGAAAATGTTCGCCTTTATCCCCATATTTAAGCGATCACATGATTAATCACATGTATGCTCAGAGCAGGAACAGCTAATCACACACAAGGACTGACCCTACATCTGCCATGTTCATTTTATTTAAAAATGCTTAGGCGTGTAATTTTGTTTACGTGAAATCTTTCTTCCTGTTTAAAATGGCTTTTTTGCTGTAAAAAGAGAAATAAAGAAAAGCAGTCTAACATCCTTTTAAATGCAAACAGTATGCTAAAACTACATACGATATTTTTCAGCTAATGTCTTATTTGTCATAGATGCTCATCCCTGTTTCTGAACTGCACTCATCACAGATCTACTCTTAATCAACTATACGTCTTAAAGACCTTATTATTGCTTTAAAATTTAAGATCACATTTAAGTCCAAAGACATTTGTTGACAATTGTTGAGTTTGCAAGTAGTAGAAACAGTGAAGTATTTTCGCTTGTACCTCTCACTTCAAGCAGCTTGATAAATACAGGCCTTGGTCAGAGACTGTGTGATAGTGGCCTCATTATCACTCAGGAAAGGGTTATTATTTCTGTTTAAACTGATATGCATGAGCTGACATAAAACGGTAAGAAGAGAATCAAGTATTTCGTTTGGACGAAAAACAGGATTTAAGTGCCAGTTTTTGAAAAGTCAGTTTGCATTGCAGGTGGTTCATTGGGAGCAGAATGTTTGCCCAGGAATTTTGGCATCACATTTAATGACAGGGCGTGTGTGTGTGCGTGTGTGTGTGTCTGTCTGTGTGTGTGTGTGTGAGAGAGAGAGCACTGCCGGCAAATGAGAGTGTGTCCAGTGTGTTTGTACTTGTATGCTTTTTGCTTTACTTCATGTGGCTCAGATTTTAGGTGAGTGCTTGTTTTCTTGCATTTGTTATATTGTGTGTGCCAGTGCGTACGGGTGGGTGTGTGTGTGTGTGTGTGT
>JBAJHX010000011.1:6497327-6510007 GCA_037176925.1 Amniataba percoides | reverse complement strand
GTGTGTGTGTGTGTGTGTGTTTGTGTTTGTGCGGTACCTGCTCATTCAGGTCAGTTTAGTCGGCTCACAGTGTTCTTTCGTGCCTAAAAGGTTGAAGCTGATTGGTCGTTGCAGGAACACAGTGCACTCTGAGTAATTGCGACAAATTCCTCCTCAACAATCCCACTCCCCTTGTTTGTGCAATTCTGATTAGGTTACTGTGGATACAGGGAAAAGCAACTCGCGCAGAAATGGATTGGGTGAGGTGGACTCAAAGGTAATTTCATCGTTTGGTTTCATGTCACATCGAAGGCCAAAAAAAAAGGACTGGTCATCACTGTCAGTATCTTCATCTTCATCTGCTCCTCATCTCCGAGCATGAATCATGAACACACTCTCCCCAGACAGTGTGTCATCGGCGGCCTTCTCATTTGGGTTGTGGATGAAAGGTTGGGTGGTTAATCAGCCAATCTGTCCACTCCGACTGGATAATAACCCACTTCAGTCCCTCAGCTTCCAGACTTCTATCAAAGAAAGTTGAGACGCCTTTAAGCTTCCAATGATTCACTTTTTTACCTCCTGGAACAAAAATCTGTCGCTAATCAGCGTGTGCCAAAGCTCCGCATGCCGACTCGGAGCTGCGTGTGTTGCCTGGGAACATTAGATCATTGAACATAGTGTCTGGAAGCATCAGCGATTACAGACACGCAGCGTCTCCTCCGGGGATGTTCAGGGTGCAGCTAGCTGGCGAGAGCTCGTGCTGGACTGAAATGATGCCTGCAAGCATCAGCTGGTTTTTTTTATGGGAATTAAACATCAGATTAGAGAGCGTTAATGGAAGCAGAGAAAGTTTCCTCGATTTTGCCGCAATGTATTCATCCTAGCTTAGGTTTATGCAGGAATTGTGTCACAAACGTTGATAAGAGATACACTTGTCTCATAAATAATGAACGTATGCTTGTTTCAGGCTCACTGGGCAACAGTTTGGAAGCAATTTCAGGCGTTCTGTGTGATATAAACCATTTTCTAAGGTTGCGTGGCTCACACCATCAATTCTCATGGTTTTTAGGAGGCCGATTCATTTACTACCGCTGATAAAAATCTATTTTTTTACAATTTACCTCACAACCATCGCAACAAAAGATAAAATAGTTGCTTCTGTGAACATTTTGTTAGTATTACAAAATGTTGTGTCTTTGATAAATCTAATCTGTTACTTAAACTAGACTGGACTGGATTTTATTCCACTCTCTTAATTTTTTATTTGAAAAGTTTGCTTTTGGGAGTTATCGCACTGCATTAGTGGCCCAATGTCATCACTTTCTGGTGAACAGGTCTATTCTAATGATTCCTAGTGACAAAAATATACTTCCACACACTCTTTTATTTAATTTACTGGTAAATGTCCATGTAAGTATGTTTTCTTTGTCCCACCCAAAGATATGCCATGATGAGAATTCATGTCATGTTACATTAGTGTCACATATGTTGTGAGAGTTAGACTCAAGTCTACATAAAACATCTGATAATTTAAAATCATTGTCTACAGAAACAGTCTAGAAAACAGGTGAATGTATTGGATCAATGACAAGCTAAGAGTTTGCAGTTTAGATGGGAATCTGTGAGCCAGGAGACCCGAGTGTGTAACCCGCTGAGTTTAGCTCCGTCTCCCTGCGTGCACCTACACAGCCATGCTGATTTGGCACAATTATCTCAACTCCATCTAGATAGACAGCTCATTCAGAGCTGAAGGAGACTCACAGGGGACCACATCCTCTCTAATTCCTCCACTACAAATTCAATTATCTCCTCCATGCTTGTCTTTGTGTGTTTCTTCCCACATCCTCTCCCTCTGTCTACCCAGTCTTGTACTCACAGTGCTGTTTCTTTGCAAGAGTATATCATGTGTCACACACCAAAAATCACTCCCCCAGTGTATTCCCATCATCACATTATAAAGCTGTTCATTACTTGGAAGTATTGGGGCTGAACATTTTCTCGTGGCCTTTAACATTATTGATTTCAAGATTATATTTCTTCTTTGCCCGGAAAGCTCACGGAAACCTGTTTGATGTTACAACTTGAGAAATCTGCATATCATAATTTCATGCAGTCAATCTTTAATATTCATAGGATCATACTGCAGCTTTCTAAATAAGACAATAGGAAGAATTTAATGAAAACTATACAGAAAACAGCAGGAAAGCTAGATGGTAAGATAGCCACAGCCAGCCTTATCTAAGCTAAAATAAATGTACTCTCCCCCCCCCCCCAAGCTGGTATGTTTAATTGAAAAATATTCCTTATGATAAGAGCCACATCTTGGTAATTCGTTTTGCTTTTCTACATGAGGCAGGAGCTAAAACTAGTCAGAGAAAAAACACCAGCTGATCTGCTAAGTCCAACTAGTTTAACAAACTATGATTATCAAATTAGTTGGTGATTTGTTTTCTGTCTATTGACTAATTGATAAATGGTCCAGTTCTAATTTGGTGCTCTGCCAATGATTTCTCTGGGTAAAAAAGCATTTAATCAAGGCATTTCAAGCCTTTCTATCTTTAACATAGTTTGGCTGCCAGAAAATTTAAACCCCATTGCTAATCTATCTATCCATCCATCCATCCATGTTAATGTGTCTTTCTTTCTTTCTCCATCAGATCTCCATCAAAGAACATCTGAAGCAGCTGACAGATGCTCACAGGGACTTCAGCCTTACGCACGGTGAGTAAGGCACACTCACACACAGATTGTGCACACGCACTTACCTGCTTACATCACACGGTTGACAGTTGACAAGATGGTCAAGAGGGGTGTGTGTGAGTGAGAAAGGGATGAGACAAAATGTCTCACACAAAATGAAGCATCCACCTCCTGACAGCATTTCACTCAGCAGCACTCAATAAGTGACGCATTAGCGAGAGAGTCCACTGAATAACTGAATAAGTGATGAGAGGGAGAGAGTGTATAAAGACTGTCACTTATTTGGCAGCATATCGATCTGTTTATGCAACTTGTTTTTTCTAGTTTTATCACCGAATTCCAATATGACCCCGTGCTTAACCCAATATGACCAAGGCTCTCATCCATATCACAGTCCCCATATTGATTAAAGCACATGGATTAAAGTTCCTTATTGATCGTTGCATTGAATAGCAGGGTGTATATAGGATGGGCTCTCTTTAGCCGGTTCAATGTGCATGTGAAAATCTGTAAACATCAGTTTTCAAAAAAGAAGAGCTATCATTTGCTACAACAACAGCAGCTTTAATAGCAAGAATCTAAAGCCGCCACGAGCAACAACACGTCTCATGCACTATTATTTTCTATCTATATAACAGCTGCATGTTGGAAAAAGGTATTGTACTTTAAAACAAAAGTGACACAAAGCAACTGCAGCAGTGCATTACACATTGTAGATTAATGACGTATAAAAGTGTAAAACTATACAGATGATTTTCTTTGTAATTTAAGGATGTCCACCTGGAGCCACTCATCAAACTGTTAGCTGCTTTTTCTCATCACTTCACTTTCGTTTAATTACAGCTCATCTGCAGAGTAATTAAAAGACCACGGATAACAAAAGATCACAACATCGCTCATACGCTGGTGGCGGTGATTAAAATTGAAGACACACGGGGGGGCTGGTGGGGGGCTTGTAAGCAAAACCTAAGAAAAGAAGGAAACAAAAAGCGAAACTGACACTTCAGATGCAAATGGCAATAATATATTCAGTGAGACGGTCAAACAGCAACCACATACATAAAATATCAGAATATTGAGGGGAAAAAATATCCCTTGTAGGTCAAATTAATTCTTGGGGGATTTGTTCATACATAAATATTCCATCCAGCTTGATAATGAAGCCATAATAGACGTAGCAGGACAGATAGGGATAGTAATGGGGAGATAATGAAGATGACAGTGAAGATGATGATGATGCGGATGATAATGTGACAACACGATCTTACTGCTTTGTTGATATACGCCGTATGAGTTCTGGCGGTTGTCCCACAATGCATCGTTCTGTGTTTTTTAACTGCAGCAAATTTCACCCGCGGGGCACAATAACGCTTATACGGCGGGTAGTTTCAGCCAAGCTGCCTGATTGGTCAGAGGATGCCTTCCAACTGTGCTGACAATTCCCACAAAGCGCAGTCTGCTTTAATGGTTGGCATGCCAGCTCTTGTGGGCATAATAAGTGAGATAATTAGCAATATTTCTCTTTTTTCTGCTGTTTTTCATTATCACGTATATTACTCTAATGCAAACTTTTCATTACATGTGATGCTTCGTATAACTGCTGCACACACATTTCCTGGATGCTTTTTGTTAGACCTACAGGATCCCGCGGTAAAATGTGTGTGTGAAAAGTTTAATAGCTCACAGACAGTTTGAATAGTTGTCGTGACCTTCGTTTCTCTGTCTCAGCAGGATCTGTAGAGAGCCCCTTCGAGCAGGGCATCTCCCCAAACAACGTGCCATACTACATAAAGTAAGTACCGATCTCCGAGCTGTGTGGCCCAGCAGATCTCCTCACTGCTATTTATACAACAGCTCCACTAAACTGCACTCAAATTCTGACCCGACAGCTTCACTTAGTTAGTACTAGTTCTAGTGAGACTGACAGAAACTCGATGAATGTCATGGAAGGAGCACAAATTTGGGATTTTAGTGTACTAACCTTTTAACACAGTGGAGTGCGCTTTGCATTGGCACTAAAATGCTTTGGTGTCAAATCATGTTGCTCTTGTGTTTTTGAGCATGATGTTCAGAGGGGCGACATCAAACATCAGCTGCCTCGATAAACTAGCGTCACTCCAGTGCAAACTCTTAAATTAAAAATGGTGTTGCAGCTTCTGTTAGAGCCTGTGTGTTCAGAAAACGGCTTCTACACCTACATGACAGTGGGGGTGATCAAAATCAGAGCACATCTCACAACTCCTCTGTAGTACGAAGCCTTCATAGTAGTGGTGTATGAGGACAGCTCGACTGAATGTGGAAGTTGCTGAGTCTCAAATAATGAGGCTGAAACTGGTTTGACACAAAATTTTAGGGGGAAACAAAATGCACCAGTTCTCTCTAACCTCCACAAACGTGATGTTGAATAATTAAACCCAACTTGTTTCAATGACTCTAAATCTTCAAACTTGTAGTAGCAGAAAAGTTCAAGTTTGTGTTTGTAGAAGTTTTCCAAGAAGAATATAAATTCTCATAAATACAAAACATACCATATCACAACCCACTTTTCAACATATACTTTAGCAAAAAAAGCATTTTGTCTTGACCTGTCAGTGGATAAAAAGGTTGCATATCGTTTAACACAAAACAGCAAATTCTCCAGCCTCGTTTCTCAAACACAGTATATCTAAATTTGTTCCATCTGTTCATATTTATGGATCACCCCAACTCATTTTAGCATCTATTTGCAGTTGACCTGGTACATCCATCACTGAACTACATTTGCTGATGTTTTGCAAACAAATATAAACCAGTAGATTCTTCAGCAACAACTTCTCTCCCCCCTACTTATATATATATTTATTTCAGGAAAGAAGTTGGATGATTCATTTCCTTGAGATGTTTTGCTACTAGAAAAGTCTTTTAAACACTGTGTAGTACTTTTATGTTCCTCTATTCTTTGTTTGAGCTCTGAAATAAGTCATGTCATTCATCTGCTGATATATCCTGGTGGGACAGGATATGTGGGAAAAGAAACCCAACAAAGAATATAAGGAGAATCAAAGAAAACTACATGTGGGTAAAAAAAATAGATTCAGCCTTTCATGCAAAGATAGGTTCACACTGCACTTGCTAAAGAATATACTGAAAAGTGGGTTTATAATGTTAAATGTTTTGTATATCTGGTCATTTATCTTTCTCAGGTGCACATATTTTATTTTCTAGTTATGTTGTTTTGTATACGTAGTATTTGTGGTGATCTATAATTCAAACATAAGGCAAACATTTGATGATGTCTCTAAAGAAATAAACATTTCCTTTATGCTGTAAGAGAGTTTTGCATACTCAAAGAGAAACGTGGTATCTACTTCTCTCTGTATCTCAACAGTAATAATAATAATCTGATAGTAATGTTTATTTCTGAACTCATCATGTAGCAGTTTGCATTTAAATTCAAACCAATGAGAGCATTACTGAAGTGATATCCCATTAGCTTGACTGATGTTGTGTGTAATGTCCCAACCCAACATCCTGTTTGAGTAGGCTCACGTTAAGAGGCAAAAATGTGGTTTCATAGTGGCTTTGTGCTTTGACCTGGATTGATACAGGAGGACATGTCTGTCAAATGTGTTGTCTTGCCTCCTATCCGATAGCCTCTAATATTCATCCATGCAGTCTTCGTGTTTTGCTGTAAAGAATTCATCCAACTGTGTCAGATTTGACACATTTAGTCCTCGTCGACATTTTACCCATCTGTCGGTCCAGTCATGCATCCATATATTCAGCTCCAAATAACGTCAGAGAAATGAAGCAGTTTTTTCTTTGAGACTCACAACAGCAAGTGAATCTCCACATTTCTGCAGAGTAGCTTTACATTTAAATGATCGTGGGTCAGACCAACAGGAAGACATTTGTTTTGGCTATACTGTTGTACCATTTTCCTCCTGAAGGAAAAAAGGTTTTCTGCTAGTTGGTAGTGGAAACTTGGCTTGTTTTCTTTGGTTTTTTATATACGACAGGTGTCTTGAAATCATTTAACGTGATCAGCACAATGTAAGGAGCTGAAGCCATTGTCACACTTAATATACCATATTTCTGCAGCTCAGTGGAAACTGTAATACCAAGTTTACCCATATGGATTAAATTAGTCTCCTTAGATCAGCCTCTAAGTTTCCACATTGCTGACGATGACTCGATCACCTGAATGTGTTAAAACTCATATTAAAACTTGTATGACAATATTTCTCAAACAGCCAGCTAACCCAGGTGTTTTGTAAGTCTCATGGAAACATGCTAGTCGAGCAGTTGAGTCCCCGGTTGCGCTGCGGTGCTCTGGTGAATGCTGGGAGACTGTTTACTACTCATCAGCACATAGCAGAAGTTTTGGAGGTGGGGTGTGTTAGCACAGTAGTAAGCACAGTCTCTCACAACTTCTGCCTCAGCGCTGCAGGGTGCACAGACAGTCGTCTAACTGTTGGTGAGTCGGTGCGGCAAGGAATTTCCTCTGAGTTAAACATGAAAGGTCTTTAGGGAAATGTTTGTTTTTTGATTTTATTATTCTTAAAATGTTGGTGGAAATGCAGCACACAGCCAGACATTGGGGAGAAATCTTGCACCATTTTGTAAGTGACTTGCAGTTCCCCCCCCCCCCCGTGGTTGAGTTGCTGCTTACAACTGTGTTATCCATTAGCATGAGAAAGGTCAAACTACAGTCCTCCCTCCAGTTTGCGCATGAGTAGTATGGTCCCATTGTGTGAAGTTGGCTATGTAAACTTTCACCTATTTCAAGTTAGCAGTCCACCAAAATCTGTATCTGAAAAAATGTGAGGACAAACAAGCAAGAGAATCTTCACTCATTATATCTACATGGCCTATCTGCACTGTGAGCCGTTGCTTTCTTGGTCGTGCTTCAAGCTTGTGGGCAGGAGGTCGTTTGTTCATTTTTAATGAGGGATATTGGGGGGACACCGAAGCGAAGCAGTAAAGCCCTAAATGACCACACGTCATCAAATTTTCCAATAACGCTGATACTGTATATGCATTTTGGATCTGTCATCCTATTAGTTTACTACTATAATTTATAATAGAGGTTAAGGAGTTTGCTAACATCAGCAGGGGCAATAATATCGGCCTGAGACAGGCCTCAGGATGGAGGGCGGAGATACAGCTGTTGGATTCTTTTGATTATCTCAGCAGCTACACTGGTTGGTCCAGTGGGAAGTCCCAACATCACCAGTCTTCAAGACATGTATTTCACAAATAGCCATAAATTGAATTACTTGTTACTCTTTTTGATGTGACTGGTCCTTTATTATGTTACTGTGGCTATGCTGGCTGCTGCACAGTTACAAAAGTTACATATGCTTCGCTTTTCTACTCACACTCCTAAATCACTGGTCTGACAAATCCCCCGCTGTGATTCGTCAACATCACTTCCTGCATCTTCTGCAGCCAGAGGGCTCATATAGTAAATTGCACCGGCTTGATAATCAGCAACCAGCACTTTGGTGTGTTTGAGTTAACACTTAATGACTGACTCACAGAGCTTGCATGTAACCAGCACAGCACGCTTGGTTGATCTCAAGAGTTTTTTTTTCTTAAACTCTTCACCTGGCGTGGAATTAACTGCGAGTGAGAGAAATAAAGAGGAGGAAGGAGGGAGGGTAAAGAGAAGTGACAGATTCTCCTCTCCACATGCAGAGAGAAAGCTGGACCTGACCAGATGACCGAGGCCCTGTGAGTGCCCGATAACCACACACACACTCACACACACCTGCCTAATCACAACCTGCACTGCACTACGTATGCACACACATAGAAATCATACACACACATCTACATATTAGCATGCACACACAAACACTGATTACATGGCGAAAAGCACGTGGACAACCAAATATCACATCTGTGGTGCTTTAAACATGTAATTTCAAGATCATTCTTATACATGTCCTAGAGCAAAGTACTTGCACTTGAGTAGTTGCATTTCATGCTATTTTACACTACTACCACATAATAAAGGGAGAAACTGTATGCTTAAAAAAACTATCTCAACTAGTAGTTCAAATTAGCTCCATGACACCCAATGGAACAATAATAATTAAAAAAAATATATATATAAACATTGGCAGAGGTAATTTTACATTACAAGCATTTTTACCTTTGATAGTTTAAGTACATTTAGCATACAATACCTGCATACTTTTACTTATTGTTGTATAGTATTGATTTCATGGCTCTGGAGGAGTTTTCTTAAGTATGAGAAAACAACCCTGCTGCTGTATCATGGAGGGAGTAAAGTGCAGTGAAAGATATGAGTTGCGTTATGGGAAATGTAGGACCCAGTGTTTCTGTGCAGCAGTTTGCCACATACTAAGTACTAAAAGTCAGGATGTCTCGGCCTCTGCTGCTTCAATTTTGATCTTTGTGTGTGTGTGTTTGATTGTGTGTGTGTCTGTGTGTGTGTGTGTGTGAGGTTTTGTGGGGGTGCAAAACCGCTGCCTTTCAGCGACATGAGCATTAATGAGGTCGGCCACTGATGTTGGGTGATGTGGTCTGGCTCTCAGTCAGTGTTCCAGTCCATCCCAAAGGAGCTGGATGACGATAAACCCCCAAACTGTTGCCACACACTTTCATACCAGCATTGAAAACACGATTGCACACTTCTTTGAAACTAAGGGCCTCAAACCACAAGTACGCAGTGTTTACTGGGTCCCGTGTCCGCATACTTTTGTCCACATAGTGTGCACACATTGTAGACTTCACACACTGCAGCAGCCAGTGTGCAAACATACAATACACCCACTCGGGCTTTAGCCTACACACACTTAACAACACACCCACACTGTGTCTCATGCATACAAACACACTCTCATAAGACATTCAGGACACAGCACGACAACATATGGCTGAACAACTGCTCCTCGCGCACCATCGCTCGTCTGCTTCTGGACATGATTTCCTCAAACCTGCAACATCCACCTTGTGTCCGCACCACCCGCCTCTCCCTCGCTGCCTCCCTCCCCCACCTGGCCGTCCTGTGAGGGTGCGTTTGATTTTCCTCGCTGCAAGGTGGGGCCCTCAGAGCCTCCTACACAAACACAGTCAGCTGCAAAAAAAAGAAAAAAAACACGTCCGAGGGCTTCAAATCAGTAATCAGGAGTTGTTTGATGTGCTGAATCCATCCCTGTCCGTCCTCTTCCTGCGCCTCAGTCTGAGACACACACACACACACACACACACACACAAACACACACACACCTACACACTCTCAGGTATAAAGGCATACTGTTGTGGTGGGATGAAATAACAGTTGAGACTTGCCTATAAATTACAGGCTGTACTTCTTCTCTTTTGCTGGTGCAACATAGCCTACATTTCTCAAGGCTTCAACACTGATTCCCAAAGCAAAGAGACCCCCCCTTCCTCCCCCTCTCTCTCTCTTCCTGTCTCTCCTCTCTGGTCTCCTGTGTGCCTTGTAAAAAGCAAAAGGCACCTTTTTCTCCCTCCTTCCTCACCTCTTCTCCCTCCTTATCTCTTCCTCTTTCCTTATGTTGCTTTATTTCTCTCTCTCACTCACTCTGTGTCTCTCCATGGCCTTGAATGTTGGAATCTGTGTGTCTTGAAAAGCAAAGACACCCACCGCCTCCTCCTCTCTCCTTTTCTCTCTCTTTCTCCCTCTCTCCTCTCTCTCCCTCTCTCTCTCCCTCTCTCTCTCTCTCTCTCTCTCGTCAGGGAGGTGAAAAACCTCCTCGGATGGTGTCGAGGCTCCTTTTGCTTTCAGAAACAGCGGGATGGGGGGAAGGGAGGCAGAGACAAGGAGCCTGAGCTCCGCCTCGTCTAGCTGAGCTGCGTCGAGTTTCCCACGAAGCAGACAGGACCGGGGATGTGCTGACTTTTCAAAATAAAAGCGTCAATCGTGTCGGGTTGTTCCGTATTACTTCGTGTTTTTCTTAACAAATCTTAAGTTTTTGTCCAGTTATTTAGCCATAAACAGTCAAAGATTAACAGTCTGCTTTGTGCCGAGATTGACCCATCTTACAGTTTATATTTAAGTGGAAATGCTGAAAGTTTATACGCTTGGCTAAGATTGAAAAATTGGTGTATCGATTAAAGAAACTGCAAACGAACAGACTTCTCAAATACGTTCTGACATGCGTGAAACCTCTTACTCAAACGTCCACTGAGAGAGATGTAAAATAGTGGCAGACTGCACATTAATCAAAATAACATATTAATCTAAATTTACACTGTTTTGTGCATCACGTTCGTTCATTTGATTTTGCTGCACCAAGTTCTTTTCCCATATCAAGATGCCATCTGATTGGAGAACTGGCAACAACAAAATTTTCAAAATTTTCTAATAAATAATAATATAGTAATATGCTGCAGTGGATTGTAGAAAGCAGTTATTGGTATTTATGCTCAACAACTCAATACAATGTACAATCCATTTGGATGGAAACACGCAGAGAGAGAGAAAGGAGGTGCTGTGAAGTCATTATTCATTATTACAATTACACTTGTGACAAAATCTTCCTATTTTATTTCTATTCTCTGTAAAAGTATCCTCCTAATTGGGCGCAGAGGATGTTTCTCTGGAGGAACTGACATTTTTCTGCAGGGAGAAGTGAGGGCTTTTATTTTGGACCAATAATCGGAAGTAGCTCTGGCTGTGTTTCGGGGGGCTTGACTCTCCAGTCCCTCTCTCTCTCTCTCCGTGGCCAGTCAGCCTCTGCAACCCACTGCTGCCGTTTGCAGAGGAGCACACACCGACACACACACACGCACAGGCAATCTCGGACAGCTCTCTCTCTCCGGTGGTAGAGGACGCTCGGTCGGACCGCGGAGGGGATCGGGGACGTCGGCTCGGTTCTTCCCCGAGAATCGGCTCATTTCCACCGGACGCGCTGCGCTCTGATCGGCCGGCGATGCGGGAGCAGCTTCGCAAGTGAGTGCCGGGCTGGGGGGGTGTTTATTGGTGTGTGTGTGTGTGCGAGAGAGAGAGAGGGAGGGAGAGGAGGGGGTGGGATAAATAATGGTTGATGGTAATTGTCGCTGGTCGTAATGCAGTAAACCCACACATTTTCTGTAGGTTTACACTGCAAGCAGAGAAGCAGGCGGACACATACACCACCACCTCCCTCCTCCTCCTCTTCTCCACCAAACACGCATTATCTCACCTGTACTCCACAATATGCGCAAAAAATACCCGTGTGCATGCTCAGAAACTGGACCGAAAGACGCCTTCAGAAGGAGATTTTGGACACAGGATGTCTTCTCCTCTTGTGCGCTGCAAAGCCATGTCGAGTGCATGAATGTCACCTCAAATGCATCCTGTGGCCAATTTCTGCAAAAAAAAATCACAAGTGCAAGTTTTAAAAATATATTCGTGCATTAATGTGGCAATGCGAGGGGAGAGAAATATGTTATTTGTTGCATTAAATAGGAAAAAGAGAGGCATGTTTGGTAGCCATTACAACCCGAGCAGCGCCTTCCTCCACAGTCCGTCCGTCGCGATCGTTGCCGGGGAACCAGGCGAGGTGTGCGGGCAGCCGGAGCTCCTCGACCCCGCTGTCCCCATCCGGACACCGCAGCGTTCTCCAAACCTGACCCCCTTTTTTATCAACTGATTACTACTGATTTACTAACTGATTTCTCTGGCTAATCGCTGCCATGTTGGAATAAAAAAGAACAGACTGCGTTTATTTGCCCCTGTGTGTGTGTGTGTGTTTGAATTTGGCCCGACGGGGGTTTGTGTTAATTTATGCGTGTGTGCGTTGCGTTGGCTGAGCCTGTGCAGGAGGAGAGAGGAGCCCCGCGCGGACAGGCAGCGGTGGATCACCGGCTCGGTTGCATTCCTTCACAGTCCCAAACGAGCCACCGAGGTGCAAACACAATCACCTCCGTGCCAAGCAAAGCGGTGTCTGGATCCGCCTGTGTGTGTGTGTGTGTGTGTGTGTGTGTGTGTGGAGGTGTGCGCGGCGATGTGGATGTGCTGCGTTGGTCTATTTTCGGCTTGG
>JBAJHX010000011.1:6474991-6497227 GCA_037176925.1 Amniataba percoides | reverse complement strand
TGTGTGTGTGTGTGTGTGTGTGTGTGGAGGTGTGCGCGGCGATGTGGATGTGCTGCGTTGGTCTATTTTCGGCTTGGAAATAACGCCAGGCCTCGTTTTCCCCCGTATTGAACGCAAACAGCTACTTTCTTTTAGAGGTTCATGTGTGCAGCCATCGTGCTCCGTCCGGATCAGCTGCTGATCAGTCGGCAGCAGTGAAGTGTGTGTGTGTGTGCACTCTTCAGGAGTTGGTGAAATGAGAGCAGAGGATGCGGGCTGGCTGGTGCAGATTTTTGGCACTGATGTGATTGCAGGTGTGTATGTGTGTGTGTGTTCTGATTAAATACAGCTGATGGATAAAAAGCCTTACACACACACCCAGATTCAACTCTGGCTGCTGGATAGCGGTGCTGACATGCTCAGGCATGATTGTCATGGCTTGTGTGTGCCGTCTTTGTGTTTGGTGCAGATGATTATCAACCACAGGCTCGATTTCTGCCTAATGTCTGGTTTATAGGGGCGAAATTCTGCATTCAGAGATGGAAGAAATCTTCCCACATTCAAGCTGTAGGCCTTTTCTCCTCAGGTGTCACGTTTGTGTCACTTATGATTAATCAAATTAAATCTAGATAGTTGAACAAATCAAATGACTCTGGCTTAAATTTGTTCATTCGGCTGAGATGTCCGACTGGTCTCAAGAAAGACATTTTGACCAGCAGCTGTCAGAAAAGTTTTAACATCACACTGCCTCAGTCCCTCGGGGATAATTAGTACACCAAAATCCTGAAGCTCAAAGCCCAAAATGTAGAAAATGAGTCTGCAACCGCAGATTGAGTGGAGATCTGCTTCTTTTCCCTCTTCTTCCACACTTTTAGACAGCAGATCCACCTTCACTGCAAAGACAGTTCACCCCATATTTCATGTAGGAAAGTGGCTTCTGTGCCGACGAGTAATCGGTTATTAGTATGAATCTGCTCTTTTCAAAGTGATTTTTTTTTCTGCCTCCGAAGGCCTCAGGTTGTATTTCAAAATGATGAAAAATGATATCTTGTGTGTGTTGAGAGCCAAACTAATGAAGCATTTAGTCTTCAGTCAGGCTGGGTAGATAACCTGCACTCAGCCTGCACATATACATACAGAGGGTTGATAAAATAGCCAATGAGCTGCTCCACAAGCAAACGTTTGCTCCCAGTGTTATCTATAATCACTAATATTTACCAGTGGTTTCAACCTCTGCCATCAAAAGACTTCTCCCCCCCTCCTTTCATGCTATTTCACATTGATTATTACAGCAAGCAGAGGCTGCGAAAACAAAACATTCGCCAAAGGTCACAAACTAAAATGTGCGAGGAATGAATTTGTTCCATTTTGGGTTCAATCATCTCTTTGTTGAAAGTTGAAGCGGCACAGTATGAGGACGTTTGTACGTTTTCACAAAAGGTTTAATGTTGCACAGCCCCCCCCCCCCCCCTTTCTGTGCATGCACCTGATTCTATATGAATGACACAGCCATCATTTTCAGTTTCAGTAAAGAAACTCTGCTGTGAACATTCATTTGTGTCCTTCTCTGTTTTTTTATTATGGAGTTAATTGTTGTTAAGTAATTAAAATAGCATCTCCTCTATCTCCTTCATTAAATAATCTAGAATATGTAAATATATCTGTGACCTGGAGGTTTCGAGTTTCTTTCAATGCCTCTCTTGTGTTAGGGGACAGTGATTAGCATCAAACTAGTTCTGATGTCATAAATCCTGCAGATACGTCCAGGTGTTAAACAGCCCCTCCAGCAAGTGAATGTGATAACGGAGAAACAACACATTTTTACCTTGAGGATGTCTTTAATCAGCAATAATTTTAATCTTTAATTCATCTTTTCATTCTTTTATCATTCAAAAAAAGTTTATTGTTTCAGTTTCTCACATGTGGAGGCTTTAAAGATAGTTTTGGGGTTTGGACTATTAACAAAAATAAGCCATTTTAGGATGCCCCTTGGGCTCTAACTACGTTAAGACAAAATATAGAATTATTCATCGATTAATGAGTAAAATGGCTGCTGCACCTAAAGGACATTAACAAAAATATAGAAAGCCACAACAGATAGCCTTTAAAACATCTCACAATGCTGAATTAAGATGCAAGAAGTGCAACTAAGTGATCGTGTGTCTAAAATAGTAACCCGTCATTATGATAAATTATCACAAGGAAAATAATTACGGTTCTGTCTTAGCTCTGTGTGGTCCCTCTGGTTTTGTGTGCACTTTCAGTTTCTCTGTCACAGGCAGCTTTCTCTCGTATCAAGCTGATGAATATGGCTTTCATGCTTTTTAGCCCGCTTTCCCTCTTGTTCACGTTACATCCCTGAAGGCCATTGTCGGTGCTCATTCAGACGCCTGGTGTGCAGGAAACATTCTGTCGGGGCTCACTCTCAGTGATAGGCAGAGGAAGACATCGCCATAGACCATAAACCACCTTTAATCATTCATCCAAGAGCCATAATTGACTGCAGTGAGAAGTGACACTAGTGTCTCTGTGCGGATCCATTATTTAAAACGCCTATCTGTCATTGCCGCAATAAGCTATTCAGCTGTCTGTTAACTCCAACATGTAGCATTGTGTGTTTGCACGTGTGTGGGTGTGCGTGTTATTGTGTGACAGAGCAATAACACATGGTAGAGAAACACTGCAGTTCAATCAAACTTCAACTTATGCTGCACAGATGAATGGCTTTAATTTCTTTGAAAATACAGAAAACCTGATCGGAATCAGACTTTCTTCAGTACCAGAGAAACTCATTGATTGTTGTCTGCAGTGTGAACAGGAATTACAAATCAACGTGATTTTTCCCAAACAGACTATAGGCTAAAAACAAGAGGTGTATATATAGCTTTCTGTTCAATATTCAGACATTCAGTGAGCGATTCAGATATTCATGATATCCCAAGAGGGATGGTTTAGTTTCTGTCAATAATCTTCTTCACTTCAAAACAACTTATTTTCCTCCTCATGCTGCATGCAAAACCTTCATTTTTATTAGCCGTGCTGGCAGAGTGGCTCCATCACTGGCTGTGTCGCCTACTATTTTCATCCCAACTGAATTTTCACAGCAGCTGTTGGATGCATTGCCATGACATTTGATTCAGACATTCATGTTTCGCTCAGGATCGATGGTAATAACTTTGGTGAACTCCTGGCTTTTAATCTAAGCTCAAAATACCTGCAAAACGCCTGACATTTCCGTCACCATCAGCAGTACTTATGAGCTAATTAGCAGCGTTAGCGTGCCTACTTACTACACATTGAACACTATAGCTACCTTACATCAGAATATTAACATTGTCGCCGTCAGCATGGATAATCATTCAACAAAACCCTGAGTAAACTCATATTTTGTCAGTGGAATAAATTATTTAGTCACATCAACACAGGACAGGCTGTTTTGTGAGTTTTATCTCAAAATGACAAAACTGTGATGTCAGGGAGCTACTTTTGAACAAGATGCTGTTGCAACCTCTTCTGCTGCTGTCCAGTGTGGTGATTCAGTGCAAGACAAAACTTACTTTAGCTTTATTTATTTCCAGTCTGTAGAGTTTTCTGTTTTTGGTTACACTTCTCTTTGCTGTTTAATCTCAATAAGATAGTCACTTTAAAGCATTATTGTCTCTGCTGGTTTCTTGCTCTGCTCACGGTGGGAAATCTTGGGTGTGGGACGTGAGTGTCGATCGCTCTTTCCCACCCTCCCTCACCAGCTTCAATTAGTTCGCCCTCGAGCAAGGCAGCGAATTCCCGACTGCTCCGCCAGAGCCACTCAGTGTGCAGCACTTTGTCTTCTGACAGTTTACGATGCATTATCAACACTTTGGCTTGTCCCGGGGCCACGATACGTTTTCCGAGGAGACAGTGTCAGCTTTCAAAGAGAATAAAAAAAAGAGTCAAAACTAGAGATGCTTGATTCCTCCAGGCCACCATTGATGTACGATTGCTCTGTTGTGCTCTGTGTTTTGTTCATTAATCCCAGTGGAACATCTGGTAGGAAGTGGCAGGACTGCTGTTGTGGACTTTTGAAAGCTTTTTGGAATAACGTGTGTATAGCAGGTGTTACAGTGTGTGTTTCTGTGTGCTAATGTTAGAAGAAAAAGATGCAGCATCCTCCTCTGAACAAGTAGCTGCTTTCCTATAGGAGGCCGAAGCCGCAGTGGGTGGTTGAGACAGATAAGGTGTTGAGAACAGGTGGGTGGTGTTGCAGAGATAGGGGCGGGGAATGTGAGGTTAATGCAATAGAGAAATGTAATGCAGTCCTTTACAGATCACTTTAGGGAATTCTCCTCTAGCTAGCCTCCCCTCCAAAGAGTGCAGGGTCAAAGACAGAAAAACACCCCAGGAGAGGTTCCTACTCAAGGACACATGAGCACGGAGGGGCACAAAGTCAGGTCATCAGGTTCAAGAGCAGCCTCTCACTAATATTTTAAGCATATAAACACACTCACACAAAAGGTACCATGTCGGCAGACAACAGAACAGCTAGCATTATGTTTAAAATGAAGAGAATAATTGATTTATATTAGAACTGCATATTTGTATATAAAAACTTTGTTTATGATTCCTGCCCTGACTGATCCTACTGACTTCTTTTCCCAGTCATGTAAAATCGTTGCGTAGCGAAATTGACACCTATCCCACGCACAAATCCCAAAGGATTTCTTAAAAAATGATAATAATAAAAAAAAGACTGTTATAGAGAAAACAATCATTTGATCAATGGAGAAAATAATTGGTAGACATAAAGGTAATGACATGAATAATTTGTTGAAGCATTAGTATTGAATTAGTTTTGAATCAGCTTATTTCATCTAATTAGGTTCAGCTTTCAACATTTGCAAGTAACTAAATTAATAACTAACTCAAACTGAAAGATTCATTTTAGACCTGTAATTGATTTTAATAAATTTTGATGCTGTGGAAACATTGTTTTGAAACTTTGATGCCAATGAAGCCCTTTTGAATTTGAATGGGAATTTGATATATTATTTGACAGGCACTACAGTTGAGTTGCAGTCTAAATGATGATCGCAGCCTGAAAATGAGAGTAACTGTATGAGAAGTGCTGATTTAACATATCAAAGTCACATACTTTTATACATTTAACAGCTAGATCCCAGTTCAGTATGGTTATGTTGAGAAGCTTATTGATACTGTGATACTGTGTGTATGTAACACTAACCCAATGTTAATGTTAGTCAGTGCGCTTTAGTAGTGATGATCTAAAAAGGAGAAGCTGCTAACATTATATGAACATCTGTAAATTGATCTTTGCTATTAAGAAGGCGAGGAGTCATAAAAGGTTTGATAAAGAGTGGGAGTTGAGTGAATTAGAGAGTTTTAGAAAACTGGAACCAACAAATGGGTCCCGAGCCTTTGTCAAAGTAGAGCATTTCCCACTCTACTGCAGAGGGGGGTGGTCAAGTGAAAAGTAAAGTTAAGGATTTCCTATTGCAACAGAAAGTAAAACCTGACCTTGACCAAGTTTGACTGAAATAAGAAGCCGCCAATTGACTGGTAATATTGTAGCTTTAGTTTAAAGTCCTGTGTTTATGCTTACATGGTGACATATTACATTACATTTAAGAGACTTCCTGAGGGTCAGGTCTTTTCTTTCAAGAGTTTAGAGGACATCATGGAGTGAACACAATGTCAGGCTGACCAGCATGACGTCAAACTTTGGAGGGGGATACAGTTTTATGTTCTGGCTTTTGTGCCACACCAGTACATTTGGGAATTTATAGGGATTTAGATAATTCCAGAGCATACCGACCAAATTCAGTATCTATTGTTTTCTTGTCCTGCAGGACACTGGGCTCAATAAAACAGCCTCTCTTGCACAGGAAGATGTATTGTTCTGCAAAGCATCGATCGGTTCTTGACCCTTGGGTTGAGATTTCAGGGACTGAGATCATCTCAGTTTTATGTGAAAATAGAGGCGCTTCTTATTACTGGTGTTTGCTCCTGAGCAGCTGATGTAAACAGCTGCAAGTTACCTGCCTTGCTCAAGGGCAACAGGGGATTTGAAGCACAACACTCCTCAGTCAGAGGCCCGCATCTCCGAGCTGCCGCAGCGATCAGGATGAAAGCAGCTGCGTGTTTGATGCTGCACGCTTATTAGAAGCATTTGTCCGAGTGGCTCGGAGCAGCGCGTCTGACGACGAGCTGAGTGACTGAGCTACTGTTTGCACAGGCTCTGAGCTTAGAGGATTTTTAAGTAGCTCTTCACCATGGGACCCCTCTCCTCATTATCTGGAGTGGGAGTGTGGGAGAGAGGCAGACAGGCAGGAGAGAGAAAAACAAGGGCAATGCGGAAAAAAATCCCAGCATATGGATTATTATTTGTCTGCTTTCCAGACAAAGGTTAACTGCAGGTGTGCTTGTGTGTGACCAACTCGACATGTGTGCTTTTAAAAAGCAGGGCAGGGTTGCATTTTTGCACCGCTACGCCTCAGGCCAGAATTATTATAAAGCAGAAAACAGTGCTTTGTCTGTGAAGGAATGCCGAGCAGTATTTTGGTCTGCCTTTTTTTTTGTTGTTTAGCTGTCTGTTTTGTTCGCCACAAAATTTGTCTTCCCCACAGATTCATCACACCCACTGTGTTCAGCCAACACCTGCTTTGCGCAACCACTGCTCACATGGATGTAAGCCTGATCACACACACCTGTACTGAAGGAGTCTGTGTTTGGCTTTCACTCTTAAAGACTTATCTAAAGTCTTTTCTTTCAGCTCATGTCTCATTCTCACCTTCATATCAGTGACGAAGCGACTCTAATATGTCATTCTAACTGGCACTGAATAGCCATTTAACTGTCCTATATTTAACTTAATGACAAGAGCGTCACAGACACTCTGATTGACACATACTCTTAAATAAGAAGCCACTCTCATTTTCAGGATTGCAGGGAGCCAAATGTCTATTTATTAACCATCTGACATATAAAGTGGAAGCCATTTCTTGAGGTCCCACTGTTCTCCATCTCCTGCGAATGACTTTTCAAATGTTTGATGTGCTCCGAACAAAAACACTTAATTGCTTCGCTGGTAAGGCATGTGGCTTCCGTTAGCTTTATGTAAACAGGCAGCTGGCACATTACCATCACATTTACAGTGGCATCAATCTGACACCACTTCAGTCGTGTTTTATCACCGTGCAGCACATGTCTGACATTTTTTCCTTTAGTGCATACTTTGTTATTAATGCAGTTGGAATTAGCCGTCCAGATTTTCTTATCATGTTAGTACAATAATTATTACAACAGCAGCAAAGTGGAACTAATGGCCAGGAAAATCAGCTCTTTGCTTTACAGTAGCATAATTAGTTTTTGCTGCCGTTTAGTATAAGTAGAGGTTTAATGTTGTCTAGATGGCATTTCAATTCAAAGTGGGTGTTTAAAGATGCCATGAAATGCAAATGAGAGCTCAGATCACGACACATGGCTGAGATTAAACAGGAAATGTTGGGAGGACATAAGGAGAGAGCTGGAATTTATACAAGTGCACCATATTTAAGGTAATAAAGCAGCATCACCTTATTCAAAAAGTATTTATACCCCTACTTAATAGTATATGATAAAGACACAATACAGAACTTAATGAAAGTACTTTTACTGTTTTTGTGCTAAAATAGAAAATAAAATGTACAAATATATGATAATAGATTCCTACAGCAGCTGTGTATGAAAGCAAAGGAAGGTCATAATTATTTGAATCTTACAAACAACATTTAGTAACTCATTGTGAATCTTAATCACCACTAACTACTGATGTTTAAATACCCCTGAAACACAGCACTGAAATATTTTAAACCATCTATTTGATTTCATGTGGTTTGAATTTGTGCTTTTTGGACTTTATTGCTCATTAGTATTTCTCTCATTAAATGTAACCCCATCGATCTGATTGATTCGAGTCAGGCACAACTGCTCATCCTTGCTTGGATGTCCTTGAGTTTTGGTGTCTGAACTTTCCCAATCCCATTTGAACAACCTGATTTGTATTTTTTCATTTTTAACTTTGCTTATTAGATCAGGAAATGTTTTGGGGAACCTTCTTTGAAACAACTTCAGATTAAGTTTTGATAGTTTTGAGAGTACTTGAAACCAAATAAGATCAATGGTTTTGAATATGTTCATTTTCTCACTTCTTTGGTGGTATTTAAATTAAAACATGAAGACATTAAGTAGTAATTCAAAATCATAGAAATTCTGAATTGTGCATGTAAAACACTGAACTGAAACAAATAGGCAATTCTGTATGTCTGTTTCATATCTCTATACAGACTGGTAAGCCCTGGGGGCTCTGTAGCAGATTGATCCAACCATACTCATATAAAGATAATTTATTTTTGTCAATTTCTTTTGTCATCTTCTGAGTTCTTTCTGCCTGTTTAATTCCCTCTGACAACCTCATTGTTCTTTGGGTCCATTTAAAAAAAAAGAATCAAATAGTTGTCAGCTTTATTTCAAGTGTGACGGGTCATAAGAAAGTTAGCTTGGTTAATTAGTTCTGACCCACGAGTAGACAGATACACAATGCCAAGGGGCTGAATGCAGGACAAAATTCAGAGGGAGCCTGAATAATGAGACAAGGTTCAAGACCTCAAACAAGAGAGCATAAATTCTTTAAATATCGTGATTATTCTGCTGCATTAGAAAATCCCTTGTTGCAGTTCTGAAGGCGTAAATCACTCGCAGATTCACCCATGCACCCGCTTTGTTTGTCTTCTGCACACACACACACACACACACACACGGCTGAGCCTCCCGTGAGTGGCGAGCAGCAGTCACGAGGAAAGAAAGTGTGAGGGGAGAATGACACAGCAACCAATCTATCTCTCTTTCTGCCTCTTCTCTTTCTTCCACTATCACATTTCTCCGCCGCTGTGATGCAGGGAGGATGGAAGGCTGTGTGGTTTTGTGCCACAGTGGGTTGTTATTTTCCAAGATTATGAGATGGAGGGGAGAAACACACAAACAACAGGATTAATGTCATACTGTGGGATTTTCGGGAAGCTGATCTAATTCATCAGAGACTGAGATTTATTTCAGTGTTGCCCAAAAAGACTTGCCATCTCCGTTTGGTGTTTAAGAATCGTGTGTGCACAGTTCTCATGTTTTGAGAGGCGTGAGTCTAAATATTTACCCTGCTGTTTTACATAAAGCTGACTATTTAGAGGGGATTTTTATGTCAACATACAAAATTGGAGTTCGGCTGCAGTAAATCCTCTATACATAAAGAGACAGAGCAAGTCTTTGAATTCTGTTGTTTTAATAAATTGTCATTTAGTTTGGTTTAGCGTTGGCCTAGTATGATTTTATTTCGAAATCTGTAACATTCTTTTGAACATACATCAATATATATACACATGTTTTTAAAAAACATTCAGAAAACTATTTCATTAGCATATCTCCAAAATGAAATAGATGACCGGATGTGTCAGCTGTTAGTATCCCTCTTCAGCAAAACTTCCTTTTTTTCTTTAATGCTTGTAGCTTCTTATAAAATATATCAAAGACACGCTCTCGTATAGAAGTTACATGAGTGTATTTGTTGTTTGTCTCACATTGTTCAAGTGGAATAAGTCAATTGTCGTCAATATTAGCTCTACCTTGTATAAAAAATAGTCATACAAAAGAAGGAAATGTAGTAAAAACTTCAGCATGGTATTTTCATGGCCATTTAAGAAAGTCATAACTTAATGATCGGTTTGACCGACTCATCATCTAACCATTCTTTCTCTTTTTGTCCCCTTTTTAGCCACCAGACCCAGACAACATGCTGGGATCATCCCAAGATGGCCGAACTCTACCAGTCTCTGGGTGAGAGATAAAGAACTTTTGTTATTTTTGGTTTAACCAGAGCAGTTTGTAGAAGAAGAAACATTAAAGTCCACCACTTTCTTTCTCTTCTTCTCTAATTCTGCCTCTTGTTTGTGTCTGTTTAGCGGACCTGAACAATGTTCGATTCTCTGCCTACCGAACAGCCATGAAGCTGAGACGCCTGCAGAAGGCTCTGTGCTGTAAGTACTCTTTGTCTGTATCGAGTTTACATGTATATACAGCTCCTGAATGTGTCATGTAGGGTTCTTGTCTCGTTCTCCGAGCACCCTCCTCTTTCATCACGAGTGATCCTCTCATTGTGTTCCAGCCCTCCTACACTCCTCCTTAGTTCTTTCTTTTTTCTCTGTCCCTTTTTTTAATTCACCTAATTTGCTTCTTCTCCATTTTCTCCTCTTCACTTCCTCCTTTGTGTATTCTTTTTTTCTTCCTCCTCCTCCACCTCCTCCTTATCTTCCCTCTACTTCTGCCATCTTTGCCCTCACAGTCTGTACACGTCCATATGTGTGTTTACTCATCCTTCTCGTTTCTTGCCGATGGATCTGGAGTGTGAGCCGCCTACAACCTGTTATGTGTGTGTGATATGTTTTGAGGCGTATAGCTGGCTGAAGCAATATAGCACAGAAGCACTATTTAAGTTATGGAGGTTTTCTAAAAATAAAAAGGAACAGGTTTGGTGATTAACCCTGGCTAAGGCAGCGTGGTTGTTGAAGTCTTTTTTTGTAACCCTTTGCTCACATTATTCCCAACAGCAGACACGGTGGGCATTTCTACTTTCTGTTATTCGTCTCTTTATCATCATTTCATAATAGTACATTAATATCACTACCTTTTTTTTTTATTCTTTTTTAATTTGAGTATTAAAAGATAATATATAAATAAACCTTGATTTCTTCTTGGCTTGACTTGAAATAAGATAAGGAGAAGAAATGAAAATATAATGACAGTAGTGATATTGTTCTAAAAAGATAAGGTGCATAATGTATAAGCAAAGCTCCTTAAAGCTACTGTCATCAATATTTACAACAGAAGAATTGAGTAGAATAGAGAATTATCTCCAAGTTTGCGTCTAATCACGTCTTCCCATTGACTTTGTATGGTCTTGTGCAGCCTTTAAAATTCACTTTGTGTTTTGCCTGGACTCCCAGTAAATCCCCACAATGCACTGCTTATCCTGCACCAAACATACAAACAACTAGTAAACTAGTTGGTGAATAGTGGAGCACTGCAAGATTGTTTTCAGAGGAGCTGCTGGAAACCAAAAAGCTAAAAAGATTAAGTGTCTATAAACACAACTCTGAAAGAATGCTAGTATTGTTTTGTATCTGTATGCTGCTTTGTGTTTTTACAGCATGTTTTGCCAAAGTGGTTGAAAAAAATCAATGAATGCAGCTTTAAGTAGAAACAGAGGTTTAAGGTGCATCATAATAATACTCATTACTGTAGCTATGAGTTTCTCAAAACATCAGACTTTAACAAACTTGTCATTTGTCATAATTGATTTGCGTTATCCTGATGAGGCTGTAGAATTAGCAGTGGTCTGTTCAGTTGTGGTTCCTCCATTGGTGCATTTGACCGACAAGCTAGTACTACTGTAAAGGACTTACAGGTTACAAACACCTGAATGTGAAATCATAGACTTCAGTTTTTTTCACCTTCGAATGGTTGTTTGAATCTCAAATAGAAAGTGACAGCCCTTTCCATCAGTATCTATTCTGTGGGCCTTCCTCCAGCTGTCCACCATGTTGTGTGTTCTTGGAAGAGGAAAAGGGAAACAGCCGGTGTATGAAACTTTACAGTTTTATGAGTCACAAAATTCACGAGATAGCAGACTTGCAAGACAACATCCGAGAGCTGCTATACCGGCAAATTCTAAGCAGATTTGTCGTCTGTAAAAGAATAATGAAAAAGAAAATGTATATTTCAGCAAAGTACATGTCCAGTTTGCAGCACTTCTCATCAACTCAAGGACGGTACACTAAACAGATTACTGCTGCGAACTAGAAGTTCTGTTACCTTCAGTTGACTTATAGACCATGCCAGGATCAAATGAGTATTTGTCCTTTTTTTTTAGTATAAACGCACCTCTCTCCTCTCTCCCCCTGTCCTTTAGTAGACTTAATGACTGTTAAGATGAATAATGTGATACTTTATTGATCCCTGGAGTCATGTCGCCTTCTCACTACCGCCCTTGAGCAGCTCTGAGCTCAAGGACACTTTGAACATGGAGGGATTGAAGCCAGTTGAAGGACACGCCGCCACTTCAGCTGTGTGTGTCTGCCAGCTAACCGTCCTCTTCCTTGTTTTCTCTGCAGTGGACCTGCTGAGCATGCCGACAGCGTGCGAGGTGTTCGACCAGCACGGCCTGAAGCAGAACGAGCAGCTGCTGGACATCTCCCAGCTGGTCACCTGTCTGACTAGCCTGTACCAGCGACTGGAGCAGAGCCACTCCCACCTGGTCAACGTCCCGCTGTGCGTCGACATGTGCCTCAACTGGCTGCTCAACGTCTACGACACGTACGTGCGCTACACACACACAGGAGAGTCTCTGTTACGTCTGCGATTTAATGTTCACTCTAACATGTTATTTTGTTTGTAGTGGTCGAACCGGAAAGATCCGGACTCTGTCTTTCAAAACTGGGATTATTTCACTCTGCAAGGCTCACCTGGAGGATAAATACAGATGTAAGTACACACTGAACAGAACACTAATGTAAGGGTTTTATTTTGAAGACATTACGCTCCAAATTGCTCTTAATTGTTGCATCTGCATTTCCCAGAAGCTTAGTGGATTTGGGCCATATTTTTCTGGCTGAAGTGCAGCAGCAGTAGGTTTTGGGTGCACGACTTGTGTAGGCGTTCCCAGCTGCTGTTTTGCGTCATGTATGTAAAGAAGGACTGAAGTGAAACACACAGTATATTTGAGGGTGTGATGATTAATATGCCAGTCTCACTGACGCGTAGAACCCTAACTCTGAAATGGATCTGCTTCTCCAGGAAATTATATTGTTTATGAATATTGCAGAGAGGCACCATGTGAACACGCAGTGCCACAAATCTGCAGCTAGAGGCAGATGGTGTTTTCCTTTTTTTTAATTTAACAGCTAATTAGTGCAATATTATTAATGAAAATATTAAGAGTTTGTTGAAGCTGTTTGTTTAGCTACATCACTCCACTTCTTTCAGTCATAAATTAAGTCTTTTAAAACTTTAAACACATTTTAGCAAGAATTGTTGTGAAAGAGATGGATGAAGCGCAGGATTAATGAGCCCTGGTGATCCTGCTGTAGTTAGATGGCTGTCTGTATCGGACAGTTGATACTATAGATAGAAAAGAAAGCAGAGGAGAGGGGAGCAGCAAAGGTTCGTGGCTTGAATCGAACCGAGGACGCCGAAGGTACATTGTATGCACCAGGCTGCCCCATCTGCAGGGAGTTATTGAGCTGAAGGAGAAGCTTTTCATACAGCTGTGAACAACAGATGCAAGAATCACTCACAGGAAGTAAAAGATAATAAGCTTCAATCAAATTAAAGGGTTTTATGCTTATTAAATACATTTATTCTTTGGAAAGTTTTAAAAACATTATTTTCACCTGAAACATAATTTCCATCAAAATACCAACAATTCACTACCTCATTTGAACGGACCTTGCGATCCTGGTATCATGGTGTTTGTTTCATGCCTCTCCTCTGCCACTCTCACCATCTCTCCATCCCCCCAGTTTTGTTCAGACAGGTTGCCAGTGCGACTGGCTTCTGTGACCAGCGTCGCCTCGGCCTCCTCCTCCACGACTCCATCCAGATCCCCAGGCAGCTCGGCGAGGTGGCCTCCTTCGGTGGCTCCAACATCGAGCCGTCCGTCCGCAGCTGCTTCCAGTTTGTACGAGACACACTCTCACGCACCCAAACCCTTTGCTCTAGGCCATTTGTTTGAGTTAGCCTGATTTGACTTTCTACGGAGTTATAGGCAGTCATAATGAATGTACTCGCTGATAATAGTAACAAAACTGTCGAATGCTGCAATTGCCCGTATGTCTACTTGCACTGATGCCTGAGGCATTCAAGATGAAGGCCATATATTCCCTCACAGTGTGCAAGTGTTTACATCCTGCTAAATCAGGTTTATTTATAGAAAGAAACCGGATTGTCACTAAGTGTTTTGCAGACAATAAAGGGCAAAACATCAATAAAAACAAGGATAATAAAAACAAGTGCATTACAGACTCCAATAAACACTGCCAGAGAGAGAGAAAGAGAAAGAGAGAGGTGTGTGAGTGAGTGTGTGAACTTGGCCAGGCAGGAGAAGTAAGTGAATGACAGCCTTCAACCGATCAAACAAATGATCTTTGACAGCTGCAGAGATGTCACTGGAATGGAAATGTGGACATTTTTATGGACATGCAAGCAGCAGAAAAAAAGAAAGTCAAACAAATAGGACACAATACATCTACCTGCACATTAGTGTTAAAATGATAAAGTGAGTGCCAGCACAGAGGAGCAAACAAAGGAAAGCGGCCAGCTCTCAAATCAGCATTCCCCTTGTGTTCCTTTATGTTTAGGAGCAGACGGCATCAACGTTTGAGCCACAAAACAAGCAGCAAATCCAGCATACACATTTTTTTCTTCCAAGTATTCCAGTAATTACAGTTTGACTGGATTATCCTCAATCTCCAAAAGATGATCCAGCACGTTCACATTTCCCTACTCTGGACACTGAATGTAGCTCTTCTCCTCAAATGTATTCTGAACTGTTGTTGTGTATTTAACAGAGGAGACATTGTTTTTCCAAAGTCCTCCCCAAACTACTACTGCCCAGTCACAGTTTAGAGACCATAACCATGCAGGCAGGCCTGGTAATCTTCGGATTTCTCTACATGGGAGCTTGAAGAGCTCTTCATGTGGTTGTTGCAAGAAGGTCCCTGTTGTAGTTTTAACAGAACACCTGCACAAATAAAAAAATGCCTTCAAATCCAAACTTACACAGTACTATCTACAGCGCTACCAATGAGGTTGTCAAATAGTTCGGGAGCATTTTCGTGTCTTTTTCATGGATTCTGAGGGCCCAAGGGGACGTTTTTCTGCTATGCTGTACACCACATGAAGATGAACACTATGCACTGGAGCCAGGATTAGTTAACATTAGAATGAGGAATTAAGTGATAAGTCAGTCTTTAAAGAGATTGGATGATTGTGTCTTTAAGCTAACATTGGCAGCTCTGGCCTGCCAAGCAAGAGTCTTCCAGCTATCCCAACCAGCAGTGCAAGATCAGCACCTTGTCTCTCAGTCTCTTTATTGCACCTTGGTGAGGATGTTTGTCCTGTTATCTTCAGCACAGTATTAATTATTATATAACTAAAAAATACACATTTTAATAGAAGTTTGTCTGAAATCAGACAAACATTGGTTCAGAACTCACTAAAATAAATCTGCCATTGTTATCACTGTTGACTGCATATGTGGTGTATGAGAAAAGAGAGCTTGACAAGCGTGGCAAACATGAAATTATGGTTTGTGGAGATAATCACAGTTCCCTGGGAATCAAAATCACTGTCACCTCCTGCCTACCTGCTTTGTGATTTCATTGAAGTCATTTCATACACGTTGATTGACAGAGCCACTAATACAAACCTTGATATATCTAAGCTGCCAGCATTTCTTTTAATGTTATCAAGGCAGTAATACTCTGGTTACTTGATTGTTTTGTACCTTGAAACATCATAAACCTTTTTAGTGACATTAGATGGAACAAAAAAGCTGAGAAATCTTCACAGACTCTGTAAATACACATAATTTGCCTACATTATGTTCCAACCACCAGTGTCAACACTTTTTACAGCAGAAGGCATCGAAGCATGAACAAATGTTTTATCTCATCACGATTTGAGTGTGTTGATTGACAATACACACACCCAGGCACATACACCAGGTGGACCATCTAATCTAATCTAGCCCTAAAACTGGAGATAGTTTAGCTTTATTCCAGCTGCTTCCTCTCTGGAGTCAGTGTGTTTGTGGGGGAAGAGACGGAAAGAAAGAGGGAGTTGTGGGGGAGTCAATTCCATGGAAACTCCAAAGCCCTGGAGTTCCCAGAGTCCCTGGTGATGGGAAAGTGATGGATGAAGCCAATATGTTGTAGCCTCTGATTGTTTTTTTTTCCCTGTCTGTCCAACTTTTTCATTTAGAGCGAAAGATGCGAAAAAAACCCAACTCTGTAGTTTCCTAAAATGGTTGGCAACTCTAGTTCAAACGTGACTAAAACAAGAGGAAGTGGTGCATTTGCTGGGGACTATTTTCAGCAGAGGATGAATCCACATTTGGTGCTCTATTTCTGGAGGACATTATGTTAGAGAGAGGCTTCAGTGTGTGTGTGTGTCCATGCTAATGAAGGAACATGTTGCCCAGTGCAATAGTGTGGATCACTGTTTTTTAATACTTGAGTAGTGTCAGCTTTAATTCACAGAGAAATAAGATTCATCAGCCTATAGATTCACACACAAAACATGTCAATAAGAAACATGGATTGTTGGTTTTATGGGATATTTTTAACCCGGAAGAACACAGAATATCACCAGATTTAGCTTTATAAGGAAAGATAGGATACAGACTTTTTTCTTTTTTTCCTTTTTTTTGAATGCGCTGTTATTTCACAACATACCATTCAAGGTCATTTTTTACCACTTCACAATCAAAAAGGCATATTAAATATTTACTGGCTCACTGGTTCATCCACACTAAAACACACAAAAAAGTTGTTCAAGAAAACACACTCCTTCAAACAAATGCTGACTTCATCTCCTCACTAGAAGATACGATGGAAAAATACTTCCAAAACATTTCCAAAAATGTTTGTTTAATTTTCAGACCAACTTCCATTTTCCTCCTAGGCCAACAACAAACCAGAGTTGGAAGCCGCCATGTTCCTGGACTGGATGCGTCTGGAGCCCCAGTCCATGGTGTGGTTACCCGTCCTGCACCGTGTGGCCGCCGCCGAGACCGCCAAGCACCAGGCCAAGTGTAACATCTGCAAGGAGTGCCCCATCATAGGATTCAGGTCGGTTCAGTGGTGCCATCGCGGTTCCACCTCTCTTCATTTTACAGTTCAGATGTCCCTTTAAGAATTCAGAGTTTGCATGTCTGGGCTTTATTGGTGGTTGTTCCACTCGTAATCCATCCGAATGCAGCACATCTGAACGTCTAATCGGAAGAAGTGAGCAGAATTGGAGCCATTTTGCCACAGAGCATTATATTCTTCATCTCATTACATGGAGGGCAATAAAACACAAAAGTAATTTCATTTTCAATTAAGGCCAAATGAAAGCGAATGAGAGTTATGTTCTTATGTGGTGCAGCTCTGAACCTTTAAGTTCCCACCGTCAGAAAGATCGAACCTTTATGTGCACACTGAGATCTTTGTCTGGGCTTTATGTAGTAATGTTTTAATACATCAAAGCTCAGTCTATAGCATATTTTAGCTGCCTATTGGATATATATGTTCTTTTGAATACCTTTATCTGTCACCAATAGCTGTAGGAGAGAGAAGACATTGCTTTTTTATTACAGAGATAATAAACGGAAAGAGCTTTTCATTTCTAAACCAGAGTGAGCATTTTGGTCCCTGCAGTGTTCCTCTTTATTTAAACAGTAGGACAAGAAGAGTGGGATTTTTCATATTTCGTTTCATGTGTTGCACACACACGCGGGAACAAATGAAAAAGGGGAGATCGCTCACTGGCTCCCTGGTCGGCTCCACAGATCTGTTCTCTATCATGACACCCAGCGAGGTGTTTTATAACCAACTTTTTGAAGGTTTCAGCCTCTGTTTAAACAAGCTGTATTCATAAGGGCTGCGCTGATATGTTACGGGGGAGCTAGTTTTATATTTCTTGTCATATTTCCTGCTTCTGCTGGGCCTCATACAAGAGCCTCACATTCACCAAATTTCTTTTATTACTTTTTCATCTGATTTCTGACAACAGGACTTGAAGCTTCCCAGTGCAAAGATCTTCTTTGGTTTAAAACTTTCCTGCAGAAGCAGCAGGAAAAAGTACCCCTACAAAAGAAGCGACTACGCTAATTATCAAATCTTACAATTGTTCCCTTCTTCAGGAACAGGGGACATTCATCATGCTGAATTTCCAACACGTTCATGCAGTCAGGAAAGATTACTTTTAACACTCTTTTCAACAAGAGCTTCGAATACAAAAATGTTTTTGCACAAAGCCCGTTGTGATCTTGTACATTACTTACAAGCCTAAAAAGCCGTTTTGTTGGAGGTTGTTATTCCAGTAAAATCTCATTAGCTTCACACATTTGATCAATGCCATGGCTCTCTGTCATCGAGTCGAGCTCACACTGTGAAGAAGCTTGTGAACCTATTTGTCGTCTTAATCTAATTCGGCAGCAGGGCAGTAAAACAGCCTACTTGTACATATGAATGATTGATGATATGATTAGAATGACAGTCATATTTGTAACCTCAACCTTTAAGATATTAGTGAAGCCTCGGAGGCTTCTTTTTTTTTTTAACTAGAGGTTGGGACCCGTACAGGGAGGTGTGCCTGCTCTGTTGTTGGTGGGCCCCTTCATGACAAGAGCGGTGATAAATTTTAATGAAGAGTCCCAGACCCAGAGAATAAATATCTCATTTAGGGGCCGGGCTGAAAGAATTTTAACTACTCCTGCCCTGGAGAAAACAGAGCCGTAAATTTCCCTCTTTTATTGATTCTCCTCCCTTTTCTATTTCTGCCTATCTGCCACCCTCCCTTTTTTTGTCTTTGTGCTCTTTCTCCGTTCCATCCGTCTTTACACTCCCACCTCTTTTCTCTCATTTCATTTTGTCCTCTTCCTTTGCCTTCCTGACCTCCCTCTTTCGTTCTCTCTTTCTCTCCCTAGATATCGGAGTCTGAAACATTTCAACTATGACATTTGCCAAAGCTGCTTCTTCTCCGGTCGTGTCGCCAAGGGACATAAGATGCAGTACCCCATGGTCGAGTACTGCACTCCGGTATGAAGATACATATATATATTCCTGCAATGTGTAAATGAAATGTAAATGAAAAAGGTGAGGATGTGAATTTTAAGGTGCCAGACTTCAGTCAATTCATTTTCTTCCTCCAGTGAGGAAGTGTAAAGTGTCTGCACTCACATCTGAGCTATCTGTCCAGATGCTTGCCTCAGTCATTTATTATTGCAGAATGGAGAGCGGGATGCCTTTCCTGCGCCATTATTCACTGTATCTGAGCTCCTGCACCTTTTAACAAGCCCTTTATTTGGTGAGCTGTGATCTTTGTAAATTGGACTTCCCTCAGTCATGAAAGCTAATCACCCTAATTAAAACAAATCTCCTTTAAACATGAGCAAGATTAAAATCACACTATGCACGCTACAGACATTACATTCTTTGGTCTATAAAATGTTATAACAGGGTTAAAATGACCTTTTTTTTAAAGCAGTCCAAAACACAAATATATTTATCTACTTTAAAGCAGCTAATCCTATAATAGTGAAAATCAGGAACCAACCAAGGTTTTGCATTTTTGCAAGAAAAAAAAGTCAATTTTGACCATTCATTGAACATTTCTAGTGTTCATTAAGGCTTCACTAACAATACTATTTCTCTCTTTAACAATTAATTGGAAATACACTTATTTGAATTTTCTATAAAGATTTCAGAAGAGAACCACTGACATGTCTGTAGCAGAGCCCTTAGTAACAAAACAGATATTTCTCTTGGAGTTGGAAGAGCCAAAAACTGAGCAAACGCAAACACGACTTCAAGTGAATGCTGATCATGATCTGTACCGGCTGGATGTGTAAATAACACACTTACTGACACATTAACTAGAACAACTCTGTAAGGTGGTTATATGTCAGGGTTGCGTTCAATCCTTCAGCAACAGACTGTTGTAAAGGAAAGTCAGAGAATATTAAAAAATAATTGACTCACTTGAAAATGTAATTCGCTGTTTGCTTTACACATTTATTACAGTAGTTCATCTGTATTCCTCGACAGTAAACCCGTGCAAACCAAGAACTGACGCACCTGGAGGGGAATGAAAAAAATGTTTGGGTCATAGATAATGTCTGACAAAGTAACAGAGTCATGGAAAAAGCTTGTGAATTTTAGAGCAGCAGCACAGAGGAAACTATAAAGAGGGTATGAAATAAACGCTAGTGTAACAGTAAACCCGGAGCTGTGTACATTTTCTAACATCTAGTGCAAGTAAAGGGTTAAACTGTGATTTCTTTAGCACAGGCCCGAGGCTAAAATAAAGACGCTGGAGCCCTGGCTGAGAGTCATAAATCTGTTTCCTCATTCTTGTAACTGTAATGACACACTCTGACCTGACAATGAGGGCATTAAGTTGACTCGCTAGATGTGTGAATAAAGGCAAAAGGGCTTGAAATAAATGAGCGTGTTCTTCAAGTTGTGTGTGTATATGCGTGTCTGTGTGTGTGTTTTCGTGCCCCACTCCCATGGAGTGAACAAAGCCACCTTTGTGCCCTGTCTCTCTCCAGACTACATCAGGGGAGGATGTCAGGGACTTTGCCAAGGTGCTGAAGAACAAGTTCAGGACCAAGCGCTACTTCGCCAAACACCCACGCATGGGTTACCTGCCCGTCCAGACCATCCTGGAGGGAGACAACATGGAAACGTTAGTCACACACACACACACACACACACATAACACAAGGTTTTATTGCAAACTGAGAAGACACTCCCACTAATGTGACCTAAATTAGAGGACACGCTCACACTCAAACAAACACAGGTCTCTGATTGCACCACACATTTAATTCAAACCCACACACTAACACACACACATTCACGCATGTTAAGCAGCAAAGCCACAGTTTGCAAACAGATTTAGCTGTGATAGTGTTTGTGCAGTGGTGTGTATTTGGTTTCAGCCCCTCGTGTGTTTCTTGTAGTGTGTGTTTACTGCCTACACAGCACATATTTAGTTTGTTCATCCACATCAAGTGTGTGTTCAGTGTGTGTAGACGGAGATAGAGGTGACTACTAAAAAGCCAAAGTTTGAAAGAGAAATGCAGAATTTTAATGTAAATGGAAGTTGATATAAATTCTGATATGTAAGATAAAAAAACATTCTTTTCAACATGATGTATTACAAGAATTTGCCTGTATGTTAACCCTTTTAACATATTAGTGTTCATCATATCACCGATTATGTGTAAACATGTTTTAGTTTGCCTTTCCAACTGATACACAGAGCAAAAATAGTTAAGCTTTTACCTGAGCTGATACTTTAAGACTACTTTATGAATGAAGAATGCTTAAGAAGTAAATTACATGTTGATGCTAGAAACCAGGGAATGGCTGAGGAAATGCCATTGAAGGCTTAAAATTGTAATCATAATTGTTTTGTTTTAATCCTTCCTCCCCTGGAAGCCTCTTTTTTTTATTCTCGACTATGTCACTGTTTCTAAATGACCTTTTTAACACAGTGGTATTTACTTGTTACTCATCTGCTGACACACTGCATACACATCCAAATTTATCTACAATAATTTGATGATAATCAGTCCCTCACTCTCTATCATGAATATCATGATGATTGTGGTTTGTCCCTTTGCAATACAACAACACACACCCTTTATATTGACTCTTAAAGGAAAACACACTTCACTTAATGTGCAAACATGAAGGTGTGATGCGTCACTTTGTATGCTGCCTGTTTGATCAATGAAACTTTATTGAATCAGAAACTCAATTCCTTTTCAACACTGATTTCGATAATGTGTTTGTTTCATGTGTGTATGTTTGAGAGTGCCCATGCAACTCATTTTTTATCACGCTGTGTTGTTCATGTTCTTCCCGACGCCTCTCCCTTGCTGCTTCCATACTACAGCTCCCATCATGCCTTGCTGCGCAATGTCTTTCCACTTCCTGTGTCATCATCTCACGTTTTTTGTCTTACAGTCCTGTCACTCTGATCAACTTCTGGCCCGTAGACCATGCGTGAGTACCTGACTCACACACACACACACACACACACACACACACACACACACTCTTCACATCCACCTTCTGTCTTGTTAATATATATATAATATAATCGGACATGTAAACATGATTTCATGCTATTATTTTAATTTACTATTTTAATCATACGCACAAATTCTCTCTCTCTCTCTTACACACACACACATAAATACGCTCACACACACACACACAGACACGCCTCCACCCATCTCTCATTGTGTAGTGCCATTTTGTTCGCAGCTGTGGTGGCTTTACATCTCTCAGTTCCTTGCTGCAGCTTGACCCCACATCACCCTGCTGATATGTGACTCAGGATGAGTCACTCCACTGATTCTGACTGTAAACATGAAAACTATCCAGTCCAGTAAAAATC
>JBAJHX010000011.1:6428261-6457666 GCA_037176925.1 Amniataba percoides | reverse complement strand
TTTTTGTAAGATTTATGTTTAGGAGTGCAGCAAGTCCCACCTGTGTGAGCACCATCAGGATGCTGAGCAGCACCAGGCAGAGGGGCAGGTCATGACGAGGTCGACCCAGGTCAGTCAGCACCGCACAGGGAATGGCCACCAAGCCCACCAGGATGTCCGCCACCGCCAGCGATACCTTCACACACATGCACACAGAGTTTGGTTCTCAAGACGTCTGTTATACTTCTCCCCAAAATGCAGACTTGTAGATTACAGTCCCAAGTGACAGATACTCATCATCCTTACCAGGAAGTAGTTGGTGACAGTGCGAAGTTTCTTGTTTCGGGTGACAGCCAGACAAACCAGGAAGTTGCCTATGATGGCCAGCACGGCGATGATGAGCTCCGTGGCGATGTAAAGCCCTTTAAAACTAGGCTGGTACCCATACGGCATCTCTGCTGTACAGCTGCTGGGAGTCCCATTCATGATGAGTGGGGGCTTCAATGGCCATGGAAATGTGGAAATAAGAGTAGAGATTGTGAAAATGTCATTCAAAAGATATTAAATAACCCAAAGACAAAGGTGAGGAAGAATCTACATGAGAGTAAGTGGAGATTTACACCAAAGTTTTTACTCTTTTTAACCCCTGAAATTTAGCAAAAGTTGCATTTGTCTCTCATTAATCTCCTGCTGTCAAGACATTTTATTCTTTCCACCTATTTTTTGTCTCTGAGAAAATCCTTTTAGCTTCCACACTGGTTAAACAGGCTGAATTCAGACGAGAAGGAGGAGAGATATGAGAGGAGAGAGGGACAGTGGTTGTTATGAAGCTCAGCCTGTGGCCTTTGTGCCGACCAACTGAGCGGTGAAAATCGTTCCTGATAAGGGTCAACAACAATGACACACAAAAACACAGACACAAGTGTTTGCTGTTTGCACACACTGATAGGGATTCAAACCTGCTGCCTGTTGCTGTGAACTAAACAGGCGCCATAATCAACTCATTAAATATCAAACACATCGGCTTCGGTCTTCCCTGAGCAAAACAGGCAGAGTAAAAAAGTAAATAAATAAAATACAGAGCAGACACTGAATTCCTGCATTCGTACGAGTATTATTCCTGCACCATCATAATTAGGGTCTACAAATGATTACCTTATTTATTATTATTAGGCTTCCCTTCTCTGAGTTGTTAATATTGGACCTTGGACCTTCTCTTTGACTAAGAGAAAATATACTTTATTTTCTGAAATCAACCCTGTTTCAGACTTAATGTGTTAATGAAACATAATGTTCATAGTTTGCTGAATTTGCCCATTAGAAGTGCAATTAGCAATCACCAAAACACACACTTTTACCAAGAACTGCTAAATAAACATGAAAGTACTGGCAAACATGCCAAATAGTTGCCATTTTCAGCTTCAAAATGAGAGAATTTGCCACTTTTATATGTTTTAAATAATTTTATATTTAATATCTTTTGGTCGATCAAAACAAAACATTTTGTTGTCACTTTGGACTTCCACAACCTTTGTTGGACTTTTCTTACCATTTTGTGTGAACAAGAAACTAATAAACAGATTAACTTATTTGTTATATATTGAAATATTGTAGGTGCCATTTAAGGCAACAGGTTCTGACAATCCTCCCTTTAATACATAAAGTGCCTCTCTTTCTGACTCTGGCTCCATCTTTTTAATCTTCTTCTTGTTTTGGCGGATCAGGTCTGGATCACGCTGTGTACTCACCTGCGTTCAGGCTTCAGGTTCAGTCATCACACTGTCTGGGAGGTCCAGACCAACCAGGACACCAAAACAATGTGAGGCTGGCGGAGCAGAAGCATCAGAGCTCACTGACGTGCAAAATACACTGAGAGGAAACTGGGACAGAAGCAGGAGAAGCACACCTGCCGGGATGAACCCTCCTCCTCTCTGTCCTCCGTCCCTCTCTTCTTCTGTTCCCTCTTTTCCTTGCATGGGAGATAAAAAAGATAATGCAGAATACGTCAAGCAGGGGCCTGTTCAATGGACAGCGGCGTGTTGCCACACTGCTCTGGATCTGGGGGAAATGGAAAAAGTAGATATGCTTTGACGTAAATCTCCAGCCTGTTCCCGACAAAACAAACATGTTATATTAAATCTTATTATGCACGCTTGAGCCGAGCTTTCATAAAATACTCTGTGATATTTCGGTGAATGAATGAGGAAGCCAAACATGTTGCACAAAGCGTCCTTGATGTGCAATAACATATTTACTTACATGACAAAAATTGAATCTATCAATACAGAAAACTGACTTTACATGATGATTTAAAATGTGTATGTTTGAAAGTTGCGTGCAGACATTGCAGTCAGGTTTTTACTACAGTTGTTGATAAAGAAGGAGTTCATTTTAAATGCTATTATTGCTGCAAGTATTTATAACTCCACTTCAAATAAATAGCTTTTTAAGCAAATTTGTAAGAGAATAAAATATCAACAATGAATGAATGAATAAACTTGTCAATTTAAAGTTCCCCTCCATACATGTTTAAAAACATGTGATCATTTAAGTTCCTGGGTAGATTAATTATGGAAGTTATAATCATCAAATAAATTATGTCATATTGTATATTAATGTAAAACTTTATTGATCAGTTAAATTAGTTGAAATCATCTCCATCTTCACCAATTGCAGAATTAAAATGATAAGCTTTTGAATGCATCAATAATTCTCACCCAGTATTATTATATATTGTTATGCATAATGAGTACTTTCGCACTGCAGTATTGCTGCTTGTAATCGAGCATATGAGTACTTATTTCACATCTGCAGATGTATCTATATTGGCATTCAGTTTATATATATTTCCGCTGCATAGAAATAATATAGACAGATAATGTTTTATTCAATATTATTCATTTTTAGGCTGAGGTAAAGAGCACAAAATAGACTGTATGTTTTTATGTGCATTCTCATTTTTCACCACTAGATGTCACCAATAGGCTGCCAGAGAAGAAGAAGAAGAAAACGGCGAAGAAGAGTTTGTTGTTAGCTCTGTTAGCTCGTAGCAGCTAATAGGCAGAAATGTCCGGTTTCAGCGCCGAGCTGATCGATTATCTGGAAGGAAGGATCACTTTTGAGGAGTTTGACAAACGGAGGGATGAGCGGAAATCCAAGGTAAGTCATAAAAGATGACAAAAAAGATAGCTGGATATTTTAATGAGCCGGTTAAACACACAGCTCAGAAACAGAGCTAAGCTAACAGTAAGTAGCTTTACCTCCAGCACTGGCTAACTGCAGCACAGAGGAAGTATTCAGGTCATTTACTGCAGTGATACCTCTCTGTACAAATACTCTGATACAAGTAAAACTCCTGCAAGAAAGTAAGCAAGTATCACCAAAGAAATGTGATAAAATTAAAACAGTTAAATATCTATTTTTAAAATGAATTGCAAATAATACTAATTACTACATATAAAGTTACAATGTTTAATGGCTGGAGCCACAAAATCGTAACTGAAGCTGTCAGATAAATGTAGTGGACATGTAGTGGTTATGTAGTTATATAAAAAGAAAAGGCTTAAGTAAAGAACAAGAACATTAAATTTGTACTTATATGTATATTAATACATCATAATTATAAGATAAAAATTAAATGTTAAATTAAAGATAAATTAAACCATTTCAATTGTCATATCAAACACCACGCATCTGTTAAGTGTCGTCTGCACAAAATTGTTGGGAAATGAAATAAATAAAATAATATTGCATCAACATATAAACTAAAAATTGAGGTAAATAATCAAGAAAAGATTATTTATTTATTTACTCAGTCTGAGTGAGATGGGCATCTGAAAGTCTGCTCTGAATCATACATCATCATTTGTTGTTTCTTTCCTCTCAGGAGTCGGGGCTTGCTGTAAATGTGGAGGAGGAAGATGCTCAGCCTTCTACCTTGGCACAAATACCTGGGAAAATTGGTAAAATTGCCAACTGCCTGACACTGTTTTTAAATGTTTATGGGGGGTCAGTTTCGGTCAGCAGGCCTCTTGTTGCTGCATGAGGCTCGTTGAGTTTATTTTCTTCTTTCAAAACTTTTTTTCTTCAGTATTGTGAACTTTGTCACTGTTTTTGGACTCTGTCTCCTGTCAGAGGAGGGAGTCAGCCCGGGGGTCCAGCTGGCCTTCGCCTCCATGCTGGGAGAAACACCAGAACAACCGTCTTCAGAAGAGGAGGAGGAAGAAGAAGAGGACGGAGAGGAGGACAGTTTGAGCTATGTTGATGATGAAGATGATGAGGATTACAAGATGGAGGAAGAGGAGAAGGGAAAGGTGGAGATGGAGGAGGAGAAGGGAAAGACTCAGAGGCGAAGGGAGAAAGGAGGGAGAGGAGGGAGGAGGAGGAAAAAGAAGAAAGAGGGGGAGGATGATGATGAAGAGGATGTGACGGTGGGGGATGTGTTCGCGTTGGAGATGGAGCTAAACCGAGAAAACAAGAAGATGTTGAAGGTGAGGAGGAGGAGGAAGAAGAAGAAGGAAGGAGTGTGTTTATGTATTTTCCCGTCATTGTGTGTTACTTTTTGACTTTGTGTTTCTATGTGTGTACATCCAGGAGCGGCGCCATCGTAGCAAGCTGCCCCGAGCTCTGAGAGGCTTGATGGGAGAAGCTAACATCCGCTACGCCAGAGGAGAGAAAGAGGACGCCATCCTGATGTGTATGGAGATCATAAGACAAGGTATGAAACACAAAATGAGGACAGATTCCTTATCGGCCTGGAAATGTTTGGATGATAATTAAAATCCAAACAAATCTCTTCCAGCTCCTCTGGCCTTTGAACCTTTCTCCACGTTGGCCATGATCTACGAGGATGATGAAGACATGGAGAAGGCGGTGCAGTTCGGCCTGATCGCTGCCCACCTGAACCCCTCCGACTGTGAGGAGTGGGTCAGACTGGCGGAAATGTCTCTGGAGCAGGACAACATCCGGCAGGCCATCGTCTGCTACACAAAAGGTCAGCCTGACACTAGAAAACATTAACCGATGAAGCTTCATGTGGTTGATCTTTGCAGAGTCATCTTAGTGCTCCTGTCTCATTTTTCTTTCTCTTTTGCCGTTTTTCTAATTCATTCATTCAAACTTGACATGTGACATTCATGTGGTACAGCACAAAGGCCGGGGATATTCAGATGCCAGAGGACTCTATACTGTCTGTATAAGTCCTGAGAGACTCCTCCTAATCTGTCAAATTGGCTTAGTTACCTTGTCTTAGATTATAGCAAATCGTTAGTTGCAGCCACACAATCAATATTAATGCACCCCATTCCCTCTCGTCCCCAGCAATAAAGTACGACCCCACCAACGTGCGTTACCTGTGGGAGCGCTCCAGCCTCCACATGCGTTTGGGCGAGCACAAACACTGCATGGACGGCTACCGCAGGATCCTCTCACTGCTGCCGCTGGAGGACGGAGAGCACTTCATGCAGCTCTCCAAGGACATGGCCAAGTACAAGACACACACAGCGACACACAGACACATTCATCCACAGAGGCCGTTTAAAGACAGTATTCATTAATCACATTTGTCAGAAACAAGTTACATTTATGCCTTTTTTAGAACATCAGAGACTCAGTCAACATCTGTGTGTGTGTGTTCTGTTTAGGAGTTACTATGAGAGTAATGACCTGACCTCAGCTTTAGGCGTCATAGAGGATGCTCTGGCGCGACACCCAGACCTGGTCAGCGACGACTTCATCAACATGGCAGCAGAGCTTTATATCGCCAACCGGCAGTACAGTAAGGCCCTGCAGGTACGTGCCAGTGAAGCAAGCATTTCCTTGTTGTTTAGTAAACAGGCAAATAATATATGTATTTTGTGTGTGTTTGTGTTTTTCTAGGTCTTGGTACAGTTTACAGGTGTAGTTTTAGTGAGAGATGAATTTAAATTGGATGTTGAGACAACAACAGAAGAAGAGAAAGTGGCAGAAAAGACAAGTGAGGAAGAGGAGAAGAAGAGTGAAGACACAAAGACAAAGACTGCAGAGGAAATAGCAGCTGAGGAGATCGGTGAGTCTGTGTTTGCAAATATTAATTTGAAAAAGCCTTTTTTCAGTATGATTTTCACTCATGTCACATGTTGTATGTGCTTCCCATCAATACATGTTAAAATGCATTGTTGTTAAAGTGGTTTTGTTAAAAGTAAAAGTATTTAGTTTTGATTGTTAATAGTTTATCTGTACATGAATAATGGACTGCACGCATCTGTTGAAATTTCCTGTATTTTTTTACAGATAGTATCATTGATAGTATCTAAAATAACTGTGGCTAGCTTGTTGATGTTGGCTGTCTTTCTCATGCACAAACACAGAGGGGCTGAAAATACTCTGAGGAATAATATATTTGACAATTTTATTGGCTTTAGGGATGTTTTAGAAGCAGCTGCCTTTATTAAACTTAGACACACTTGTCTTAGAAAGCTCTGACACTAAAACACAGCTGCTCATTTGTTAGATAGTTGATGAGATAATTCCTTTAGAAAGCCTAACCTTGGGAGGACAAGTTGACATTTTGAACAGAAGTCAGCAGCAAGAAGAAAAATGTTTTGTTACACGCCCAGTGTGTCTATGCTGCATTGTCTGACTGTCTTGAAATCTGTCGGCACCAATTAACCCGGTCAAAATTATTGTACACCGACTGTACAGAGTGCATACAAGTGATCATTATTCTCTGCTAGAAAGCAAGTTCTTTTGTTCTCTTTTATTCAGGAGGCAAATTTAGCTCTCATTGACAGGAGCAACATACGTTTCCTATACAATCAGAACTTTTACAAGTTACAAGGAAATAGAGCTTTGTTTTAAACTCAATCTTAACTCGTTTGACTCTTACTGTCTGACACACCAAGAAACATATCAGGAGTTACTCAACATTGGGAAGTTTCTCGCACAGACAGAATACAAAAGATGTTTAGAAATGATGAGTATTTATACTGAATGGCTCCCAGTGTAAGTGAAGGAAATGAAGGACACTAAAATGTAAATCATGTGGTTTTCAAAGGAACACAGTTGTTTGTTGTGTGTTATTGTGGAAATGTCGCTTGGACTAACAGTCTTCACACCTTAGCTGTGAATTTTCCCACATGCCCACAGTCCTCTGCAGCAGCAAAGACACTGTAATCATGATTTATTTTTGGAGCATAGTAACGCTCTGTGTGTGTGTCCAGGTGAAATTAAGGATGTCCAGGTACCAGACAGTGTCCCAGTTGACCTGAGGGCCAAGCTGATGGTCTGCCTCATACACTTGCATGTCTACACACCTGTGGAGGTAAATCATCTCATAGTTTTTGTCATTTAAGCTAAAAATCTTAATTTTTAGGGGGGTTATCAGCAGTCAGTTTGAATCTTTTGGAGATTGGAAATGATGATAAACATCTCTCTGTCTCATCATTTCTTTCTCCACCCATTCACAGGGACTAATGTCATCGCTGTTGGAGCGGAGTCCAGAGGAGATCGGTGACTTGTACCTTGATGTGGGTGAAGCTTACCTGGAGGAGGGCGAGTACATGTCCGCTCTGCCTCTGCTGTCTGCCCTCGTCATCTCCGAAAAGTACAACCTGGCTGTCGTCTGGCTCCGACATGCAGGTGGGACCGATGGAGGGTTAAAAGTGATTCAAACATCTTAAAATGAGAACATGTAGGTTGCTCTGATCACAAACAGGGCTGTTGGATTAGACTGATTTAGTTGTAGGTAGACACACCTGATAAACTGATGTGTTGTATTTAGTTGTTTCTTGAATTCTGACATTAATGGCTCCAGCTATACAGTTTAATCATTTTAAAAGAAACAGGGAAAGTATAAATACTAACAGTAATCCTGCTCAGGCTAAACTTAACCAAAACAAACTAAAATATCCTCTTTGTAGATGAGAGGCAGCTGATGCTTCCAGAAAAAAGCTCCACTGTGTGAAACTTTGCATCCAAGGTGCAAGACAGGGTTTGAAATGACTCCTGAATTTGGCTGCGACTAGAGAAAATGAAAACCCCTCTTACATAAGCGTCTCCCTCACTTCTCCCTCGCAGAGTGCCTGAAGGCGCTGGGCCACATGGAGGCGGCGGCAGAAAGCTACACGAAGGTGGTGGAGATGGCTCCGCAGCACCTGGAGGCCCGGCTGTCACTCGCCACCCTGCAGCAGCAGCTGGGCCGGCCGGAGTGCGCCCTCAAGGCCTTAGAGTCCATGTACGACAGCGAGACGCTGGCACAGGACTCATCAGCTGCACAAAAGGCAAGAGCAGTCCCTTAAGTGTCAGAGTGGGTGTTTTCCAGAATCCAAAGAGTTTTTTTTAGTTTTGTCATGTTCCAGGAATATAGCACATTTTCAGCATATTTCTCCCAACCATCACACAAACACTCTTAAGGAAGCCTTTTTCTGGCCAAAGAAAAACACTATTCTGAGTCACTAAAATTTAGATTTGCTAAATTTAACTGTGTCATGTTAATGTCTCCTGTTAGGACTGAGACTTGCACGTCATCCACTTTGCTTTCTTTAATTCTGACATAGTGTCAGTTTTACTTTAAACGTACTTAACTTTACATCCATTCTTCCATACATTTACATTTACAGTTAAACAGCTAATTTGATCTCTCCTATAGTGTATGTGTGTGTGTGTGTGTGTGTGTTGCTAAATCTATTGTACTTGTAGGAGTTAAAGCTGCTGCTCCATCGATCCACACTGCTGAAGACTCAGGGACAGATACAGGACTACCTGGATGCTATGATCTCTATGATCTCCATGCTGCTTAAGGTAACACAAACAATAAAAGCAAAGAGGATTTTCCATCCACGTGTATTTCAAATGTAGCTATTGTGCACTGATTGAAAATCATTTCACTTTTTCTTGCACAATCTCTAATTTCCTTTTCCACTGTCTTCCATATCTGTGTGTGTGTTGTGTGTATGTGTACATGTGTGATCTAGGTGGCCATGCAGCGAGCTAAAGTGTGTGTGCGCTCTGTAATCGTGTCAGGCAAGAACCACCTGAGGCTGGTGAAGGCCAAAGACATGCTGCCAGAGATCGATGACCACGAAGCGGCCTATCTAGATAACACTGGTATGTATAAACATTGACAGTGTGCGATTAGCGCGTTTGTTGGTTGTGTTTCTGTAAGTCCTCAGACCTGGCTGCCTGGACGATGTACAGAGCCTGTAGTTGGCAGGAGCAGCGCAGAGCAGTTGGCCGGATATTGTTCACTGTCAGCACTTATTAACAGTTGCCATATGTGGAGGAAAAGCTGCTCATTGCTCTCTTTTTGAAGCTCTGCATGCTTTAGCTTTTTATCTACAAATAGTGTAAGCTATATTTAATTTTATTGTGCACGTTTTTCTAAAGGGTGGTCGCTGGTAACAACATCACAGCATGTGAACAACCTGCAGAGGATATTTAAGAGTTTGCTGCTGAAAAGTGCTGCATGCCACCTTAAAACTAATAATCAAGGACAAATAATAAACACTCAAACATCTCTGATAATCCACTGCCGAGTGCAGACAGTTAAACTGGGAGATAAAGTTTCTCTGATCACACATAACATCTCACACCTGATAAAAAAGATCCACCACAAAGTAGAACTGAAGATACTGATGGTGTAATCGTGTCCATGTTCACAGGTAAAACCAACGTCCTGTCCAAAGAGGACTGGTGGCAGCTGCTGGTGAGCTGCGTGGTGACGCTGTGTGAGGCGCAGCGCTACGAGGAGGCCGAGCTGCTGGTGGAGTCCGCCATGGAGTTCTACTCTTTCTACGACAACAAGCCCAGGAGGAAGGAGATGGAGTTCTTCGGCCTCTCTGCCACCATCCTCGACCACAACTACTACAAGGCCTACAACTACATCAGGTAAGACTCCGTGAAAAAGCTCTTATCTTGCATGGCTTCTTTTTCATCGAGTATAAAATCTGTTTTTCTTTTTTCAACAGATTGATGCTGATGGAAAATGTGGATCTGCCTCAGCTTTGGAATATTTTCAACCAGGTGTGTGCAAAATATGTGTTGAAAGGTCGGGAAAAATGTAAACTAAACCTCTGAGGAGCACTCTTCAGTGACAAAAACAATATGAGAGATGTTTTCTTTCTTCCTCTCAGCTGACGATAACCTCCCAGCATCAGCGTCACCACCGCTTCTGTCTGCGTCTGCTGTTAAAACATCCAGACAACCACGCCTTGTGTGTCCTCTGCGGACACAACGCCATGGTGTCGGGGAGCTTCAAGCATGCTCTGGGTACAAAAGTCTACAGACTACCACTGACTCCACTGTTTGTCTTATATAATCAAGTACAAAATTGTTTTAAATGGTCCACAAAAAAACGTAAAAGAGACTTCAAAGTTCTCAAAGACTTGACCAAACGGCTTGTTAACAGTTTGCAGATTGTTGTTCACTTGTTGTCTCCCCGTTAGTTCGGTCGTCTAACACATTATCAAACATGCTGTGTCTTTAGGTCAGTACGTTCAGGCCTTCCAGACTCATCCCAGAAACCCACTTCACAGCCTGTGTGTGGGCCTCACCTTCTTCCACATGGCTTCTCAGAAGTATGTAGCCAAACGACACACACTGGTGCTGCAGGTAAAGTGTTTGTGCATCAGACACCCTCTGTGAGCTTTACATGCGCTGGTCGGTTCTTCTTAAACATACGTGTGCATTTCCAGGGTTTCTCCTTCCTGTGGCGGTACGTGGAGCTGCGCGGGGAGTGTCAGGAGAGCATGTACAACCTGGGCAGAGCGCTGCACCAGATGGGCCTCACACATTTAGCCATTCATTACTACCAGAAGGCGCTTACACTGCCGCCACAGAAGCTGGAGGTGCGTATACAGACAACACACAGATCACCTAAACGTTTCTCTCTTCATGTGAGCTAACCAGAGTTTGAGTCATGGTGCATCATCGTGGCTTTATATTTAGAAACCTGACAATGATTAACCTACACTCACAACTTTTTCTTTCCATAATAAAGCATCTTTTCAACTTGTTTTCCTCTTTTTGTCCATCCCTCTCTCCATCCTGTCATCACCTGTCCTCTCCACAGGGTATCCCGGACGATCAGGTGGATCTGAGCAGGGAGATCGCCTTCAACCTCTCCCTCATCTATCAGGCCAGCGGGAACATGGAGATGGCCCGTCAGCTCATCAATACACACTGCGTTGTTTGAACGTGCTCACAAATATCTGTGCCAGCGTGTTTGATTAACACCCATTCAGTGCTTCTTTTAAACCAGATAGCAGATTGAAAATGATTTATTCATGAGTTAACAAATAGTCAGGACTTGTCAGTGTTTAGTTTTGTATTTATTGATTTATGAAATCCTTTTTTGTCCTTCATCTAAAAAAGACAAATATATTTTTGTTGTCGTAACATGGACATTAATGCTGACATCAGTTATGATTGTCTCAAATACACCTACATCATCAATTATACAAAAGCATGAGTGGACTAGTAATCGATCAATTTTCTGACTCAGCTTTTAGTGTTTGTATTATTTGTACATATGTGCACAGTCCTGCTGACATTGTAAAAAACATTTTGTAAAGTTGTATTTTTGTTAATGAAAATTTCAGCCCAACATGCTTATATATTTTTAAATTAATAAAAATAATTGTGAGTTTTTGTGTTTTTTCTGTTTGCTTTTTTACAGAAATGTGCCAAAAAGATGTCCGGACAGCAGACTTTTTCTTTTGTTGTTGCTGGGATTAAGGCGGTGGGATTATTTGCCAAATCCCTCCCTCTCTCGAATCCAAACCGTCTGCTTCCATCACGTTTCCTCCTCGGGTCACTGCACTCCATCGAGGCCAGAGCCGGGGGGGGGGCAGAGCTTTGTTTGTGGGACCACTTCCCCACTCTGCAAACAAAATAATCAGTAATACTGTTCACAGACAACAGCATCTCAGTTTATCATTTTAAGGTGTGTTTCTATTGAGATAATGACCTTTCATATCGTAATGACACAGTTATTAATTTGACACCAAACAACAAAAATTTATTCTGTGCCTCAAACAAACACTTTTTATTTTTACAGTAGCTTGTAATGTCTAGATTAAGATTCACTTTTTTTGTTGCACAATTTTAACAGAAAATGAGCAAAAGCCATTTTGAGTTACTGCTGGTTTGCATCTGTATGCACTGATGAGAGTCAGTTCATCAGGATAAGTGACAGGTGGAGATAATTAAAGCACTGCAGGGGATTTTTTTTTTTATCTGCTTCACATGACGTTTTCCAGTGCAACTTTTCCACCTCTACAAGGTATGAAACCCTTTTTTACTATATTTTGAGTTGTTTTTTAACCTTTTTTAATGCAGAAATTGAAAATGCACATAAAGACATAGTTAGAAAATAATATAATATAAACTAGCTAAGTGAAGTCAACTATCTGAAGAAAAGGTGTTTCACTGCGTCATATTAAACCCCCTTTTTTTGTAAAATAGTTTTTTAAAGCAGTAAATTAGAAGTAAAAAATGACCTTATGGGCTCTTTAATGGGGCCTCTTGTTGAATCTATCCATCCATTTATCCAACTATCACTGTAAAAACCTGTGATTAAAACACTAATCCTCCTTTGTTTAAATAAATGAGACTTTCTCGACCCTCCAGGGGGCCCTCTGGCGACCTCATTAGGGGCCCCCGAACCGCAGCTTGCACACCGCGGTCTCCGTCGGTGGGAGGCGTTTCGCAGTCGGTTATTTTGCAGCCGGGCTCGGTCGGGATGGACTCCCCGCGGCGGGGCCTCGCGTCTGTCGGGCCGCAGAGAAACTTCTTCCCCCGCGGCCTCGCAGCGTTCGCGGCCGCCGTCGCGTCGCTGCAGCGCGGCGGATGAAAGAGCGAGCGGCGGCGGAAACGGAGGAGGCGGATAAATAAGATATGGACGCGTCTTTCCACCCAGCAGCGAGGACAGGAGACGGAAGGAGAGATAGGATGTGAGAAATTATATAATTAGAGGGAGAAATTTTTAATAAAGGGACGTTTTCGCTCGGTTCCGAAGGTTGTTGGGACACCGAGAGGCGGCGGCGCTGCGCTCCGGCTTTGGAGCGCCGAATCCGGCTTGGAAGCAGATGAAGTGTCGCTGAATGGCCGAACCGTCTGGAGGTCCATGACTGAGCGACTGATACTGTGTTTTTCTGCATTCACGAGGTAAGCAAAGGTAAGAGAGCTGCCTCACATTTTGCACATATAATACATATGTTATACATATATAAAATAGTAGTAATAATAGATTATTTGTGGGTCGATTTGACGTGGCTGCCTCATCTGTCTCCATCAAGCCATTAATTGACGTTTTCACATGTGTTTCATGACATACTGTGGTTTGTTTTGTGTGTTTTTTTCACTCATCAGTCTGCCTGCTGCTCTTTAAAGGGGGCTGGTGTTGCAGGCTGATGAAGTCATGCATCTGATGTGCTCCACTGACAAGTAAAGGCCTGATAGGAACAACAAAGGCAAAAATAAATAATGATGATCATGATGGGAGGAAAAAAAAACATCTTTTTCATGCAGCATCATGTGTTGCTGTCAAAAGAAGCCTGCTCACACACTCACACACACACACACACACACGCAGTTGGATAAATAAAATCAAAAGCTGAATCAGATCAATACCAGAATAACATGAAAGCCTGTATCGTCCTATTTCCTCCTTAATGTAACATCTGACCCCGATTGTATCTGCGTGTGATAAACTACAGTGCAGGCCCAGGTTAGATTTATCAGTAAATTGATTGGCATGGTCCTCGTGTGTGTGTATATATGTGTGTGTGCACGAGATCTGTGGTGAACAATGAAGATGTTTATGCACTAGTGTTTCACCTCAGCGTGTGATAAACAAGCCTTTGGGTGGGTGTCGGGTGAGATTTGGCACAGTGTTGCTCAAGGACACTTCAGCAGGGTGGGATTGGAGGTGCGGTAAAATCAATGTACTCCAGCACTTTGCTGGGTCTTGGAGCTGCACTCCAATACAAGACAGATCCTCAAGTGTATTACGCCTATTTTTGACTACAAGGCCCATTGATCTGATACCTGATGCCTCTTTCGTTTTCAGTGCATCCTGCCTGTCTGCTCCTGCCTGGACAAAAGTTGCAGCCACATTATTTAAACTAACAAATTCCTCTGTGTGCAACTTTGCCAGTTAGTTAAAGCCTTTATTATGTACAGATAAGCCATTATAGGGCTATTTTAAAGCTGCAATTGTCTCTTTTTATAAAAATATATCATCCAAATGTGGCTACAACAGATGCCACACTTGTCATCTCTGATATAAAACAAAGATACGATTAATCCCTTTGCCCTCATGAGGCCTTACTGTCGGGGATGGAGGACAGGAAGTGATGCATGAAAACATAAAGATGTATGAAGCTGGTTTAGGGTTGCACTTCCATAAAGTTTGGGGACTCACAAGAGGTGGATTTAAATAAAAGAACAGTCAAAACTCAAAACAGCAAACCCCGCCTGCTGCAAAATGCTCACATCTTCCTACCGCCATGTCCCCACTTTGAAAAACTTTCACATTTAAACCAGTTTTTGCAATAATAATCGTCAGATTTAACACTTGAAATTCTTACAATGACTGTGTGATTTGTCTCCTGAAACATCAAACATGCTGGGAACATTTTTATATCAGCTGTTGCTAGATCAACTAAGTCGCTAAGTCGTTGCTAAGTCAACCAGCTCTCAGAGCAGTAGTTTGACACCACTGTTACGCCTGTCGTTTGAATTTAAAGCTACTGACAGCAGCCCCTTAGTGACGTCTCGCTGTCCCTTCATATGTTTGTATATAACGTATCACGTATAGCACACAGATGAGAGCAGCATCAGTCTTCTCATCTGAAGCAAAAAAATAAATGGCTGCGTTTTCCCAAAATGTTGCACAGTTTGTTTAACTTGAGCTGCATCTTACAATTATTTTCCTTTATCAGTTAATCTTATTGTAATAATTGGATGCATTTTTTTGGTCTAAAACTTCAGAAATCAGTGGAAAAATGCACAATAACTCATTAAATGTCTTTGTTTGTCCGACCAAAAGTCAAAGCAGAAAAATGTTCCGTTTATAATAATGCAAGACCAAAAAAAGTGGCAAATTTTCACATTTTAAGAATCTGGAAAAATCACATTTTTAGTATTTTTTGCTGAAAAACAACTAGGATAAATGATCAGAACTTAATCATTCTGACCAATCAGCCTCCTCACAAACCAAACCATCATCTCTGCTTTGCCCCCTGAACACACCCCTCTTCTGTCACGTCTGCCCTTTTTGGACGGAGGCACTTTGGTCTGCGCAGGGTTCGAAGTACAAGAATGCACTGAAACACACACACACACACACACACGAACTGGCACAGAGGAATGCGAGGGGTGTGCTGGGGACAGGAAGCTGTCGCCTCTGACGGGACCGCCTCATTGTTCTCCAATCACGCTACAGCTATTCCAGGACTGTGTGTGTGTGTGTGTGTGTGTGTGTGGTGCCATTTCTGCTTTTCCACAAACCTGCACCAGATTCATACCAGTTAAAAGAACTTAACCAAACTTAATGTGCCGTCCAGAAGTCGCAGCGTTAACAGAAAAAGTCGTCTATGTTTTGCGCTCACGTCTGGCTGAGTCGAAGCCTGCAGGCGGCGAAGTGTCCCACCCCGACGCCACAATGTTATTTGGACAAATAGGACAAATTTCTGGCATCTCTTCCGGGTCACTGTAGCTCCACTTTGTGCTTTAATTAGGCTGCCTTTTTCTTTACGTCTAAATCTCGCCTTGTGCAGCTTTTAAGCTCTCATACTTGCATAATTCAGGGACGTGGCCTTCTCCGTGCAGCCCGAGCGCTGCCCCACATAGAAGAACATCAGCAGTGTTTTGATTTCAGCGGAGAGTCGGAGGGATGAAATGCTCCTCCTGTCCAGCCCACAAATATTTAGTTTTTATAGGAAACACTTGTGAATGTGCCTGCTCTTCTACCCATCAGTTCTTTGTCCCAGCGTAGAATGAAAGTAGTACCAAATGTGCATGCAGCCTGTGCGCCCGTCCCCACCGGCTGACGGCGTGTTGTGTCGGTGCCTCAGTCTGTTTTTTACCGGGTTGTGTGTATATTTAGTCACCGATTGTCACCGTTTATAAATAACCTGCAGACTTGAAGCTGCTGCTGGAGGAAAGATCGCACTTATTGAATCTCCCTCTGTACAATATGACACCTCGGGAAGGGGAGGGGGGGACACATGGACACACGTGGAAAGATCTTTCATAGATGGGCAACTGTTTGTCATATGGACTTTATAAAGTGCTGACATGTCAGTGATGTTACGGACAATGTTAATGGTGTTTGCAGCTTGTTGGGCTGTTTAAAAGTGGGCACAGAACAAAAACGTAATGCAAGTTTAATTATTAGACAGTTACCAGGTGAGGTATTGGTCGATTTGATGGTCTAGTTTGGGCACAGTCTTTTGCAGTTTGTTCATTTCTTCTGCCATTGTGTCATTTTTAACATTACACAGTGAACAGTAAGCGGTGGGGGGACTTGTGGACACGATAACTCCATCAGTGAGTGCGACTTAAGCGAATGAGGGAACCCTGGTGCTGCAGCAGCTCACCTACTATATTACAGCTTACGACGTCACACACACCTAAATCAGAGCCCCGCTCAGATAGATGACCACACACACTCGCACTTAAAACCTCAGAGGTGGCGGGGCAGTGATGAGTCAGCTCACACACCCCATCAATCCATTCACCGTCTGCAAGTATTTGCGTTACGGGACGATTGTGTGTGTGTGTGTGTGTGTGTGCAACTTTACCTGATAGCACGGCGCCAGTACCCCCCCTCCCCTCCTCCTCTCCATCAGTCTCCTCCTCCTCCTGAGTTCAGCCTGAGCAGATCTGCAGTCTGCTGAGGCGGAAACACAACATGACATTCTTAAAAAAAAATGGGAGGGGGGGCTGCTGGGAAATGTATGCAAACTCAGAGGCTAAATTCACACTGTGCTGATTTCCTCACATGGCAGATTTTCACAGGTCTGTGGTTAAATAGTGGGGAAGCAGGCTGATTAAATAATGACAGTGTGAGTTAATACGAGCTCTCATCGTGGCCTGGACTGCCTCTGATAGCCGGGCAGCGCCTTCCTCCACCCATCATACTGCAGCTGTAATTTCATTACATATAAAGACCTCTGCGCTGTGATTGCATTAGGAATATTTATCTGCTGGGTTAAGTCTAATGTGGAACAGAGATGCATTTGTACAGCGCTGTGCCACATGTCAGACTGAATCCAGGCCAGAAATAATATCAGGTGATCACAGGACGGACAGTTCATATTGCTGAGGGCAGACCTTTTTTCTCATGATTCTATTTAAAACTTTACAAACTGCGAGCTGTCTGACTCTGCACCAATCCCAAGAGGCGAAATGTCATTATGATTACACTGTGCTGCGTAATAAGTACAATAGATTAATTATTCTAACAATAATGATAATTCTGAGTAACATAGGTTTTTATGGTGGATGTAAATAATTACTCAAGTCCAAAGAAGTACAGTGAAGAAGAATTTAATGACACGCTATAGTTTTACTTCGGTGTTTGACTGCTTTAATTACTAGTTATTATTGGCTTTATCTTAACAAGAGTAAAATACACATTTATTCATTGTCACTGATAAAAGTAAAACAGTCAGATAGGCCACTGAGTATTTTCAGTTTTCATACTTTAAGTGCCTTTATAATACTGTGTGTACTTTTTATTAAGTCGCACTTTCCATGCAGAGTTTTGACTTCTCACAGAAATTCAATCATATACCAGATTAATGAAAAGATTCCACTAGTTGCATTATGGGAAATGTAGGATCCACCATTTTTGGTACGGGATTAATATTTGGGTATAAAACTCAGGAAACTTATCATTTCTTTTTTAGTTTGTCTTCTGTTAGTCCAGGACTTTATGGAAATGTAGAATAAACAGAAGTCATAAACTAACAAAGGTTTGGTGTTTCTGTATGTTTACTTTGCACTGATTCAGAGTTTTAACAGCTGATTCACACGACGAACTGTTGAGTTGAAATTTGTTGGAGGGTTGGACGGAAATGTAGCTGCGGTCCAGCTGAGATTGAAGTTGTGTGGTAATGCAGCGGATTAGAGACGGCATTCTGTCAACAGTAAATCCCCCCCACCCTCATTCTCTGTTTTTAATCCTGCCGCTGGATCAAGGACACTCACCTCCCGAGAGCCTCACGTGCGTGTGTTTGTGTGTATCTGATTAGTTTTATAGAGACAAGAGGACATGCTTTGTTTGTTTGTTTCTTTGTGTGTGTGTGTGCGCGCGCAGCAGAGTTTCAGTTTGTGGGACTCTCAGGATGTCGTGTGCTGGAGGTTTTGGAGTGTTTTCTGAGATGGTGGGAGAGTAGAGTGTGTGAGTCAGTACAAAGCACACAGGCATTCAGCATACGTGTGTGTGTGTGTGTGTGTTTGCTATTTGGGTACAAGTGGCTTTAAACTCTGGTAGCAGAACCATGCTCGGCACTGGCCTCTGCCCTGAGCCATTTTTAAACCGTCCAGATGTGTGGGCGGGTGTGTGTGTGTGTGTGTGTGTGTGTGTGTGTCAGCCTTTAGTGAGCGTTTTACTATGGTGTTTCAGATCATTGTGGGTTTGCTGGTGTAAAAACGGAAAGAATTTGGAGGACATTCCACAGTAAAATTTGGAAAAAGTAAATAAACTCACAGACAAAGCCATGCTGCTTCTTCAACCAACTCTGACTTGTTTATAGTGGGACTGACAGGAAGGACCTTTGCAACTTTGCCTGACCTTTTCCTCTGAAAATGAGCCTATTTATAGGCAACACTTATGCAGAAATTGTGAGTCATTAAATATATTTCTGAACCTGCGTAAATTATCAGTCACGTCTCATTTCTTGGTGCATTTCCTGTAGTGTTTTCTTAACATTTTCTTCCACTTCCCGTGAAGAAGAGTTTCCGCAGTGTTGTATATTCTCCATGGAAAGAGCCTGGAACTGTTGTGACAGAAATGTTTGGACAGGATTTGTCCAGCCTCTCTTTAACCTCGGCATGGACAAAAGCTGCTCAAAATGTTAATGTTGCTCCGATTTCCTGGATGTTTGTTTCAAAAGTTAGCTCTTGCAGTGGTGTCTCTATTATATCATGTGAACGCAGCATCAAGGCCTGTACCTTTATCAGCAGGGCTGCAGTTAAATATTATTTTCATCATTGATTAATCTGTAATCACTTAAAAGATGAATTGATTAGTTGTTTGGTCCATAAAATGTCCTGAAATGTTTTCAGTTCAGATAACTAGATTAAGATGTTTTTCTCAGGAAAAGGTTGTTGGCGACCAAATCAGAGCTAATAAATGCTAATCAAAAATGAGGATTTGTTGTTTTTTCTTGTCTGACATTATAGTTTTATAATTTATCATTTTTTGATCGTGGCAGAAACAAATGTAATTTTCAGTGCAGCATTTTTAATATTTGATATTATATCGTTGCCTTTCTCAACTTTTTCTTCTGGTCCCACCTCTCCCACACACTATGTCTCTCTGCAGTTTTCTCTCTTCCTCTCTAATTCAGACGTATGGTATGTCTCTATGTGAGTGTGCTTCCTTTCAGTCTCATAAAGGCAAGAAGGATTGAGAGGAAGGAGGGGAGGGGCGGCTGATCATTAGGTCTGATGTGGCTGCTGCGGAAGCTGAGGCATGGTTTGGCGTAATCACCTCTCACCATGGCAACCTCAGAGTGTGTGTGTGTGTGTGTGTGAGAGAGAGAAAATGAACAGGAGAGGTAAAAAAAGGAGAGGATATGGCTTTTCATCTCTACTCACTCAGGATGTGGAATTGTTAACGTAGATGTCTGTACAAGCTCACTGTGGTGACGTGAAGGCCTGTATTTGTGTTACAGGCCTGACCCTCTTTATGAAAGTGATGTGAGTGAAAGTGAAGTCATATCATCAAAAGTTTAATTTGGAGGAAATCTGAATAAATGATGCACAGTCCGTCCAGATATAGCTTGTAAATTACAAGTAGCAATAGTATTTTTCTTTTGGCATGTTAAAAGCACAGACTGCACTTCCTGCCGTCTACCATGAACATACACCCATTTCCATGTCATACAAAGTAAAAGCGACAATTTGTTCGCAAAATATTATCACAAAATACTGACCATCATCCTTTTTGTCCCCTTGTCTTCCTCTTTCCCCTGTCATCTCTTTCTCTCTCTCTCTCTCTCTCTCCTGTAGGTCTCCCTCACCCCCTCTCCTCCCATGGGATCATAGGAATGCCCTGAAATCCCTCCCTCCTCCCCGGAAAACAGACCAGCGGAAGGATTCCCGGAATCTCTCCACTCATCTCCCACCTCCCACCACTTCCCCTTTTTCACATTGGCTACCTGGATGATTTATGAAGTACTCTCGTTCCCCTCGAGCAAGGCATCGCTCTGCTGCTGCTGACTCTTACACGTTTGACAAAATGGACAGGTGTCCCAGTGCGTTAAGACGGATAAACACTGACACTCATCCGCTGTGGAAATGTGATATAGACGACTGATCTCAGAGATATTTGGCACCTTGAATAACGCATAGTGGGAACTGTGAAGTGCCTTGCCCAAGGGAGCACCAGCAGGGCCAAAGAAATGTACAGCAAGGACAACGAAATCCAGCCGTTTTTTTAAGTAGAGTTGTTTTGGACGTTACATTCATCCACCTGCACCTCCATCCTTTTTCTTTGCTTCACCTGTAGGAAATATTTTGGTGGCACCTTTAAGGGCCTCCTCCCTCTCTTCCTCCCTTCCCTTTCCCTCTTTGTTTTCTTTTTGAGTCACACCCACCTGGCCTCCACCATTCGCCCCTCCCTCGCAACAGCTGTCCTCTCCCCTCGCCCCCGCCCCCAGTCATCCTCCCCTACCCCCTCCCCCTCTCTCTCCACCTCCTCTGCCCCTTCCTCCCCCCACCACCACCACCACCATCACCACCACCACCACTCCCCTCAGCCCCACTCCCACCACCACCAGCACCATCATCACCACCCGCAGCTCTCCTCCTCCCCACCTCGCTTTCTGCCACCCTCTCTCTCCGCCTCCTCCTCTGCGGTAACCATGGCAATGGCTGCCACTTCCTCTTCCTCATCTCCATCGCCCTCCACGTCCGCCAACGGCAGCGCCCGAGAGCACCTGCTGGCGGTGCGTCGCCGCACGCCGCACACCCGGCCGTACACGATCGGGCCCGACAACCTTCGCAGTCTATCGGTGCAGGGCGCCACGTCCGCCTCCACGGCCGCCACCTCCAATATGTCGTCAGGGAACCAATCAGAAACATCAGGGGTGGGGCTCCAGCGGGCAAACAGCGACACGGACCTGGTGACGTCAGACAGCCGCTCATCGCTCACGGCGTCTACGTACCAGCTGACTTTAGGCCACAGTCACCTGGTCATCTCCTGGGACATCAAGGAGGAAGTGGACGCCACCGACTGGATCGGCCTGTACCACATCGGTGAGCAAACGCAAACTCACCTCCTCCCACTGAAGAGCAGTCTGCTTCAGGAGGGGGGCTACAAGTGTTCAGAGGCCTTTAGTTCACCACAACAAGTCCAACCAGTGCTTATTTGGATTAAATGACTTGTTTAACCTTTAACATGCTAGAAAATTGTGAAAACAGCAATTATAGTTTCCTAGAGCCCAAACAAACAGTGCTCAATCAGAATCAGAGTTGTTAATGTTGGTGTAAACTGATATTGTAGCATCTAGGACCAACTAGAGCTTGACGTTGATTATCCAGGCGTGATGGGCCTGATGTTTTGGAGTAGGTGTGCAACTTTTTTCATCATGGTATCTAGAGCGCAAATCAACCTTTTTGGACCGTTAAATTTAGTGTAACATCGCTAAAAAACCCAACACACTGCAGGTTTCTTGGCATTTAATCCTCCTGTCCTGTGTGTTACTGACAGCTAGTTCTACAGTGTTTGTGTCTTCCTGCCTGTATATCCACATGTCTGTCCTCCTGTCTGTCTGGCGGTGTAATAAAGATGCCTGTAGGATAGAGATAGTGATATGATAGCTGTACTGAAGAGGCTGCGACTCGAAACTCACCTCCTCAAGGTTAGAACATTACATCAGCTCCACTGCTGCTGTATTAACTGGCTAATGGATTGTGTGTGTGTGTGTGAGAGAGAGAGAGAGAGAGAGAAAGAAAGAAAGAAATCTGATGAGAGAGATGGAGTAGGTCATCCAGATGAAAAGTGATGCTGACTCAGCATCAATAGCGTTTAAGAGCAGTATGTCTCTTCTCCGATTACGGTCTCTCTTCCTCACACACACACCCAAGAGTGATACTGTGTGTGTATGTGTGTGTGTGTGTGTGTGTGTGTGTGTGTGTGTGTGTGTGTAAATATTGAAATATTTTATTAAAAATTCAGCAAAACGGCAAAACAGATGCTACATACGTGTCTTAAAGGACAGTTGGGGTAAGGGAGTAATAAATCTCAGGATTGAAAACTTAAATAAGATGGAACACAGAGGAAGAAAAAAAATGAAGACCCTTCTCTGTTTTCTCCCAAAATTCAGGCTACTTTCCCAAAGAAAAAACAAACCAATAACCCATTTTTTGGCACTGCTTCCCACACAGTGCTTAAAATGCAGTGCAACATGTCATCTTCAGCAGGATTTGTTTAAAATCTAGATAAAAATGATCTTAACCTCCTCTGCTCTTTGTTTTATTCCTGCGCCTCATAGCATTGATCCAGATCTGTTTTCCTCAGGCCAGTATTGTTCACGCTCGTTCTGATATGGTAGCAAGTGTGCAATGTGGGATAAAAGCCTGTGTCTGCTCAGTGATGCCCTGTAGTTCCCAGGCTCAGGTGTGAAACTGCAGCTTTCAGCAGCCTGTGAAACACACGCCATTTTACACAAAGTCATCTCAAACCACAGGTGACTCATTTTCTGTGTCTGCGTGTGCGAGGGAGAGAGTGAGCGCCTGTGGACAATCCTTTATCCGAGACCGAGATGGAGAAAGTCGATGAAAGGTGATCTCTCCATCCACCCTGCAGCCTCTCTGCATCTCTGGTGGTATTGACCCAGGCGGGGGGGGCTGTGTCTCCCCAGGGGCGAGCCCTGTTTCCAGCCTGGCTGTCGGCCATATTCCCCAGGAGCCGCCTGAGCTCCATAACCTCACCATGCCGTCTGACCTGTGTGTGTGTGTGTGTGTGTGTGTGTATACACAGGTTCATGTGGATGATTGGAGAGTTATCATGTCAGACAGGTGTGTGTATGCCTGTGAGGAATGATTATTTCCTGTCACCAACAAAAGCCCAGGGTTTATTGATGGTGACATGAGGGCAAGAGGTGTGCTCTATATGTGTGTGTTTGTGTGTATGTGTGTGTGTGTAGGTGGTGGGGGGGTGACGGACATCAGCATTGATCCATTAGGACATTCGCCATTTGTCACAGGACGCACACATAAATGTTTGATGGCCCAACAGGCATAGACAGGGATGTGGTTTATGGCCTGAGGGCAGAGTTTCTCTCAGTAACCAGTAACGCGACACGCTCCCTGACCTCTCATGTAAAACCGCCTAAAAGATCATCATGGATGATACGATTGCACTGACCCACCTGCAGAACGGAGAATCCCTGATAACTTATCGATGCTGTCATGCAAAGTAGTGATTTTAATTGGACAGGAGCCTTTCTTACACTTTAAAAGTCTTTTTGTTTGAAATTAGTGTCTTTGTAAAGACTCCAATCCAAATGCAGCTCTTAATTCAGATGCTCTTCTTTTCTCATGTTTCCTTCCACTCTTGAGTTAAGTGACTCAAAATTTAATCAGTAACTCATAAATTACATGGTGCTGGATCATCAAGTGAGGCAGCTACGTTGGTGCAGTAAGTGACCCTGCTGAATGTCCTCTTTTTAATTGTGCCTTGTAAATGTGTGTGTTTCACAGATGAGACCTGTGTGGCCAACGTGTGGGACTCCAAGAATCGTGGTGTGAACGGCACCCAGAGGGGACAGATCGTGTGGAGACTGGAGCCGGGGCCCTACTTCATGGAGCGTGAGTGGCCTTCATGAGTTAATTGTCACTGAAGGGGCGTCTTTTTTTTTCCTTCTTCAGTTTATGCTGGAAGAGCTGTGTCAAAGTCTGAGAAATAACCCTGATGTCATTGTGATGTCATAATGTGTCTTCTTCACAGCGGAGACAAAGATCTGCTTTAAATACTATCATGGTGTAAGTGGAGCATTAAGAGCAACGACGCCTTGTATCACCGTCAAGAACCCTGGAGTACCGGTATGTTAGTGTTAGTTATAAGTGTGTGTGTGTGTGTGTGTTTGTGGACATGTATTACTCATGTGGACTTGCCACATTGTCGAGATTGTTATTCCTTTTGGGGACAAAACGTCTCCATAGCGAGCAATAAATTGCTCCTAACAGCTTTGAATGGTGCGTTTAGGTCATTCTTCAGTATTTAATCAACTTTCTCATCTTAGGAAATGATTCCTCTCTGTGCTTATCATGAGCTCGATGACGCTGCGCCCGTATAAAAGAGTCATTTTTGTGACTGATGTTTGTGCATTTTTAATTATGGGGGGAAATGCAGCTGCACCAATTTCAGCAGTCAGGAATCAGATTCTCTGATATCACAGCATCCTAAAAAGATACTGGACACGGCTCAGTGTAATAACTGAGTGTGTTACTGTGAGCTGTAGACTCTCTTTAGACTCTAACCCTAACTCACGCATAAAAAATTTCAGAATTTTATTTCAGAATTTTGCCACATCCTTATATTAAAGACCACAACCACAACTAAAAGTCACGCTGTAAACAAATTTCGCGATGGCTGGATGCAGTCAGTCTGTGGCGGATGCCTCTCAGCTCTCTGTGGCACAAACTAAGCTGAGGAGACGTTTGCTCCAGTTGAGTCAGTAAAATGAGAAGCAGTCAGCTCGAATCTGAACTCTCAGACTATTAATCCCTCTCCCTCTCTGATGATTCCCCCTTTTAACTTTTCATCAAACTCCCTTTTTTTCTACTCCTGGAGTGAAGTCAGTTCACTCTAAAATGGGAATGTTACTCGTGCTGCTCTGCCATTGGTTGTTTTCTCATCAGGTGGGCAGTGAAGGCCAAGTGGAGGACCAATCAGGAACTGAGCACTGTCGGAAACTAGTCAGCTTCACCCTATCAGGTGAGAGGACTGATTCAGCAAAGTGTAGCTGTAGTGCAGTAAAAAATAAACACACATGCTGATAAGTGTTTCCTCACTCCCAGACATCCGGGCGGTGGGCCTGAAGAAGGGCATGTTCTTCAACCCAGACCCTTATCTGAAGATGTCCATCCAGCCCGGGAAGAGGAGCGGCCTCCCCAAGTTCACCCACCACGGCCAGGAGAGACGCTCCTCCATCATAGCCAACACCATTAACCCTGTGTGGCACGGGGAGGTCAGCACAAACACACAGCATGGCATCCAAACAGGAATTAGATAAGTGTTCATGCACAATGTGCTCTGATGTATTCACATATTGTGAGCTGGAGGTGGAGAGCTTTGCTTCTTATGCCAAAGATGTTATTATCTTTTATACTTAAAAAGTAGACTCAAGGTATAGTTTTATATACACATGATTTATATTTTGTATTGATCTGAATTTGAAAAGTAACTAAAACTGTCACATTAATGTGGAACTTGCTCCCATCGATCTATAGAAATACACCTTTGTGGCTCTGATGACTGACGTGTTGGAGATCGAAGTGAAGGATAAATTTGCAAAGAGCCGACCAATCATCAAGCGGTTTCTGGGTCAGCTGATCATCCCGGTGCAGAGACTTCTGGAGGGGCCGACAGCTGAGTGAGTCTACACATACGCACACGCACACACACACACATACAGCTCTCTGACCTTCAGCACTTAACCACAGTGACTCAACATAGATCAGTCAATACAAATCAATATGCTCCAATCAGCTCATTGTTCGGGCATTGATTTGATATTGATCAACAACTGAGGACATCGTGTACTCCGATTAACTGTTATGTGTAGCATGAGTATTTTTCACAGGTTTTATTGTATGTGATTGGAAAACTTTTTAAAGTATTCAGAACTTTCATTTAGATACTTTCAGAAAATTTTAGGTGTGTGTGCACCTGAATATGTGTTTGTTGATGTCCTGTGTGTCTGTGTACTCCCTGATGATGTGTCTTCCAGCGATCAGCCGGTCAGCTACAGCCTGTGTCGTCGTCTCCCTACGGACCACGTGAGCGGGCAGCTTCTCTTCAGAGTGGACATCACCTCCACAGGACAGGAAGGTGTGTGTGATTATGTTACAGGGTTATGTAAATGAGCACACATGATCAAAAACAGTATCTTGTTGGCATAATGATCCAACAGTCAGTGTCATCATCTACATCTATCACACATAGACCATTAATATATTGAGGATATCAGAAATATCAACAAATAGATGGCAGCATACTGTAAATATAATGTAGTTAATTAAAAAAGGAGCAATGTGCACTTTCTCAAGCTCCTACTAAAATATGATCCATGTCCATCTTCACTTCAGAAGCCTCCCCAGATGCTGTGGGAACCATCTTGGGTGGCACAGTGAACGGTGACCCTGGCAGTCCCTCTGATGATGAAGACCTCCCTCATCCATCCTCATCCTCACGCGTCATGGGTGGCCCCTCTCCCACGGGCTCTGATGAGGGCTCCCCATTGGTTAATGGAGCCTGTTACTACGGCGACGACAGTGTGTGGCAGGAACCTGGGCAGACGGGAGAGGAGGATCTGCTTCCTGTGGCTCTGGGTGGCCACACCCACCGGCAGGTGTCACTCAATGACTACCTGGATGCCATCGAGTCTCCCAGGAGCCCCGGGGACCGACCTCTGCCGGGGCCTTCGCCAAAACTGCGCTCCAGCTTTCCAACAGACACACGGCTCAATGCCATGCTGCATATAGACTCTGATGAGGACGAGGAGACAGCAGGGCAGCACAGGGAACAATCGCAGGAGACGAGGACACAGCCGAGCACAGACACATCGAGGAGAGCGGCTTCATCCCAGTCTCAACCAGGAAACGGGGGTTCAAAAGGAGAGTCGCAGGGGCAGACTGGAGATGGGAGTGGGCCTGCAGCTGGAGCCACAACAGAGTCAGGTTCTTCTGCCAGTGCTCAGCCTGAAAGTGAGCCTGTAGGGACTGAACCTGGAGCTGCAGAGGGTGCAGCTGGAGTCCAAACACCGGCAGGAGCAGCAAGCGCTGCTGAGACTGCAGCCAGGACAGGAGAGGTCGCTGCATCAGCTGAGGCTGCACACATTACAGGAGAAACCTCCACAGCTTCCAGCTCACCTCAGGCGTCAGGAACTGAGGGGGCTGCAGCGGCCGGGCCGGGAGAGCCTGCAGGGGAGTGCACCTGTCAGGAACAGAACCAGGAAGTATCCTGCAGTTCCTCACTTGGTCCACTTTCACCCATTCAGGTGAGCAGCTGCAGTTTAGGAGACTACAAGAGTGTTGGATGCCAGGTAGGCAGCTTTTTTTTTAAATCTCTCCTCTCCTCAGGAGGTGGAGACAAGAAAAGAAGTGGCTCCAAAGGCTGAGGAGGAAGGAGGGGAGTCATCGAGCAGCGAGGCGAATGGCCCAGTAGTGGCAGCTCCTCCAACAACAGCAGACCAAGGTGGAGGGACAACAGAGAACGGTATGTGTACCACCCAATATTATAATACTCAGGTATCTCACTCTGCACACGTCTTATCTGTCTCGTCCTTGCATTACATACATGTTTTTTAACAGGAGCGAGAGCAAGGGGTGGGAACGAGCAGGAGGGAGGGCAGGTGTGGAGGAGGAGGCGGTCCATGCAGGCCTCTGGAGGCGTTCCCCAAAACCAGGAGGCATGTGGGGCCAGAGAGAGTCAGAATGGTACAGTGGTGGTGGAGAGAGAGGCGGGTGAGATACAGAGCGCAGATGGATTTCAATTTATAAATTAGAAATGAGCTTTGTTTTATTGTTTTATTTCTATAGCAAAACTTCCCAGTTAATATATTTTCTGACAGTGCCTTTGAATATTTGTGGCTTATTCTCTTTTTCTTTAAGTCACGATATGTATATGAAAGTGAATTGATTCCACCATTTGTATGTATTGTATTCACATGCAAAATCTGCAGCAACATCTCTCCACATCAGAGGATTGAGTGATTAGGGAGTATTAATAAAAGACTGGAGCATTATCCAGATCAGAACAAGTTTCATGCAGCTGCCAAAAAGCTGCTGGATTACAGAGAGAACAGTTGACATACACAGCACATAAAATCATTTCTGCCTTTTCTTCTGTTTAAAGTGATGCAAACATGGTTCGCGGTTTTGATTACATCATATATATTGTGTGTGTGTGTGTGTGTGTGTGTATAGGTGCCTCAGCTCAAGTCAATGGCCACCAGTCTGTTCGCTCTCTGCCGTCTGTCCGCCATGACATCAGTCGTTACCAGAGAGTGGACGAGCCGCTACCGCCTAGTGAGTGTGTGTGTGCGTGTGTGTGTGTGTGGTGCGCAAAAACAATTCTCTGCTTAAAAAGTTGTACAGAAATGTCTAATGACACACTATAATGTGGTTGTAAGCAGATTTATCACTCAGTTATTCATTCTTCTTCTTTGGTTGTTGGAAAGCAGATTAATAAACACTGCTTACAGCTGTATTATTGTCTGTTACAAACCAATTAATATTATTAATTCTTTTTAAGCAGTTTAAATGTTGAATTAGGTTAAAAGTGAGCTACTGTTTTTCAATTACTTTTCTGGTGTTCTGTGATTTACTATCGTTTGCTCCACAAAACTCACTTTAGCTTACAGAAAATTGCTCCATGAGCTTCATTAATGTGTTTCATTAATGTGTAATCTTAACTAAAGTGGGTTTTCTGTCCTATCGATGGCTAAACACTGAATACTACTTCAAAATATGAAGTATTTTGGATCACTTTCAGAGAAGAAAGGCTGGTAGAATAATCAAGCTTTGTGATTCCTTAAAGGGATTCATTATTCGTCTTCTCAGTGGGTGCTCATTCCTTTACACCTTTTTCTGAAATTCTCACCATTACTGACAAGCCAACAGATGCATAAAATCAATTTTTAATTTGTTTGTTTGGATGGCAAACCTCTGTGATTTCCTCTGCAGCGCGGCCTTGTTGTCATGTGTGTCCTTACATCTGTCAATCTGTGTGAATCAGACTGGGAGGCTCGCATCGACAGCCACGGGCGGATCTTTTACGTCGACCACGTGAACAGAACCACAACGTGGCAGCGACCAACCGCACCTCCCGCCTCGCAGACCCTCCAGAGGTCCAACTCTATACAGCAGATGGAGCAGCTGAACCGCAGGTCGGACCACACACACACACACACACACACACACACACACACACATAGATACTGTATGGCCAGCCTCAAACTGTAAATACAAGCGGAAAAATCAAA